>JAOWBW010000357.1:0-576551 GCA_026119855.1 Campanula takesimana | reverse complement strand
CTCCCCCGCTCCCCACTACCCCACCACCCCCACCCACCCACCCGCCCAAAAAAATAAAAAATAAAATGCTCATATTTAAAATTATTTTTGAACACCTCCCTCACGCCCACCCCCACCACCCAAAAACCCCCCACCCACCTACCCCACCCACCCACACCCCACCCTACCCCACCCCCCCACCCCACAACCACCCATCCCAACCAAATCTCCACCCACATTCAATTTTTTTTCTCATTATAATTTTTTTCCTCATATTAAATTATTATTATTTTTATATGAAAATATTTTCCTTAGATTTACCAAACAACCAAAACATGTTTATGTCATTTTCCGGAAAACATTTTCATTTTCTGAAAAACACTTTACGGGAAATCATTTTCCGAAAATTGTTTTACGCGAAACAAACATAGCCTTAGTTTAAATGTTTGTGTTGTAATCATTCATGGTCATGGTGTTATAAATGGAGCATCCAAAAAATAAATAACAAAAACAATCAATCAAAAAAGAAATAAAAAAGCATATGAAAAAATAAAAAAGATAAACAACTAGGAAAAATATAGATTTATGCCCTTTGTACTTAAGTCAATGATGCAGATATGCCCTTATACAAGTTAATTGTCATATTAGCCCTCGTACTTATAAAAAAAAGTGTGGAGATTAGGACTCCGTCATCTTTCCGTCCAAAATCTAACGAAATGGCTGACTGAGTTACTTAGTTGGCCAGGAAAAGTTTATACATGGAAACAAAATGCCTAAGTGGAATTTGATGAGTATGATAGGCTTAAAACTACGTCGTCTGGCACTTAATATTGCTAAACTACATCGTTTTAAAACAAAAAGTACACATCTTCTTTTTCCTCCCTCACACAACCACCCACTCCACTATCGCCATTCCATCATTATCTACTATCGTCCTCTGCCACCACAACCACAAAATCACCACCGCCACCACAACCACCAAACTCAACACCACCACCAAATTCACAATAGAAATTGAACACAACCTCCATTGAACACAATCTCTCGATAATCAACATGTGATTAAGCAAAATCGAAGCGCTAAATTCCATGACACAACCTAATCAATTTATAGTCAACATCCGATGACTTCCTTAAAGGAATTGAATAAGAGAGCTCAAGCTTGGAGAGTAGTATCGAAGGAATGTAAGTCAACGTCGGCTTGGTTGGCGGCGGCGTAAGAATTTAGCTCCTTCACAAAATGTGGGTCGATGTTGAAATTGATGTGGGAAAATGATGTTTCTGCACCACTCTTTTAAAGAAGCCAACAATTTGATTTGTTCCTTGTGTGTGCGTGCGTTGGGTAGTTTATGAGGATCCAATTTTATGGTGGAAAAAATGGCCTTTGGGCAGATGTAATGGGGGGAGATAAGAGGTAGATGTACTGGGGGGAGATGAGAGGTGTATTTGAGTTTTCATTTAAAAATGAGGGTAAATTAGTCAATTTACTGTTAAAATATTTCACATTCTACCCCTTCATTTATGAGGGGTGTTACTTGTAAATAATTATTTTAATTTTATTCTATTAAGTGTCAAAACGATGTAGTTTAGAGCCCACCATACTCAGCAAATTCCACTTCGACACCTAATCAGCCATTTTATTTTATTTTTTGCAAACTAAGCATCTCAGTCAGTCATTCCGTTAGATTTTGGATGGAAAGATGACGGGGTCCTAATATCCACACCTTTTCCTAACTACGAGGGCTAATATGGCAACTAACTTGTGTAAGGGCATATCTGTATCCTTGACTTAAGTACAGAGGCATATTTCTATATTTTCCCTAAACATCTACCATCAGTTTATCAGTTTGGGACAACAAAAATAATAGAAGTGAAAGTGTGTCATATGAATTTTGACACAAAAACTTTGAAAAGTGGAATAGTACATTTCCCACAATGCTGAGAAAATGTGTTTTTTTGAAAATCACCCAATTATGTACATACTACCTAAGTCTCAGCTCAATGTGCACTGTTTGACTTTTCTGGTCAATTTGACTGAACTTTGACATTCATTTTATGAAAATCTATACTCCATCCGTCTCACCTCACTTGAGACTTATTTCCATTTTGGGTCGTCCCACTTCACTTGAGACTCCCCAAATGGACATCCTTTTATAATTTTATATTTAATCTACCCCACCCACTCATTCTGTCTCTTCATTTTCCACCACACAATTTATTCAACCAACCTACTTTAACCCCACTCATTTTCTACCACACATTTTCCTTAGTTTATTCTTTTTCCTTAGTTATCGTGCCCACCTCTTAGGTCTCAAGTGAGGTGGGACGGAGGGAGTATATCGCTATGCAATTTTGAAAGATGTTATAGATACTATTCCTAACAATAAAAACTTTTAAAATTGCATAATAATAGCTAGATTTTCACAAAATTATGGTCAAAGTTCGAATGAATTGACCACATGAACAGTAAAAGTGCACATTGAGTTGGGACGGAGGTAGTATATGCAATTTCTTTTTTGTAAATTTTCTTGTTTATCGGGTGCACGTCACCTACAACAGTAGGTCAGCCCCTGTCAGATTTGGCGTCTAGAGCACCTAGGCCGGACTTAGACAGGGCTTAGACTTTAAGCATGAATAATAATATCCTGATGAAATAAAGTTGAAAACATCACAAAAACTTGCAAATCGTAGGTAGAAAACGTACACAAAATCTTAGAAAAAACACATTTTTCCTAACTCCCAGGAAAAACATGTTTTTATAAAGCGCGGTGGTATATTTGTAAATATGTGGAACTTCTTTTAAAAACGCGTGGTTGCATTTTGTAAATAATCGGAACTTCCCAAACGGTTCGGGATATGAATATAAGGCCTCCTGAATATGATTTTTCAAGCACATTTGAAGGTTATGGCCAAGAAACCTTCTATATATCAACCTCAAAAGGTTCTGGACATCAGTAATAAACATTCTAGATATGATTTCAAGCACATTAATACAAGATAATGGCCAACAAACTTTCTGGATATCAAGCTCAAGAGGTTCTGGATATAGATAATAAAGTTTTCTGGATATAATTTTCAAACACATTTAAAGGCCATGCCCAAGAAACCTTATGGATATCAACCTCAAAAGCTTCTGGATACGAATAATAAAGCGTTCTGGATATGATTTCAAGCACATTTGAATATGGTCATGGCAATAAACCTTCTGGATATCAAGTTCAAGAGGTTCTAGATATAGATAATAAGTCTTCTGGGTGCGTTTTTAAAATAGTTTCGATTATTTACAAGACCGTGCGTTTTTTTAAAAACACGTTTTTTCTATCACTAGGAAAAATGCGTTTTTCAGGAGAGTAACTAGAAAAAGTATTATTTTTAGCGAAATGAGATATAGTAACTTCAAGAACAAAACAAATAACATATATTTGTTTTACTAAGTTTCTAGACATTCAGTTCCAACACTTCCACATCAAGGCGGCATAACAAATATTTAATGAGAAATTTTCTGAAATTTATACTAATAAGAAATGATGATGTTCTAGGAACAATTTTACTTTTTAAAATCAAAACAGAACGGTGGATCTCGACAACTAGTCGGATTCTAGGACGTCTAGGCAACTTTTTTTTACCGAACGAGTTTTTGGCGAATTTGAAGTTAAACGCGGCGTTTTATGACCTCCTAACGATTAGATAGTCTCTAGGCGTGTTGGTCCCAAAGGGCAACAAGGGTATGAAAAATAGCTAGAGGGGGGGGGTGAATAGCTGTTTTAAAATTCTTTTCGTACCCTTGAAAAACTCAATTGCAAATGCGCACTTTATCAAGTAAGCGTTATGAGATGCGCCTAAGTGAGTGAGTGAAATGCACAGCGGAATTTAGTAATGAAAATAGGCGCAAAGTGTAATAAAGGGACGCACACACACTCTAAGTATTTTGGCTCAAAGTGGTTGAAATAAGGAACTAAGGCAAATGATATAACAACACAACACAATTCAGTTCAATCAATCTACAATGAGTAAACAAGCAAATAGTGAGTGAAAATAATAACTTGAAAGAAATGACGAGATAATAACACAAGCTATTTGGAGAGGTTCGATCAATGAAAGATCTACGTCCTCTACCAAGATGGTTAGTCTTGGATTTCTAATCGAGATCTTTATATAATGAGTGACTGTTACAAATTACAATGTTTGAGCTTATACACTAACTCAAGATCTATTATTATGAAAGAACAAATCCAAAACAATAACCGGTGTATCTCTTAAAGAAGAATCTAGATGATTAATCTTAAAGAGGTGCGTGTGTGTTCTTAGAATCAAGGCTCTTTAAATCTTTGAGATGGAGAGCACGAGAAACTAAAGTGTTAAGGCTTGAAGATCTGGGCTAAGGATGAAGGTATGAAGATGTTCTTGAGAAATCTGGAAAAACGAAGGCAATCTTCAAATCTTCAACAAATGCTTTGAGAGAGAAATTCTTGAACTTCTTAGCAAAACTCAGCAACTTCAAAATGTTGAAGTTATGGGGTATTTATAGTGAACTTCAAAAAACTAGTCGTTGGAAATCCTTGTGGATAAGATGAGCTGTCGCTCGTTGATTGGAGCATGCATATATTATGGCCATTTTGACACTCAACATAAATGTGACCGTTGTGGACACGTGTCAATAGATTAGGCGCATATGCATCTTTTAACCACCGTTGGATCATTGGCGTAATTTGAATTCTTTTCAAGTCTTCGAGTCTTCAATAAATCACTGAGTGTTGAATAAACACTTTGAGGCGCGTTTGAGCCAATAGGCGCATTGAGCCAATAGGCGCATAGTAAGCGTGCGCTTAAATCAAGGGGCGCAGAGGCGCGTAACACAGCTTTATGAAGAAATCCTTATGCGCGCGCTCTAAATGGCGCATGGCGCGAATGTAGAAGGCGCGTGGCGCGTGGCGCAGGAGGCGCATAAGCGCGGCTCAAACTCACTGAGTGATTTTTCTTGAAACTTGATCTTCTTGCCCTATTTCTAAGCCTATTCTATAACAATGGACAACTTAAAAAATGAAGTATAAATACTTCTTACATGTGGGTCTAAAGTCCATGAAATAAAACTTAGGTGATGGATCAATCAAATCTAATAAATCCTATTACATTTAAAACTGAGATATATGTGAGCATACCCAACAATCTCCCCCTATTTGATTGATGCCATTACCTACTATATCAAGGACAAACATTATACTTGATAAGAACATGTCCAAATGAATGAAATTGGTAATTCATGTCTCAAGTTAATGCACACACTAGTCCAAAATATAGATTCCTAATCTATTCCAATAAGAATAAAGAATTACATATGGAATGATAGAAACAACAGTTTAACACATTCAAGATGATATATGATTTTTAGTTTTGAAATGTGTTTAAACCAAGTTTAAACTTAATGCATGAAAGTATGAAACAATTCAATATGATGCATATGAATTTAAACAATATTCATTGTTCTACAAACAAGGAGTTTGAGTGAACAAGGTTTGATAATAAGTGATGCATTGTTCTCATTAAAACTTGGGGTGTAAGAGTTACAAATTACAAGTTTTGAATAGAACAAAAACAAAAGGTGCTAAAACAAGTAAGCACAAAATCACTAACACAAGAGTTGATTCTATTACAAAAAGGTTCTAAAAACTTACAAACAAAAATAATAGAAACTAAGGGTTGGGAGGCGCATCATCTTCCTTCAATCCTTCAACGATCTCTGAAACAGAACCCTGAATTTGCTTTGCGAGCTGATGACTACGGTTCGCTAACCCTTGAGTGTCAGTGACACTGGAGTGAGTGGCAGTGATACCGTCTCTAATGTAACTCAAGTGATTCACATTGATGTTTTGGTATTCATCAATGGAATGCTGAGTGATTTGCTGCTGCTGTGAAATGTTTTCTTCTAAGATTTGAATGTGAGCTTCAATGGCATTTTGAGCCGTGATAATATCAGAAGAAATATGTTCGCGCGTCTGTCAGAGCTTGAGTGAGCAGCAGTGAAATGAGTGACGACCAATTCTTTCAGGACATCCAACTTAGATACTAGCACGTTCATGTTGGATTGAGACGCAGCAGACTGAGGTATGAAAGTAGGCGCAGAAGAGGTGGTTTGCGCCTGATCAGTATGAGATTGAACCTGAGTCTGCGCCGGAGGAGGATAAGGAGCAAAAAGTTTGTCCTTGAGAGAGTTCATCTCCCCCTTAATGGCAGCGATCTCTTCAGATTGATCAGTGAGTAAGGAAGTAAGAAGCTCAAATTGAGACTTTATATGCGTCTGTCCTTGCTCTAAATTGGCTTGCCCCTGCTGTAAAGAATGAAGAATGGAAAGTACCTCGCTCAAATCAGGAGCAGATGGAGGAGGCGCAGAATCTTGAAGGGGCGCAAAATCTTGAAGGGGCACAGAAGGAGATGGAGGCGCAGGAGGAGGTGAATGAGTAGGAGACTCAAATTCATCTTCAGTTTCAACATCAACAGTTTCAACAACAACTGTTTCAACATCAATAGTTGCTGTTGTGATCTGATCAGGTCCAGGTGGAGGCGCAACTGGAGAAGGGGTGCGCTGAGGGATGGTTTCTTGCTCCCCCTGAACTGGTTCCTCTATGTCTGAAATGTCATCGCCGAAGAAATCAGAGAGGAGTTGTACCCTTGACACGTTGGTTCGTTGAAATTTGAATGAGGGCGCACGGGGAGAGGAGGCGCGTTGAGAAGGCGCGCGCTGGGTAGGCGCGGAAACAGAAGGCCCTTTCTCAATATCAGCACTTGATCCAGCGCCTTTCATGCGCTCTAACTTTTCTGACTCAGCAGCTTGTTTAGCTTGAAAATCTTCATCTCTTTTTCTTTGAGCCTCAAGCCTACTGGCTTCTTGCGCTAGCCTTAGATCTCGTTCTTCATCAGTTTCAAATCTAGTACGTTTGATTGGCGCACGAGGAGGGTCATCAACCACTCTTTTTCCTTTGCTTTTCTCTGCGCCTGGCACGGGATCAGCGCTTTGTCTAGCGCTTGCCTTCACTGCGCTCTTTATCAAAGGTGCGCTTTTAAGGACTGGCGCATCATCGGACTCTGTGTCTTCATCCACTAAGCCTTCAACAGTCTTGATTTGAATGCCTTTGGCGCGCTTTGTAGGCCTCTTTCTGCGCTTTTTGAGGTCCAAATTAGCTTTACCAAACATTGGAACATCGTTGATCTTATATTCAGGATTCTCATTCAAAAACTTAACTAACTCAGGGTAAGTTAGAAAAAGTTTTGTGAGAAGAAGGCAGTGTGAGCGGAATCGGGTCTTTCCATCACTTTTGTTCTTCACAAATTTATCAATTTGCTCACGCAGGGTCTTAAACAGAATGTGAGGCCAGTGAAGCTTCTCCTTGGCCATGATGGCAGCTGTGTATTCCCATTGTTCCACCGTGAATCGGTTCACGTTCCCAGTTTTGAAAACAATCGAAGTTCCCACCAAGTGCGCGATGTGAGTCAAGAGTTCTCCACCATCTCGAATTTCGGTGTTTTTGATATTATTTTGAAGCGTGGGAATATTTAGAAGTGAAGCAGCCATCTTGTTCTGATCATCAATAGAGTAAGTCATCGGACGCCCAATATTGCGATCTTCACCTGTAGATGGAAAACCGAGCAAGTGTCGAATCACAGATGATGAAATATGGACGTCAACATTTTGAACGCGCGCCTCAATCCGGTAGTGAGTGCGCCCATTTACATCAATTTCCACTAGAACAGCAGTGGAAAAGAACTCATCCACGAGGAGCGCAGAATAGAAATCTTGGTCCATGGTGAATAAAGGGAGCAGACCAGCAACGCGCAGAGTCTCAATGATTTCTCGCCCAATTACTTCACCAGACAACTCTAATAGATCAAGAGTTTCTTCTAATTTAAAATTTGCAAGGTCCTGAAAAAAATGATTGATATTAGAAGTGACATAGGCGCATAAAAACATAAAATGATCAAAGTAACATAGGCGCATGAAATAGATAGGCGTATAATTGAATCAGGCGCACAAAATTAGAGAGAATCAAGGCGCATGATTGAATTAGGCGCATAAAATATTAAAGGCGCATAGAGTTACAAGGCGCATAATATGGTTCTATGTGAATACTAAGGAAAAATAAAACAACGAAATTTGACTAAGTACGAAGTTAGGCGCATAAGGTTTTAGGCGCAGAATGATTTAAGCGCATATACAAGTAGAGGCGCAGAAAGCATTCAGGCGCATAAAAGAATAGGCGCATAAAGAAGTATATAGGCGCATATCGTGAGAAATTTAACTTAGTAAGAAAAACAAACAACAAGCATTCAAAGACAGAAATGAAAATCAAAAATTTCAAATTTTCGAAAACAAGGTAGAAAAAATTTTAGAGACCAAAACATGCAATGTTGACGAAGAACACGAAGAACGACCCTTGAATGCTCGAAGAACACCAAGAACACGAAAATCATGAAACTTCACCAAACTAGACAAATAATATATCAAAATGACCGCATGACAACAAGGAATCTAAATATGTAAACAAAAATATGAACAAATCAATAATGAAAGCACAATGATCAAAAGAATGACCGAAAATTTTGAAAAATTTTGAAAACAAAAATTAAGATTTGTAACAAGCAAAGCATTGATCGTTGAAATGTTGGTTTTAAAATATTCGAAATCAAGAATAGAACACAACCCAACAAACGATATAGAAAACGGATCATCGAAACAAGAGAAATCAAAGGAAAATGAATCCGGGTTTAAAAAAACGAAAAAAAACACTGAAAATGACGAAAGAAAAAAAAATTCAGAAATGTAAGGAGATTAAAGGTTGAGAATTCATACCATTTCGTCTTGTGTAGATGTTGATGCTTTCTTAGGACCCATAAACTTATATATATATAGAAAATGAAGAAAAAAAAGAAGATGGAGAGAGAGAGATATGAGTCTGGGTAAGAGAGTGAGACGGGGAGAGAGAGAGAGAGAAATAGAGTAGGTGAGAAGAAAGGGAAGATGATGATGTGTATTTATAGGTTAGGTTCAAAATTTTGCACAGATATGAAAAAATTACAGTCAAAAATTTAAAAAGATGGGAAGTTGAAAGGATGGCATTTATGAGGGATTTTGAAAATGGCGGCTCATCATGACAAAAAGGACGATCATTAATGAGGGATTTTTGGGATTTGAAGGGCATTAATGGCTGAATGACCTAAAGTGTCATGATGTGACATTTAGGTTTTAGAAAAACTGCTCCACTTTCCCTTTAAGTGTATGAGCAATTTTGACTAATTTTTGCACAAACACCAAAAACATCTATTTTGGTGTAAGTTTGGGGTGCAAGAAATATATCCCAGAAAATAAAAATTTTTGAAAAGCGTAAAACGAGGGAAAAATTTAATTGCACAAGTACCCTTGAACAATTAAAGGAATGTCAAAAGACATAGATTCCTATAATAAATGAACAGAATTAACATACCTGGTACTTGTGTATTTAATACGTTCAATCATTGAAATTGAATTTTGAGAAATGATTGAGCCGCAATAGTTAATGCGCGCATGAAGGGGCGCATTACTTCAGCAAGGCGCATACTCATCTAGGCGCTTTATTCATCAAGGCGCATAAGAGATGGTTAAGGGCGCATAAGCGTTTTAAGCGCATGGATTGATAGGCGCGCATGGATTGTGCGCGCAGAAAATGAGGAATGGGCGCGCAGTATAGATGGCGCATAGATTCCTTGAAACTTTTGAAAAGTTGATTTTAATCATTTGTACCTAATATACTCATAACTCAACACAACATAAAATCATTAGTATTGACAAAACTATATTGAATTTAGTTGAGTTCAAGCATACCCATTTCACCTCTCAAAAACATGAACCGTTTCGCGTCAAGTGCTTTCGTTAGAATGTCGGCGATTTGATAGTCGGTTCCCACGTGTTCCAAATGAATATTGCCTTTCTCCACGTGGTCTTTGAGGAAGTGATATTTGATGTCGATGTGCTTGGTCTTTGAGTGCATGACAGGATTTTCAGAAATCGCAATTGTTGATGTATTGTCGCAGTAGATGGGACAATTTTCTTCGATGATATCATAGTCCACCAATTGCTGCTTCATCCAGAGTATTTGGCAACAACAACTTCCCGCAGTGATATATTCGGCTTCGGTTGTTGAAACAGATACAGAAGCTTGTTTCTTAGTTGCCCATGACACAAGTCGATATCCGAGGAAATGACAAGTGCCACTAGTGCTTTTCCTATCAATTGTGCATGCTGCATAATCCGCATCTGAATAACCTACAAGTTTAAAGTTCGAATCTTTGGTGTACCAAAGTCCAAGGTTAACAGTGCCAGAGAGATATCTTATAATACGTTTCACAGCAATTAAGTGTGCTTCTCTAGGGTCGGATTGATAGCGAGCACAAACACAAACACTAAACATAATATCAGGCCTACTAGCAGTAAGATAAAGGAGTGAGCCAATATTACCTCGATAGAGCGTTTGATCAACATGTTTACCTTTTAAATCTTTATCGAGTTTGTTGCCGGTGGCCATTGGAGTATCGTATGATTTAGCGTTCTCAAGTCCAAACTTCTTGATTAAGTCCTTTGTGTATTTGGATTGGTTGATAAAAATGCCTTCACTCATTTGCTTGATTTGAAGCCCGAGGAAGAATGTGAGTTCTCCCATCATGCTCATTTCAAACTTGCTCTTCATTAGTTTCTCAAAACGCTTGCACAACAATTCATTAGTAGAACCAAATATAATATCATCAACATAAATTTGAACAAGTAATTTATGACCATTATGTTTGGCAATAAAAAGAGTTGTATCGATTTTACCGCGAGTGAAGCCTTTTTCGATGAGAAACTTTGATAGTGTATCATACCATGCTCTTGGTGCTTGTTTGAGTCCATACAAAGCTTTCTGAAGTTTGTACACATGATTTGGAAATTGTGAATCTTCAAACCCAGGTGGTTGAGCAACATAGACTTGTTCTTGAAGTTCACCATTTAGAAACGCGCTCTTCACATCCATTTGATATAACTTGAAGTTCTTGTGAGCGGCGTAAGCTAGAAATATTCTGATAGCTTCAAGTCTTGCTACGGGCACAAAAGTTTCATCGTAGTCAATTCCTTCTTCTTGCCTATAGCCTTGTGCAACCAATCTTGCTTTGTTTCTCGTGATGGTTCCATTCTCGTCCATCTTGTTCCTGAACACCCATTTTGTACCAATCACTCCATGATCATTTGGTCTTGGAACTAGAGTCCAGACCTTACATCGTTCAAATTGATTGAGTTCTTCTTGCATTGCAACAACCCAATTAGGATCTTGGAGCGCTTCATCAGCCTTCTTTGGTTCGATTTGAGAGATAAAAGCAGTGTAAGCATCAAAGTTTGTAGCTCTCCTTGTACGAACACCAACTTGTAGATCACCGATGATATTAGCAATTGGATGACCTCTAACTTCACGAATTTCGGAAGGTAAGTTAGGTTGAGTCGTAGAAACTTGAAGGTCTTCAATTGGTACATCTTCACCAGATTCAAAGTCATTGAAATTTGGGGGTTGAACTGGCTCAGAATTGAAATTTGGGTTTACACCAGATGCAGCAGTAGAAATAGGCGCGTGAGAGGAATCATGAGGCGCATCATTTGAGTGAGGCGCAATAGATGATTCACCAGGCGCATTATACATTGAATTAGGCTCATTTGATGTAGATGGATTTCCTTGAGTTGATAGATTCTGATCTTGAGTGGGCGCAACATAAATAGGAGCACCTGTATCATTTAGCTTTATAGAATCATCAGCAACATTTGGAGCCAAATGTGGCTCAAGGAGAGAATGTTCATCAAATGTAACATGTACAGATTCAACTATCACTAATGTAGTTCTATTAAAAACACGAAAAGCTTTAGAGTGTTTGGCATACCCAACAAAAATACCTTCGTCGGCTTTGGCATCGAATTTACCTCTATGTTCATTTCCGTTGTAGAGGATATAACATTTGGAACCAAAGATCTTGAAGAATGCAATGTTGGGAGTTCTACCACGCCAAAGTTCATACGGAGTCTTGTTGTGAAGTTTGTTGATGAGGGAACGATTTTGAGTAAAACATGCAGTGTTGATAGCTTCTTCCCAAAAGTACTTAGGCAATTTAGCTTCAGCTATCATCATCTTTCCCGCTTCAATCAACGTTCTATTCTTTCGTTCAACAACGCCATTTTGTTGAGGGACTCCGGCGGTTGAAAAGTTGTGATCTATCCCATGATCTTCACAATATCGAGCAACACCGTTGTTCTTGAATTCTGTTCCATTGTCGGATCGAACACTAACGATGTCATCTTCTTTTTGGGTTTGGAGCAGTCGAAATAAGGTAGTGAGAATATCATAACAATCATCTTTTGTAATCATCATCTCTACCCATGTATATCTTGAATAATCATCCACCACAACTAGAGTATACTTGTTTCTTCTAATACTTGCGGTGGAAACTGGTCCAAATAGATCAATGTGAAGCAGTTGCAAACATCTTGTAGTTGAAGGATTTGACTTGCTTGAAAATGACTGCTTCGGTTGTTTGCCAAGTTGACATGCGGCGCACTTTTTGTCATGATGATCAGCAACCTTGGGAAGTCCTTTGACAAGATTATTCCTGCTGAGTTTAGATAGATACTTGAAGTTCAAGTGACTTAAGCGCTTGTGCCACAGCCAACTATTTTCGTTCACACTTTTAGCTACAAAACAAAGATTAGTACTAGAGTTCATACTATGGAAATCAATAATATAAATATTTGTCTTACGATATCCCGTGAGTAAGATAGTTCCAGTTTTGCCATTCTTGATAAGACATTGCGTTGAAGTGAAATGGCATTCTAATCCTTTGTCGCAGAATTGAGATATGGATAATAAGTTGTGCTTGAGCCCTTCGACGAGTGAGACTCTTTCAATGCACACTTTGTCTTTCTTGAGCTTTCCATATGCTACAACTTGACCTTTGTTATTATCGCCAAATGTTACGGAGGGACCTCTTTCTTCATGGACATCTTCTAATAAGGATTCATCTCCAGTCATGTGTCTTGAACACCCACTATCGAGAATCCATTCATAATTTCTAGCTTTTGAAGATCCAGCCATGAAACAAAGAACCTGAAATATAGACATTTAAGCAGGTCCCCTTTATTCCATTTGGGTCCTAGGGTTAGCAAATTTTGACAACCCACTCTTGCTTGACCTTAGGATTTTTACGTCCTTTGGCATTGGGAGTGAATCTCAAAAGGCATTCCACGGCCTTGTGTCCTGAACAATCACAAATGGAACAATGATGAAAGCCACCAATCACATGAGTTTTCACAAACTCTTTACTTTTCTTGGGGATGGCATTCTTCTTTGGGTCAAATGAACTAGCCTTAACAAAATCTTTCTTTTGAAATTTTGGAGCGCTTTTTCTCGGAGGGCGCATAGGGCTAGGAGGCGCACGGCGATGGGGCGCGTGGCTCTTAGGCGCATAATGAGCACTCGGAAAGGAGCGCGCCTATTTTCAAGAATGATTTTGCTAGGAGATGGTTCATCTGTAGCTATATCTTTCCCATTAGCTTTCCCAAATTGCTTCGTTGGGTAGACATAGTGGAATGTTTGTCTCTTGACTTTTTCCTGTCCTTTACCCATTGAATTAGAATGTTTTTCCTTGGGAATTTCAAAAGTTTGTTGGTTGGTAAATTCACTATCTCTTTCAGCACAGACATCACATTTAAAGTTGTCACTAGTTGATGAGAATCCCAAGCCACTTTTATCACCACTGACTTTTTGGGACTCAAATATATTCTCCATAGTGACACGAGAATCGGACCACTCATTTGTAATCTTTTTAAGATCAGTAATTTGAGCAACCAATTCATCGTTTTGAACTTTAAGAAGTGAGTTCTGTTCTGTTAGAAAAGTGTTTTTAACAGTAAGAGGAGTCATGCTCTTTATCTGCTCCTTAAGGAGGGTGAGTTCAGATTTAAGTAGAGATTTCTCGGTCTTAAGCTGGGAAATTTCATCACATGATAGTGCTAAAGCTTCCTTCATACTTTCAAATCTAGTGATTACCTTTTCAGCCTTTTTGAACAATTTTTCTTGTTCAGCAATCACTTCATCATCATTGATTTTGGAGATTGGAGCAGTTGGTTCAACCTGTGGTCTAATGTATGCTCCTTTTCTCAATTTGTTCCTTGCTCCAAGATCACATCGTGAGAATAGCAATCCACCATCATTTTGAGCCGGAGTGAGAAATCCTTGTTCAACGAGCTCGCTGATGGTTGGTCCTTTCTTCTTTTTCACTTCTTGAAAACCTGCAGATTTCTTGATAGGTTTATTCAAGGCATTCATATCGGGAACATCCTTGGAGAAGTCATCATCAGAATCATAAGCATCAACTTCATCATCATTTGCCATCAAACAAACGAGTCCATCATCGGAATCTTCATCGCTCTCATCGGAGTCTGTTTCAATCCAAGTATTGTGCTCATTTGCTTGTGCTTCTTCTTCAGCAACCATTCCCTTGTGACGAGTGAACTTGGGAGTGAATTTGGGAGTATGGCTGCTCTTCTTCTGCATATATTCAAATTTGGGAATCGGGCAGCTTGATGCAAAATGTCCGGGTTTCCTGCAATTAAAACAAACAAGATCTTCTTTCCTTTTTGAACCACTGCTCCTTGAAAACTTTTGAGGAGCTTTGCTGGTAGATCCTTGAAATTTGTTGGTTGAGCCGGGTCTTGAGAATTTTCTGAACTTTTGAAATTTCTTCACAAATAAAGCGAAGTCTTCATCATCCATGTCTAATAGCTCAGAAGTAGAAATTTTGGGATCGGAGTTTTTTTTCATCTTGTACAGGCGCAGGAGTAGGCGCAGGTGTAGGCGCAGCTTCTCTGTGCGCCATCATAGCCATAGATTTTGACTTTCCTTCAGTTTCGCTGATTCGTTGGAGTTTGAGTTCGTAAACTTTGAGATTTGCATATAGGTTCCTTAAAGTCCAAACATCTAAAGTTCCAGCGTCTTCAAGAGCGCTAGATTTATGTAGGTATCTTGATCCAAAAGCTTGTAGAAAATTTACATTCAAATCTTTGTTGGTAAACTTCATGCCAAGTGAAATACATAGATTGATAATTTCACAGTAGCGTTCATAAGTTTGCCTCAAGTTTTCACCGGGGAGTTGAGAGAAATTGTTGAATCTCTTTTGTACTTCGTATTTCTTGTTCTCCTTGCAGACGGTGTCTCCTTCAATATGCTCTTCAATAGCATCCCATAGCTCATTAGCGGTAGCGCAATGCATGACTTGTTGTTTCATAGCCGTGCTTAGAGTGCTTAAGAGAATGTTTCTTGCTTTGCCATCATTTGCAACTCTTCTAATTTCTTCCTCGGTCCATTCTTCCCTTGGTTTTAGAACTGTAGGTTGAGCAGCGTTGGTGCGTGGATTTGGATTCGCCTTCATCGGAATATAAGGTCCATAAACGACGGTGTCATGGAGCCTTTCATCGATTGAGTTGAGATGAGTCAATATGCTGAATTTCCACACGTCAAAATGATCTTCATCAAAGACCGGAACGTGAGTGTAGTTTGCGGTTGCCATAGGTTTTGAGTTTGCCATTTAGAATCGGCACCCAAGCTGTTAAGCTTGAAAAACGAAAAATGTTTTATAAAGGTGTTTGCTCTGATACCACTTGTTGGTCCCAAAGGGCAACAAGGGTATGAAAAATAGCTAGAGGGGAGGGGTGAATAGCTGTTTTAAAATTCTTTTCGTACCCTTGAAAAACTCAATTGCAAATGCGCACTTTATCAAGTAAGCGTTATGAGATGCGCCTAAGTGAGTGAGTGAAATGCACAGCGGAATTTAGTAATGAAAATAGGCGCAAAGTGTAATAAAGGGACGCACACACACTCTAAGTATTTTGGCTCAAAGTGGTTGAAATAAGGAACTAAGGCAAATGATATAACAACACAACACAACACAATTCAGTTCAATCAATCTACAATGAGTAAACAAGCAAATAGTGAGTGAAAATAATAACTTGAAAGAAATGACGAGATAATAACACAAGCTATTTGGAGAGGTTCGATCAATGAAAGATCTACGTCCTCTACCAAGATGGTTAGTCTTGGATTTCTAATCGAGATCTTATATAATGAGTGAGTGTTACAAATTACAATGTTTGAGCTTATACACTAACTCAAGATCTATTATTATGAAAGAACAAATCCAAAACAATAACCGGTGTATCTCTTAAAGAAGAATCTAAATGATTAATCTTAAAGAGGTGCGTGTGTGTTCTTAGAATCAAGGCTCTTTAAATCTTTGAGATGGAGAGAACGAGAAACTAAAGTGTTAAGGCTTGAAGATCTGGGCTAAGGATGAAGGTATGAAGATGTTCTTGAGAAATCTGGAAAAACGAAGGCAATCTTCCAATCTTCAACAAATGCTTTGAGAGGGAAATTCTTGAACTTCTTAGCAAAACTCAGCAACTTCAAAATGTTGAAGTTATGGGGTATTTATAGTGAACTTCAAAAAACTAGTCGTTGGAAATCCTTGTGGATAAGATGAGCTGTCGCTCGTTGATTGGAGCATGCATATATTATGGCCATTTTGACACTCAACATAAATGTGACCGTTGTGGACACGTGTCAATAGATTAGGCGCATATGCATCTTTTAACCACCGTTGGATCATTGGCGTAATTTGAATTCTCTTCAAGTCTTCGAGTCTTCAATAAATCACTGAGTGTTGAATAAACACTTTGAGGCGCGTTTGAGCCAAGAGGCGCATTGAGCCAATAGGCGCATAGTAAGCGTGCGCTTAAATCAAGGGACGCAGAGGCGCGTAACACAGCTTTATGAAGAAATCCTTATGCGCGCGCTCTAAATGGCGCATGGCGCGAATGTAGAAGGCGCGTGGCGCGTGGCGCAGGAGGCGCATAAGCGCGGCTCAAACTCACTGAGTGATTTTTCTTGAAACTTGATCTTCTTGCCCTATTTCTAAGCCTATTCTATAACAATGGACAACTTAAAAAATGAAGTATAAATACTTCTTACATGTGGGTCTAAAGTCCATGAAATAAAACTTAGGTGATGGATCAATCAAATCTAATAAATCCTATTACATTTAAAACTGAGATATATGTGAGCATACCCAACAAGGCGGTTGAATTTTAGAACAGTTTATGTGTTAGTTAAGCTTGACAGTTATTGCATAGTTCAATTGTACCCGCCTCAAATATGTATATGATGAGCATGATAGTTTTTGACACATTTCTCTTCCACCCTCATATATTAGCAATCTATATTAGGTGTTGGTTCCAAAGACACAACAAATGTATGAAAATGGGCTAGAGGGGGGTTGAATAGCCTATTTAAAATTTTCAACCCTTTTAAAAAATTCAATCAAAGGCTTACTTTATGACTTTGCAGTCGAGTTTAAAACCATGCGGTCAAGATAGTAATATGCACAGCGGAAGTTTATGATGTTTAAAATGGCAGTTGCAAGTTTGTTTGAAATCTGAAAGATAAGAGGAAAACAAACTATGCGGTCGAGTTGGAGAGTGTGGTCGAGTTTGTTCAGCAGTTGAGATAATAAAAGATGTGGTCAAGTTGAGTTGGCAAAAAGATAAGTACTCGGATTATGTAACTTAGGCAATAGGCAGTACAAACACAATTCACTCAATGTTGTATATCTAAAATGTGATATCCCACATCGGTGGAATATCGAATCTAGGAGTGGTACTTAAAGTACAACCAGTTACCAATGAATACCAATACGTCCATGGATTTTTAGGTGGGCCTGTGGTAAGCCAGTGGACCCAAGATATTTGTACTCATTGAGCCAATTGCGTGTTACTTGTGTAACGGGCCGGGTCGTTACAAATGGTATCAGAGCGGGTCCTGGCCGGAAGTGTGGAGCAAAGTGCTGTGCGGAGCAAAGTGCATGCCGCAGAGATGGTGGGGGTCACCCCTTGAATCCGTACGAGCGACCTCTTGAATCCACACTGCCCGGGGTTCCGATCCTAGTGGGTCTTGCCGGGGACGGCAAGGATCCAAGGTGGGGATATTGTGATATCCCACATCGGTGGGATATCGAATCTAGGAGTGGTACTTAAAGTACAAACAGTTACCAATGAATACTAATACGTCCATGGATTTTCGGGTGGGCCTATGGTAAGCCAAGTGGACCCAAGATATTTGTACTCATTGAGCCAATTGCATGTTACTTGTGTAACGGGCCAGGTCTTCGGGCTCGGGTCGTTACATAAAGATCAAACACTAGAAGACAAACACAAATTAATATGAATAATGAGAACAAGTGCTGAAAGTAAATTTGTAGAATGTAAATTGACACAAGATTTGGAGAGGTTCTATCTGCTAAATGATCTACGTCCTCTACCAAGATGGCTAGTCTTGGATTTTTAGTGGTAGGTATATATTGATTCTCTTGAATACAGATTACAAAGGTAAAGCTTTGAATCAATAACATATTTCCATAAAGAGTAAATCCTAAGACTAAACCGGTGTATCCCTATCGAATCAATCTATGTGATTGATCAATCGGAGTTAGTGTGTGATTAAGAATCAAGAGCTCTGTGTAATATATATGATTAAGAACCTAATGAATCTTTGTGTTACAAGGGTTTGAGATTTTGTCTTGAAGGTTTCTCCATAAGACAGGTCATCCTTAACTCGGTCCCTTCCATGCCACATCAATGTGTTAAGTTTACAACCATTTGTGCTGACAAAAAACATGGTCAAAGAAGACTCAGTTAGCCCCAATATGAATATGGTTGATACAATTCATGATGTATCTAACTCGGGGGGCCCAGGGAGAAGATAATATGGAAACTTAAAAGGATTTATCGGTAGTTGGACAAAAAAAAGAAGAAAAGAGTCAAGGAAATAGTAATCAAAACATTGAAAGTTAAAGAGGGACCCGAGCTCGAGCCCACATGTGAGATAGAATAGATTATAATCAATCCTGAGTGTACCCAGACCAAAAGGTCAAAATCAAAACTCAATTTACCGCTAAAGAGCGAGCTGCTATTATAAAACTACTTGAAAGCAGTTTAGATGTCATCGCTTAGAAAGTCAAGGATATGCGAAGGGTCAATGAAGATGTAGCGATCCATAGGCTAGAGGTCGACCCTTTAGCTCGATATGCTAAAAAAAACAAATGGTCTTCTCATTTGAAAAGGACGCAGCCATCAAGCAAGAAGTTGAAAACTTCTGCGAGCTAGAATTATTGAGCCCTTAGATTATCCAACTTGGTTGGCCAACGTGGTGTTGGTGAAAAAGCCAATAATAAAAGTAAAATGTGCGTGGACTTTACCAACATGAACGTTGCATGCCCAAAAGATTGTTATCCTTTACCGATGATTGATACATGTTGGTTTGTATGCCCTAGGCACGTTATTAGAACGATTAATGTTATCATTTTGCTTTATGCTTTAATAAAGATATTGAATGTTTGATTATTATATTTTTTCCATGTTTATTATAATAATCTTCGTCCCTAGTAATTATGATTAATTACTAGTATAAGTTTAATGGATAATCATATGATGATTATGTGTATATGATTCAATTAGACTTATGCGTATTTGTTGGACTCCAACAAATACTGGACTGACCCGTTATGAGATTTATGTCATGGTCAAATGTCATAATTAAATCTATATATATTAAAAGCTGAGGCGGAGGGTTGTGGAATCGCCACGTGGACATGTCTTGGCTAATGCTTGTTTTTGGTAAAGCCATGTCATCACCACCCTAAATTTCAATGACTTTTGGTATTATTTTTAGGGGAAATGACAATTTAGGGTCTAAAGTATTGGGTGTTGGAGTAGAGGACCAACCGGACTAGCGATCAGAGACGATGGAAGAAAATCAAGACAGTAGCACTGTTGGTGTGTATGCCCTAGGCATGTTATTGGCACGTTGTTTGACAATGTTTGTTATTACTTTTTTATTTATATAAAGAGATGTTTTGGATTATTATTTATTGTTTCATGTTTTGTTATAATAATCCCCGTCCCTAGTACTTATGAAGAGCTAGTATGAGTTTAATTAGATAATCATATGATGATTATGTGTATGGGATACAAGTTAAACTTATGAGTATATGTTGGTGAACATATATTGGACATGACCCAAAGATGTGGTTTATATCATGGTCATAATGTCATAATTAAACCTCTAATAGTTATATCATTGAATTCTTA
Organism: Campanula takesimana; assembly: GCA_026119855.1. Lineage (NCBI taxonomy): Eukaryota > Viridiplantae > Streptophyta > Magnoliopsida > Asterales > Campanulaceae > Campanula > Campanula takesimana. The sequence continues at coordinate 556,339 of JAOWBW010000357.1, read as the reverse complement.
GACCTGAGATTATTACGGTCTTCCACATAATGGAGATCATGTTTGACATATTCAAATGTTACTCTTAACCAAGTAATAAAAAAGGATATGATTGGCATGATCAAAGCTATGTAGGGAAGTGTAATAAGTCAAGATGGGATTTGTCCCTCATTATGAGAGATGTCATTTGTGTTATCAAACCATTTGGAATCGATAAAAGTATTGGGCACTGTGAGTTGACCATTGACCATAGCTTACGCTCAATGACATCGTGGACAAAAAGATTATGATATGTTTTATAAAGGATTCACGAACTTTGACAAGTTATATTAATTGGGTAGTCATGATGGCTTGCTAGAGTCCACTCATAATTTATGTTATCAAATGGTTTTGATCACATTGTCAACTTAATAGAATCCTATGGGGTCACACACAAAAGAACGAATTATTGAAGGGCTAAATTGGAATTTCGTAAATTCTTAAAATCAGATTTTAAGAAGGAAAACGAAAATTAGGAAATCCAGAAGGTCCGACCGGACCTGGGTGTATACCCTGTCGGACCAGAGAGATAACCCGGGCGGACCATGTTGGTTACCCGGTCGGACCATTTGGGTGATCCGGGCGCACCATGGTCTTGCCCCGGGCAGACTTTACGGTGTTCCGGATTTTCGAGTTTTTGACTCAGGGTTTTGACGGGAATTAGACTTCCAAACCTAAACTAGTTGGGTTTAAGAAGTATAAATACCCCTCTCAATCCTCTAGGTCATAAGTGATTATTGTAATCAAAATTAAAAGCCTCCAAGAGAGAAAATCTGGTCTTCTTCTTCCTTAAGAATAAGAACCATATTTTAATATAGCCTCCATAATAGAAGCGTGTTCTATTGGGTCTAGCAATCCAGATCAAGAAGGTGTTCTTGATATTCATTCATGTGTGGATAAACATAGAGGTCGTTGGCTTCAACTCCTTCAAGTTCTTGATCTAAAGTTTGTGGTCGTGTTCTTACAATCGTGATTAAAAGAAGCGCGAAGAACAAAGATTGAAGATCTGAAAAATTTAAAGCATCACCACGGTTATTATTCTAAATTCACCTCCGTATTAATTTAATCATCTTGAACGGATCTAGGTTTTTGGGTTTTATTCCGCTGTGCATGTTTGCTCAGAACCTAACAAGCACTGACAGAGTAGGTGGCCACCCAGAAAAGGGGTGTGCCGACGCCCAAACAACCAGGCTTGAAATAGGGCCACCAGGGACAAAGGTGGGCGACCGCACTGTTTAGAATGTGCGTCCGCACAAAGTGTCGGGAACCTGGGACTAGGCCAAATTTGACTGATTTTAGGATTCCTTTTTTGACTAGGATTTGGACTTTATTCTAGGTTGTGTATATAAGCAGGGTTCCACCCCATAACTCATTGTAACTCCATATTTACATATTATAGTTCAAGATCCTGGCTTGGTGGTGCACCCAGACGTAGTCAAAATATTGACGAACTGGGTAAACAATTCTTTGTGTCTCTTTACTGTTTTTGCTTCTTTTATCGTTCTTGCTTGTTGGGTTTGCGTGTTATATTCTTGCGATCTGTTTGGTTTGGAGGGTCTATACCACAACAACTGGCATCAGAGCTTTGGTTAGACGAGCCAAGGGTTTATTCAAGCAGTCAAGAATGGGCAAGGATAAACAAGCGGTGGAAAAGTTCGATGGTTCTGACTACACGTATTGGAGGATGCAAATAGAGGATCTCTTGTATGGTAAGGATCTCTACAAGACTCTATTAGGAGTCAAACCAGAAGGCGAAAAACAGGAATATTGGGATATCGTGGATAGGAAAACCCTAGGGGTGATTAGATCTACTTTGTCGAAGTGGATCGCGAAAACCACCAAGAAGGCTAAGACCACGAAGGAGCTACTTGATTATCTCACTGAGAGATTTGAAACACCATCTGCAGTCAACAAGGTTGATTTGATTCGCAAGATGGGGAATCTCAAGATGCAAGAGGGAGGATAATTAGCTAAACACATCGATGAGTATATAGATGTTATAGACTCATTGGATGCGTTGGAGATTACTTTCGGTAATGAAGTTCATGCTTTGGTTTTGCTATCATCCTTACCAGGAAATTGGAGCGGGACGGTGACTCCGTTATGTGCTTCAGCGGGTAAGAATAAATTGAAGTTTGATGATGTCAAGGATCTAATTCTGAGCAAGGAAAATTGTATGAAAAAGTTGGGGACATCGTCTACTTCAGAATCGACTTTGGCTACGACTAGCAGGGGGAAGCCGGGTTCTAGCAACAAAGGGAGAATAGAGTCAAGGGAAAGTGTAATCGGGGGTGGGGGGTGTGGGTCAGCCTGTAGAGAACAAAAAAAGACTAAGGGTCGCAAGAGGATCGATTGAGTGCTATCATTATAAGGAGTTAGGACACTACAAGAGGGATTGTCCCAGGCGAGGGGATAAATCGGCGAATGTGGTAACTGAGGGTGAAGATATACTGATTCTGAGCGTTAGTAGTGCGCTAATCATGGGTGATGGATTCGGGGGCATCATTCCACTCATGCGGTCATGCAGAGGAGATGGAAAATTATACTTTCGGTGATTTCGGAAAGGTCTATCTGGCGAATGGCGAGCCTTTGGAAATCAAGTGGAAGGGAGATGTCAGAATAGGAGCATCGGACAGGAAGGTCTTACATCTACACGGGGTCAGACACATTCCAGGTTTGAAAAAGAACTTGTTATCAGTTGGGCAGCTGGATGAAGAAGGTTACACGATAACTTTTAGCTGCAGGAACTGGGTTGTTACCAAGGGAGATTCTGAGATCGCTCGAGGTAATAAGGAAGGTACATTGTATTTGACGAATAACACCAAGGATAGTATCATGGTAGCGTCAGCTAAGGGTGATACGGATTTGTGGCACTGTCGATTGTGTCACATGAGTGAGAAAGGGATGCAGGTACTTTGCTCAAAGGGAAGACTACCGGGTTTAAAGATAGTCGACGTAGGGATTTGCGAAGACTGTGTGTTTGGAAAACATGCGAGAAGTAATTTCTCGAGGACAGTATGACTTTGAGGGAAGCAAAGTTAGAATTAGTTCACACGGATTTGTGGGAACTGGACCCGGTAACTTCGCTAGGTGGTGCGCCATATTACATGACCTTCATTGATGATTGTACAAGGAAGGTCTTGGTTTACTTCTTAAAAGGGAAAGATGAAGCTTTCGGGGTATTTAAGAAGTGGAAGGCCTTGGTAGAGACACAGACGGGACTCAAGGTTAAATGCTTAAGGTCTGATAATGGTGGGAGTATGAGCTCGGGGAGTTCAAGGAATATTATGATGCGAATGAGATTCGCATGGATATTCCAAACTCGGGTGGGAGCAAGACGGTTCATGATGACCAAGATTAGGGGTCACTGAAGATGAACTACATACTCCAGGACCGGATATTCCGCTACGTAGATCTAACATAGAGTGTGGATCGGCTGGTAAGGCTCTATGTTTCTCAAGCAAGGATGTCGTGTTAGCGGGTTATGTCAATGCGGATTTGGCATCAAGTGATCTTGATAAGAGGATAAGTACTACGGGTTATGTGTTTACATTGGGTGGTACGGCTATCTCCTGGGCTTCTAAATTTTAGAAGATCATGGCTCAGTCTACTGCGGAAGCAGAATATATGGCAGTGACAGAGGCAAGCAAAGAGATGGTATGGTTGCAGAACTTCTTGGGTGAACTTAGGAAGACGCGAAGTGGTAATGCTCTCTATAGTAACAGTCAGAGTGAAATACATTTGGCTAGGAATCCAGCATTTCATTCTAGGACGAAGCACATCGAGCTGAGGTTTCATTATATCAAACATCTCTTGGAGAGGAAGATCTTAAGGCTGGAGAAGATTCAAGGATCAGAGAACCCGGCTGACATGTTAACCAAGGTTGTAAACCTTGATAAGTTGAAGCTATGCATAGCTGCAACGGGGCTTGGAGAATATGGGAGGAGGACGGCACTACCATGATCGAGGTGAGCACTAGGAAGGAACTAAGGATGAGTTGAAGACGGATACGGGGCTTGTATACGCGGTTGATCTTGTTGGGTTTCACAGGAACATGCGCAGCGGAAATCAAGCATTTAAAAATTTTTAGAAACCCAAAGCCCATAGATCCATTCATATGATTAAGTCAAATACATGCATAATGAATACTAGAATACTAACCCTTGATGCCTTTGATTTTACAACCTTAAATCCTGGTGGAGACTAGAAAGCTTGATCACGAACAAAATCAGGAACACGAACTTTGAAGATGATAAGCTTCACCCTTTATCGGTATCCACACCACGAACGAATATCAAGAAAACTTGATCTTGGTTGCTAGACCAAATTGTGAAACACGCTTTCATAATGTATAGAACTATATGGAATATCTATGTGTGTTCTTGTTCTTCACCCAAGAGATCTTAGAACAAGAAAATAGTCTCTCAAACTCTTTGGAGGCTCTCACAATGCTATCACAATGATATGGACTGATTAGGGCAACTAGAAGCTATTTATATACTTGTTACACCTATTCCAAATAGGTAACAAGTGTCTAAACCCGCAAGAAAATGGAACAGGAAAATACCAAGCCGAACAGGACAAGGTCCGCCCGGGTATACAAGTTGGTCCGGCCGGACCTAGGCATGGTCCGACCGGGGCACTAACTTGGTCCGCCCGGGGCTTCAAGAGGTTCGGCCGGGTCCTTTGTGAGGTCCGCCCGGACCCTCCTCCTTTCCAGTTTTCTCCTCTAAATTCCTAATATTCCTCAAAGGCCCTTCGACCCAAATTCCAATTAAGTCGTTTTAGATTCGTTCTATTTGTGTGTGACCCCATAGGATTACACTAACTTGGCAATGTGTTCAATCATAAACCCATAAGATATGATTAGGTTCTAGCAAACCGTCATACCTACCCAAATAGTGTAACTAGATACAAGTTCGTATTCCTCATAGAACATGTCACAATCCCTTTGTCCACAATGTCATTGAACATAAGTCATGGTCAACAAGTCAACTTGTATTGTTCAATACTTTCTCGATCCCGAATATGTTGATAATCCAAATGATAATGATCCAATCAATTCATTTGAGTTTGGCCAAACATTTCATCAACATCATTCTATGAGGGGCCCAAGCTTGACATCTCTCAGAAGAGGGACAAATCCATTTAGCTTATTATTCTTCCTTACTTGAATCCGATTATGCCAATCATACCCTTTATAACTTCCTGGTTAAAGGTAGTGTTTGAATATGTCAAACATAATGTTCATCAAGTGGAAGACTATAATAACTTCATGTCAAAGGATTCAAATGACATAACTAACATGAGATTTATATATGGCATTGACCATGACATAAATCTCATAAAGCGGGTCATATCCAGTACCTTGTTCTCCAACAAGTACCCATAAATCTAACATGATCATCCTATGATCATTTAGCCTTTACACTAGTGCTTCATAAGCTCTAGGGACGGATATTATTATAAGAAAACATGAACAATAATAATAATAATCAAAACATCTCTTTATTAATATGAATAAAATGATAACATATACAACGTTTTACAAACGTGCGGAACCAACACTAACAATCTCCCACTTGCCCTAGGCCCAATCTCCCACGTATTTAATACCTATGTACCTAACATGACCATCATGTTTAGCTTGTGGAAGTCCCTTTGTTAGCGGGTCTATAACGTTATCATCAGTAGGTACTCTTCATATGTTAACGTCTCCTCTTTCAACGATTTCTCGAATGATATGGAAACACCTGAGTATGTGTTTGGATTTCTGATGTGCCCTTGGTTTCTTTGATTGAGAAATAGCACCATTATTATCATAATAAAGGTCTATTGGATTAGCAATACTAGGAGCCACCTCAAGTTCACCAATGAACTTCTTAATCCAAACAGCTTCCTTTGCAGCATCCGATGCAGCAATATACTCAGCTTCAGTTGTAGAATCAGCGACTGTACTATGCTTGGAACTCTTCCAGCTAACAGCTCCACCATTTAACATAAACATAAAACCCTATTGCAATCGACTATCATCTTTGTCGGTTTAGAAGCTTGCATCCGTGTAACCATTTACAACGAGATCATCTTCCATTCCTCCATAGATTAGAAATGAATCTTTAGTCCTTCTCAAGTACTTAAGAATCGCTTTTACAGCCATCCAGTGACTCTCACCAGGGTCGGACTGATATCTGCTCGTCATGCTCAAAGCATAAGATACATCCGGCCTAGTACATATCATGGCATACATGATGGATCCAATTGCCAAAGCATATGGAATCTCACTCATTTTCTCCCGCTCATCTTTTGTCTTAGGACATTGAGTCTTGCTTAGAGAAACTCCATGTAACACTGGCAAGTTCCCTCTCTTAGAGTTTTCCATGTGGAATCTTCTAAGGATCTTGTCAGTGTATATACTTTGGCTTAAACCAAATAGCTTCTTTGATATATCTCTATAGATCTTAATGCCAAGGATATATGCGGCTTCACCCATATCTTTCATTGTGAAACACTTTCCTAACTGTAAGTACCCCAATCTGAACTTAAACCAACTTAAAGGAATTCTTAGCACCATTTAGGGATAAACTGATAGGATAGGACCTCATTATGATAAACCAAGAACATTAGGACTGTTCTGGAATTAAACTTAGAAAAATCCAGAAGCTCACCAGTCTGAGTCGTACGGATGGTTTGGGCACTAGAAGGGTCCAGCCGTACGGCTGGTTTGGGCGTCTTCAGTCCCTATAAATTAAGACCCTTGCTGATCATTTCAGGGGGAGGGGGGAGAAAACTGTTTTGTGAGCTGAAACTCTACAGAATTGAGAGTAGAACACAATCACAAACACATTTGAGTGAAAGAGAGAAGAAGATAGGCTAGAACCAAATATTGGTGAGGCCTCCTTCTCCCCCATGTTCTCTTTATCTCTTGTTCTATTTTCAGTTTGCCATTTATTTACTTATGTCTTTACATTTCTTGCAATGATATAAATTGGAACCAAGCCTTGACTTGATTCATGGTGCCCATCATGTTTTATGCATGATCAAGGGTTACGACAAAGGATGATCAAGGCTTGTTATGATTTAATGCACATTTACTTTATGTCTTTACATTAATGCAATTTACTTTATGTCTTTACATTAATGCAATTTACTTTCATGTCATTTACATTTATGTCTTGTATTTAAATTTGACTAGTGATCCATTGCACATATGGAGAGAGCCCTTTTATTTATGTCAAATATGTTGAAATAATCAAGTTTGGGTGGTAAAGTCTTAATCTTTACCACCCCCATTTTGATTAAGCCATAATATTATCCCTTTGGATGATAAAGACTCAATATTTATTCATCCAAAGGTTGATTTTTGCTATCCCAAGGCTTTTCCTTGGATGAATCATCCATTTGGATGTCAAAGTCTTCATCTTTGATCATTCAAGTGGTGATTTTGGGCTCAAAGGCCATGTTAATCAACTTTGGTCATTTTCCCCAATTATTGCCTTGATCATACCCAAAACCATTTGTTTTGGTGTTTAATTAGTGATCAATGGCATATGGATGATTTAATCCATGTTTGATGCAAAGAAATAAACTGAAAAGACTCAAACAGTCCAGTTTTAGCATGAATACTCTGTTTCTCTTGAAACTGGACTGATTCTTGATAAACTGTTAAAATTCCCAGGACAACCCCCTCTAGCCGTACGGATGGTTTGTCCAGGGAATGGTTTTCTCAATTTTACCCCTCTCTGTTAAAATTATTTGCAAAATAAACCCATTTCTGTTAAGTTTTTAACTGGTTTTGTTAAAAGTCAGTTTCTCCCATTTTTGGAAACACACACATACACACACTTGCAAATTTTTTGGTCAACAAACTTAGGGAGACTCGGTTTCTTCCGAGGTGTCTTGGGTGAACCGCGATAAAGTTCTTCCCAAGATGTAACCTGACCTCCGAACTCAACTTCTCTAAACCTTTTCCGTTAAATTTGGGTTTAAAATTAAATTAACGTGGCGACTCTGTTTTACATTTGAACATAAAGCGCCCGAGTTTGATTCTCGAGGGGAAACCCTTCATGTGTTTTTTCCCGCGGGTATCTCACAGTGGCGACTCCGCTGGGGAATGAAGTGTTTACAAACTTCTTTTTAGAAGCTTTGGGGACACTTTTGTGTGGGTCAAACTCCCATCCCCGTTTGTTTACTTTGTGCATGTTTTGTGTGTGTTTTATGTTTCTTTTTTGATTTCTGGAAATGAAACTGCTCTGGGAATTGCACTAAACTGGAGCTTGATGATCAGAAGCTGAAAATTTGCAAAAATAATGGAACCACTTATCTAGCCATATAGCTGGTTTTGCCGGGCCTACTGAATGTTTCAAATTAACAATTTTGTGCATGGCAGAAACATTCTGATGGTCCCCTTGCTTCTTCTTGTCCAGGTTCCAATTTATAGCTTATACTTGTGCACATTTGCCTTCATTTTCTTAGCAAAAAATGGATCTTCAAAACATGGTTATGCACAAATTTTTGGACATAAAGTTGGGTTTTCAAAGCCTCATTGTGCATAACCCTTTTCCATAAAGATTTTGGTTTTCAAAACCCTTGTTTGTGCACAATCTTCTTGTACAAATTGATTTTTCAAAGGGACTTTCTCCTTCTTGAAAAATTTTCGGTGTCGCGACCCCCGAACCCGCGGGCCCAGAGTGCGCGAGCTGGACGTCGACTTACTAATCAAAATACCAAAATATCGGAGATAAAAATTTCATTTCATATCAAAAGATGATAACACAAGGTTTTGGAAAACAATTTAACAACAACAATGAACTAGTGTAAGCCCCATAAGCTCACACTACAAAATAATAAAATATACAAATCTTAGTGACGTCAAAGTGTGGTACAACTATCCCCAAAAGAGTTACACATTTATATAATGTAAACCCACCAATATACACTTGCCCTAAAAGCTCAACCCTCGCGACGTCCTCGTGATCAGCGAGTCTAATTCCTTGGTCCTGGGGGGGGGGGTTAAGGAAAAACAAAGATAAAAAGAAAGGGGGTGAGATAAATCTCAATAAGTTACTAATGCAACTACATGACATGCTAATATGCAATAAGCAATAAACAATAACAAATATCACTTAGCACATAGCATTTATCAATTAACAGATAGCAGCGGAAATAAACATTTAACAGAGGATATTAGCCAAGGTTTCCCAACTGATATAACCAAATAAAGGTCGCTGCGCAGCTTCAATAATCAACAATCAACATCTTCATAATAGCATGAAAGCCTGAAGAGAAAACCCCCGGTACCGGAACCAATAACCAAGTAACGTGCCACAAAGGGCGGGAGCCATGCCACAAAGTCATGCTCCAAAATGCCTAGCTAGAATACTCACAAAAGGAGCCAGCTCATCCCATCCAAGGCCAATCTGGATGAGGAAAGAAGGACCAATGGGCGATGCTATACTGGACTTGGCTTGTGCCATTATAGCATTATCCATTGCCTGACTCGATACACAAATAACCAGCTGGACTTTCAAATAAAAGCTAAGTAATAAAATACTAGCACGATACACAACTATTGATTCCAAAGTAGGGAACCATTCCAATTAAATTACCACAAAGGTAAACCAATCCAAACAACACATCAAGGGTGGACCACCTTCCCAAAATGATACTTAATCAAATTCCGTAGCATAATTATTCACAAAAGAATCAATTCCAATTAATAAAGTGTTCTACGATGTTAACTTAGGTAAATTAGAAGAATAAAACCTAAACTAGTTAAGCCCTAAGTCCTAAACCAAGCAAAAGGGAGAATTCTGAACCAGGGGGCGGGCGGGCGCCTGGAGGGGGTCGGGCGGGCGCTCATTCCAACAGAAGGTCTGGCCGCTGGAAAAAGGGGTGTAGGCGGGCGCCTGGTCTGACTTCATGCCGAAAAATAGAGATGGGTTTCCACCATTTTCGAACCCAAAACAAATTTTCTCACCATCAACACTCCCAACTTGAACCCCAAAGTACCCAAACAACATCTAACAAAAGGGGAACCTAAATAACACCATAAATGACCCCAACCCAAGAATCAAACGCAACATTCATCAAAATCACCATTTTTATCAAAAACCCAAATAAATTCCAAACAAATTCCAAACTCAACCAAACATCAAATACAACAACTAAAGCATTATATAAACATGAAATGAACACTTTAGCATAAAAATGGGGGAAAAGCAACTTACTTGAATTTTCTCAAAGTTGCCGGAACTCGAATATTTTTAGCCCTCTACGATCCTAACGACGATCTAAACAAGTTTCATGTTATGAGAAATGAGAAATAATGGAAGGAAAATAGGTAGAATGAAGAGAGAAGGAAGAGAAGAAAACTTACCCAAAACCAATGAGAGAGAGAGAGAGAGAGTTGCTGGGAGAGATGAGAGGAAGAATGAGGGAGAAGAGGAGGAGTAGGGAGGGAGTAGTTAAAAATGATTTTGAAAACTTACACTTAGGCCCCCTCCTCACCTAGCTAGCACAAATAAAACCCCTATCAACCTTCTACCCAATTAACACAATATCAACCAAATAATGCTAGACACAAATACTTACACTAACCCAAATAACTCGAATAAAATGCTAGGCATAATTATTATGAAACATAAAATGCACATATAAATATTTAAATAAATAATAATTTAAATAAATAAATAAGCAAATAAATAAATAATAATTATTTATTACTAATAAAATAGAGGCTAGTTTTCGGGTCGTGACATTCACTCCCCCTAAAAGAAAATTCGACTCGAATTTTAACGAGACTTACCCGAATTAAAAAAACCACGGATATCTACGCTCCATCTCCTCTCGAAGCTCCCACGTCGATTCCTCAACATTATGATTCCTCCAAAGAACTCTAACCAACGGAATGCTCTTGTTCCTCAACTCTTGGACTTTGGTATCTAAAATCAGAACCAGTCGTTCCTCGTAGGTCATGTCGGGCTCTATATCCTCCGGTACCCTCGGTAACACGTGAGATGGATCATGAACATACTTCCGAAGCATAGAAACATGAAAAACATTATGTAACCGGTCCAAAGATGGCGGTAACGCAAGTCGATACGCAAGAAGTCCCACCTTTCCCAGAATCTCAAACAGACCTATAAACTTCGGAGCCAATTTGCCTTTCTTCCCGAACCTTCGAATACCCACCTTCGGAGATACTTTCAAGAACACAAAATCACCGGTCTGAAAACTAAGATCTCGCCTTCGGTTATCTACTTAGCTCTTATGTCGACTCTGGGCTGTTTTCAATCGATCCCGGATAACTCTAACTTTCTCAACTGAATCCTGAAGCAAATCAATACCCACGATCTTCGCTTCACCGACCTCATCCCAACAGATATGCGACCTACACTTTCTCCCATATAAGGCCTCATAAGGTGCCATCTCGATACTAGCCTGATAACTTTTGTTGTAAGAGAACTCCACTAACGGTAGGTGCGAATCCCAAGAATCAGAGAAGTCTATCGCACAAGCTCGCAACATATCCTCAAGAATCTGAATAGTCCTCTCGGATTGACCGTCGGTCTGAGGGTGAAAAGCTGTACTAAAATGCAAATCTGTACCCAAAGCTTCTTGAAATGCTTTCCAGAATCTAGAAGTAAATCTCGGGTCTCGATCTGACACAATGCTAACCGGAACCCCATGCAATCTCACAATCTCATCAATGTAAAGGGTCGCAAGCTTTTCCATCGAATATCTGATGTCAATAGGCAAGAAATGGGCACTCTTGGTCAATCTATCCACTATTACCCAAACACTGTCATACTTCCTACGGGTACGAGGTAGTCCCGTAACGAAATCCATGGTCACATGCTCCCATTTCCACTCGGGAATCTCTAACGGCTGAAGTAGTCCCGCGGGTCTCTGATGCTCGGCTTTGACCTGCTGACAAGTTAGACACTTCGAAACATACTCCGCTATTTCTCTTTTCATATTATTCGACCAAAAATGTTGCTTCAGATTCTGGTACATCTTCGTACTACCCAGATAAATTGTATATCTCGATTTGTGACCTTCATCTAAAACTTGTCTCTTTATCCCACCAACATCGGGTACACACAAACGATCACGGAAAGTCAAAACTCCACTCGAACTCAAAGAAAAATCCTCGAAGTTCTTTTCCTTCAATTTACCCATTATCTTCACCAACTCGGGATCTTCTTTCTGAGCTTCCTTTATCCTCTGAATTAGGGTCGGAGATACCCTAATATTCGCAAAAATAGCCCCATGTCTCGATTCACGAGGAGACCAATCTCGAACATCCTCAAGCATTTTCCACTCACGGACCATCATCGAAGCCACATAAGACTTCCTACTAATCGCATCGGCAACAACATTTGCTTTTCCCGGGTGGTAAGATATTGTACAATCGTAATCCTTTAAAAGTTCCATCCATCGACGCTGTCGGTTGTTCAATTCCTTTTGAGAGAAGAGGTATTTCAAACCCTTGTGATCGGTAAAAATCTCAAACTTCGCTCCATAAAGGTAATGCTTCCATTTGTGCAACGCAAAGACTATCGCCGCCAACTCCATATCGTGAGTAGGATAATTCTGTTCACTCGGGCTCAACTTCCTCGAAGCATACGCAATCACTTTCCTATTATGCATCAAAACACAACCCAAACCCTCTTTCGAAGCATCACTATAAATCACTAAGTCATCGTTCCCATTCGGTAATGCAAGAATCGGTGCAGTAGTCAACCTATTCTTCAATTCCTCAAAACTGTTTTGACATTTTTCACTCCACACAAACGGTACATCCTTCCGGGTCAACTGAGTCATCGGAGTAACGATCCTCGAAAACCCTTCAATGAATCTTCTGTAATACCCGGCCAAACCCAGAAAACTTCTGATCTCTGTCACTGATTCGGGTCTCTTCCAATCCACTATCGCCTCTATCTTTGAAGGATCTACAGAAATCCCGTCTTTAGAAATCACATGGCCCAGAAATGACACTTTCTCGAGCCAAAATTCGCATTTACTAAACTTCGCAAACAATTGTTCCCTCGCAAGAACGGATAACACTGTTCTCAAATGTTGCTCGTGCTCCTCTCTAGATTTAGAGTAGACGAGTATATCATCAATAAAGACCACCACGAACGAATCAAGATAAGGATGGAAAACCCGGTTCATCAAATCCATAAATACGGCAGGCGCGTTCGTCAACCCAAACGGCATAACCAAGAACTCGTAATGACCATACTGAGTGCGAAAAGCAGTCTTCGGAACATCTTCCGATCGAATCTTCAATTGATGGTACCCACTCCTCAAATCAAGTTTAGAAAACACAACTGAACCTTGAAGCTGATCAAATAAATCATCAATGTGAGGTAGAGGATACTTGTTCTTCACCGTAACCTGATTCAACTTCCGGTAATCGATACACAATCTCAAAGAACCGTCTTTCTTCCGCACAAATAGAACCGGTGCTCCCCACGGGGAAACACTAGGGCGGATAAACCCTCGATCAAGCAACTCTTGCAACTGAACCTTTAGTTCCTTCAACTCTGCGGGAGCCAACCTATACGGTGCCTTTAAAATCGGAGCCGTACCCGGCAAAAGATCTATACAAAATTCTATCTCACGATCGGGAGGCATATCATATTCAGAAGAGAAAACATCGGGAAATTCCCTAACTACCCGAACACTCTCCAAACTAGGGGATTCTTTCCTAGTATCAAGCACACTAGCTAAGTACCCCTCACAACCATAGTGCAATAATTTTCTCGCTTTCACATAAGAAATTAAACGAACTTTTCTACTCAAAGGGCTAGCCTCAAAAACAAATTTAGGCACATCGGGAATAGAAAAAGTAACAACTTTCTTACGACAATCAACGGAAGCATGAAACTTGCTCAACCAATCCATACCCAAAATAACATCAAAGTCTTGAATGGGAAGGACTACCAAGTCCGCACATAAGACACGACCACATATAAGCACATCACACGCACGAAAGACTTTATCAGTCACCAAACATTCTCCTATAGGGGTCGACACCTCTAGCACATAAGGCAAAGACTCAGATACAGCATTTAACAAAGAAGCAAATTGCACAGAAATGTAAGAATGAGATGATCCTGGATCAACTAACACTCGGGCGCTCACATTAAACACAGAAACAATACCTCCAATAACAGAAGGATCATCGGTAGCTTGTTGTTGATTCATGGCAAATACCCTTCCTTGGACCTTGGGCTTCCCCGTAGCATCCCTTTTCTGACCCTGAGTAGTACCAACTCCTGACCCGGATGGTTGACCTCTGAATCTCGGGCAATCCTTCGCAAAATGCCCCAACTGCCCACAGCTAATACATTTCCCCTGTTTCTTCCAACACCGGTCCTCAGAATGACCTTCCTTTTGGCAATAGGAACAAAGCCTCCTATTTTGGTTCCCTTGGTTCCCGGAAGTAGTACCCGGGTTCCTTGGGATCGGTTGCCCTCGGAACTGAGATTGTCCCCCAAAGTTACCTCGGTTATCAGAACGGGATTGTGGCTTACTCTGCCCTCCTTGCTTGCTAGTGCTAGTCACCTCGACCTTCTTCTTATGCTCCTCTATGTCTTGCTCAATTAAGTATGCACGGTCTACCGCATCCTGGAATGTCACAATCCTCTGAGCTATAAGTTGAGTACGGATAGAAGTCTTCAAGCCCCGAATAAATCTCATAGCTTTCTGTTCTTCGGTCCTCACAAGATAGTCACAATACCGGGCTAATTCTGTGAACTTAGCCGAGTATTGAGCTATAGACAACAAACCTTGCTCCAAGTTGAGCAGCTCGATCTCCTTTCGGTTCTGGTCCACTACCGGAATAAAATGCTCTTTGAACTTCCGCACAAACAATTCCCATGCATACACTGTGTGAGTGTCATCCCAACTCGCTTTAACCCCTTTCCACCAATGCTCGGCGGCACCCACAAGCTTATAAGCCGCAAACCGGACTCTATCCTCGTCCGTGCACCCAAACACATCATAAATTTTCTCCATTGACTCGATCCATAGTTCGGCCTTCTTCACATCGGGCTCACCGTCAAACTCTCTTGGTTTTAATTTCAGAAACTGCTCCAACCCGTAACGTGGAGGTGGCACATGCTCCTCTCTAGGCCCTTGGTTATGAATAGCCTTCATGGCCGCCTCAAACATGCCTTGGAACATGGCACGGTTCTCTTCCCGTAGATCATTCTGATTCTGAGCCCCACTAGCACCTTCACCTGTTCTTCTTCTAGCCATTGGAAACAAGTACCTGCATAAGACATCAACCGTTACTCACTCCGAACACAACTACCCTCCTAGGTCATACTAGTCCACCTAGACTTATACTTAGAGCCAAACCATAGCTCTGATACCAACTGTCGCGACCCCCGAACCCGCGGGCCCGGAGTGCGCGAGCTGGACGTCGACTTACTAATCAAAATACCAAAATATCGGAGATAAAAATTTCATTTTATATCAAAAGATGATAACACAAGGTTTTGGAAAACAATTTAACAACAACAATGAACTAGTGTAAGCCCCATAAGCTCACACTACAAAATAATAAAATATACAAATCTTAGTGACGTCAAAGTGTGGTACAACTATCCCCAAAAGAGTTACACATTTATATAATGTAAACCCACCAATATACACTTGCCCTAAAAGCTCAACCCTCGCGACGTCCTCGTGATCAGCGAGTCTAATTCCTTGGTCCTGGGGGGGGGGGGTTAAGGAAAAACAAAGATAAAAAGAAAGGGGGTGAGATAAATCTCAATAAGTTACTAATGCAACTACATGACATGCTAATATGCAATAAGCAATAAACAATAACAAATATCACTTAGCACATAGCATTTATCAATTAACAGATAGCAGCGGAAATAAACATTTAACAGAGGATATTAGCCAAGGTTTCCCAACTGATATAACCAAATAAAGGTCGCTGCGCAGCTTCAATAATCAACAATCAACATCTTCATAATAGCATGAAAGCCTGAAGAGAAAACCCCCGGTACCGGAACCAATAACCAAGTAACGTGCCACAAAGGGCGGGAGCCATGCCACAAAGTCATGCTCCAAAATGCCTAGCTAGAATACTCACAAAAGGAGCCAGCTCATCCCATCCAAGGCCAATCTGGATGAGGAAAGAAGGACCAATGGGCGATGCTATACTGGACTTGGCTTGTGCCATTATAGCATTATCCATTGCCTGACTCGATACACAAATAACCAGCTGGACTTTCAAATAAAAGCTAAGTAATAAAATACTAGCACGATACACAACTATTGATTCCAAAGTAGGGAACTATTCCAATTAAATTACCACAAAGGTAAACCAATCCAAACAACACATCAAGGGTGGACCACCTTCCCAAAATGATACTTAATCAAATTCCGTAGCATAATTATTCACAAAAGAATCAATTCCAATTAATAAAGTGTTCCACGATGTTAACTTAGGTAAATTAGAAGAATAAAACCTAAACTAGTTAAGCCCTAAGTCCTAAACCAAGCAAAAGGGAGAATTCTGAACCAGGGGGCGGGCGGGCGCCTGGAGGGGGGTCGGGCGGGCGCTCATTCCAACAGAAGGTATGGCCGCTGGAAAAAGGGGTGTAGGCGGGCGCCTGGCTCCAGGCGGGCGGGCGCCTGGTCTGACTTCATGCCGGAAAATAGAGCTGGGTTTCCACCATTTTCGAACCCAAAACAAATTTTCTCACCATCAACACTCCCAACTTGAACCCCAAAGTACCCAAACAACATCTAACAAAAGGGGAACCTAAATAACACCATAAATGACCCCAAACCAAGAATCAAACCCAACATTCATCAAAATCACAATTTTTATCAAAAACCCAAATAAATTCCAAACAAATTCCAAACTCAACCAAACATCAAATACAACAACTAAAGCATTATATAAACATGAAATGAATACTTTAGCATAAAAATGGGGGAAAAGCAACTTACTTGAATTTTCTCAAAGTTGCCGGAACTCGAATATTTTTAGCCCTCTACGATCCTAACGACGATCTAAACAAGTTTCATGTTATGAGAAATGAGAAATAATGGAAGGAAGATAGGTAGAATGAAGAGAGAAGGAAGAGAAGAAAACTTACCCAAAACCAATGAGAGAGAGAGAGAGAGTTGCTGGGAGAGATGAGAGGAAGAATGAGGGAGAAGAGGAGGAGTAGGGAGGGAGTAGTTAAAAATGATTTTGAAAACTTACACTTAGGCCCCCTCTCCACCTAGCTAGCACAAATAAAACCCCTATCAACCTTCTACCCAATTAACACAATATCAACCAAATAATGCTAGACACAAATACTTACACTAACCCAAATAACTCGAATAAAATGCTAGTTATAATTATTATGAAACATAAAATGCACATATAAATATTTAAATAAATAATAATTTAAATAAATAAATAAGCAAATAAATAAATAATAATTATTTATTACTAATAAAATAGAGGCTAGTTTTCGGGTCGTGACATTCGGTTTTCAAAAACCTTCGGTTGTGCACAACGTTTCCATGTACAAAATTTTGATTCTTGCTTGTTCATATATTTGCTTGATTACTTGTGCAAATTACGTGTTTAAATTGATTGTCCATATCTTGTATATACTCTTGCTCATGGCATTAAAACACATTGAAAATTCCTATTTTGACTCAAAAGGGAACATAGAAGGCTTCACACAACGCGCACTCGACCTTGTGCACGTATCAAAAACCCTTAAAACCTGGGATGGATGCCACGATGCATCTCGATTGGTGATCTTGTGCCCTTCTTACGCGCACGAGTCCATTCCACCTCCCCTTCCGAGCCGAGTCAACCATACATGTCCGTGACACACAAATACCGTAACCTTGGTTGGTTTTTTGGTCTATCTCACGTCATCACGTCCCTAATAAGTGCCCAAAGTTAATAATGGCCAAGTTAACGCCCGAGTTATGATTCCTTGTGAAAGCAAGTGTGAGCAAGGTCATCTTTGACCCGGTCCTTGACTTATGTGTTAATTTCAACCATAATTAGCCGAAGTCATGTATTAAGGATAGGGTGAAACCGCGTTGTTAAGACCTAATGCTTTGCCCGTCCTAATCATCCTTAAGCCCAAGGTTAAGGTCTGAGATCCCTCATTAAAATGAGGTCATGCCGAAATTTCGTTGAAGCGTTAAGTTAATCTTGACCTCAACCGGGGCTTAACTATGATAAGAATGGCCCATGCATTGGAACTTTGCGACGCACTAGACCCTAGGTTTGGTTCTTTTGGTCGGTGGAAGCCGCGTGCCCTATAAGACCCTCGCCCGGGATAGTCCGTCCTTGGGAGCGTGCAATACAGGTGAAAAACGAGGGGTCTATAGACGTAGTGATGGCCTCCACTGATCCAAGATTTAGAATAGTTCCGAAAAGAAGAGAAATCTTTTCTAACCATCTAGGAATAAGATATGTTTTAAGTAAACATGAACAAAGAAAAAAAATCTTTCATGTTGTATGAGCCTAAGCCTTCTACCCAAACACTAGCCTGAATCGATACCCTAGTCTGAACAAACCTCCTTGTTCCCCGCAGCTCGTAAGAAGTGGATAAGGGTTCCGGGTCACCGTTTTATTAGTGCCGAGTCCGATAGTTCATCAGCAGCTTTACTCAGACTTCTCAGAATGACTATCCCAGCGGGAAGTAATAGTGAGGGTGATAATGCAGTGGATCCGAATGGTCTCACCAGGGAAGATTGGTACAAGCTCTAGAGGACGCCAGGGCCCAGGAAGAGAGTACCCGCAAACATCATGAGGAAATGCAGAATAGGGTGGTAGAAGCCCTAAGGTTAAAAGGGGTGGCAGTTATGTTTGAAAATGATGGGTCTTTTGTGGAAATCACCGATGAGGAAGAGGTCGAGAATCTGCAACCCCATAGCTACAACCGTGTCCCTCCTCCTCAAACTTACCCTAATGTGGCAACCTCTCGACCCACATTCCAAGCCACCATTCACCAAAATGAGCCTGTCACCCAAGCTCCCTTTGCCCCGCCAAGCGATTTTCCTTCATATCCACCCGGATTCATCCCAACGAGTCGAGCGTCGCTAGCGCCAGCCACTGTTGGTCTTCCACTTCCGGCTTTGCCAATCCCGTAATACCATACCCATTTTACAATCCAACAGCACAGGCCTATGGTGCGGTCCCACCATATATCCCTACCAGCAATCCTGCACACGGGTGCGTCTACACCCACGTGCAACCCCAAAGCTCTCCTCTTGTGATCCCATCCACCACTGTACCTCCAAAAACAGTTCCGGTGACGAGCCAAACCATGGGATCAATCAACTCGAGCCCACATATGGATCCCCAGATGGGATGGTTGGTATAAAGTGTTGGGTATGCCCACATATATCTCAGTTTTAATGTAATAGGATTTATTAGATTTGATTGATCCATCACCTAAGTTTTATTTCATGGACTTTAGACCCACAAGTAAAAAGTATTTATACTTCATTTTTTAGGTTGTCCATTGTTATAGAATAGGCTTAGAAATAGGGCAAGAAGATCAAGATTCAAGAAAAATCACTCAGTGATTTTGAGCCGCGCATATGCGCCTCCTGCGCCACGCGCCATGCGCCTTCTTTATTCGCGCCATGCGCCCTTCAGAGCGCGCGCATAAGGATTTCTTCATAAGCTATGTTACGCGCCTCTGCGCCCTTTGGTTTAAGCGCACACATACTGCGCGCCTCTTAGCTCAATGCGCCTCAAAGTGTTTATTCAACACTCAGTGATTTATTGAAGATTCAAAAAAACTTGAAGAGAATTCAAATTACACCAATGATCCAACGGTGGTTGAAAGATGCATATGCGCCTAATCTATTGACACGTGTCCACAACGGTCACATTTATGTTGAGTGTCAAAATGGCCATAATATATGCATGCTCCAATCAACGAGCGACAGCTCATCTTATCCACAAGGATTTCTAACGGCTAGTTTTTTGAAGTTCACTATAAATACCCCATAACTTCAACATTTTGAAGTTGCTGAGTTTTGCTAAGAATTTCAAGAATTTCTCTCTCAAAGCATTTGTTGAAGATTTGAAGATTGCCTTCATTTTTCCAGATTTCCTCAAGAACATCTTCATACCTTCATCCTTAGCCCAGATCTTCAAGCTATAACACTTTAGTTTCATTGTGCTCTAAATCATAAAGATCTAAAGAGCCTTGATCCTAAATTCACACACGCACCTCTTTAAGTTTGATCATTTAGATCCATCTTTTAGAGATACACCGGTTATTGTTTTTGATTTGTTCATTCATAGAATATTAGATCTTGAGTTAGTGTAGAAGCTCAAAAGTTGTAATTTGTAACACTCTCTCATTATATAAGATCTCCATTAGAAATCCAAGACTAACCATCTTGGTAGAGGACGTAGATCTTTCATTGATCGAACCTCTCCAAATAGCTTGTGTTATTATCTTGTCATTTCTTTCAAGTTATTATTTTCACTCACTATTTGCTTGTTTACTCATTGTAGATTGATTGAACTGAATTGTGTTGTGTTGTTATATCATTTGCCTTAGTTCCTTATTTCAACCACTTTGAGCCAAAATACTTAGAGTGTGTGTGCGCCCCTTTATCACACTTTGCGCCTATTTTCATTACTAAATTCCGCTGTGCATTTCACTCACTCACTTAGGCGCATTTTATAACGCTTACTTGATAAAGTGCGCATTTGCAATTGAATTTTTCAAGGGTACGAAAAGAATTTTAAAACAGCTATTCACCCCCCCTCTAGCTATTTTTCATACCCTTGTTGCCCTTTGGGACCAACAAGTGGTATCAGAGCAAACACCTTTATAAAACATTTTTCGTTTTTCAAGCTTAACAGCTTGGGTGCCGATTCTAAATGGCAAACTCAAAACCTATGGCAACTGCAAATTACACTCACGTTCCGGTCTTTGATGAAGATCATTTTGACGTGTGGAAATTCAGCATATTGACTCATCTCAACTCAATCGATGAAAGACTCCATGACACCGTCGTTTATGGACCTTATATTCCGATGAAGGCGAATCCAAATCCACGCACCAACGCTGCTCAACCTACAGTTCTAAAACCAAGGGAAGAATGGACCGAGGAAGAAATTAGAAGAGTTGCAAATGATGGCAAAGCAAGAAACATTCTTCTAAGCACTCTAAGCACGGCTATGAAACAACAAGTCATGCATTGTGCTACAGCTAATGAGCTATGGGATGCTATTGAAGAGCATATTGAAGGAGACACCGTCTGCAAGGAGAACAAGAAATACGAAGTACAAAAGAGATTCAACAATTTCTCTCAACTCCCCGGTGAAAACTTGAGGCAAACTTATGAACGCTACTGTGAAATTATCAATCTATGTATTTCACTTGGCATGAAGTTTACTAACAAAGATTTGAATGTAAATTTTCTACAAGCTTTTGGATCAAGATACCTACATAAATCTAGCGCTCTTGAAGACGCTGGAACTTTAGATGTATGGACATTAAGGAACCTTTATGCAAATCTCAAAGTTTACGAACTCAAACTTCAGCGAATCAGCGAAACTGAAGGAAAATCAAAATCTATGGCTATGGTGGCGCACAGAGAAACTGCGCCTGCACCTGCGCCTGTTCCTGCGCCTGTACAAGATGAGAGAAGTTCCGATCCCAAAATTTCCACTTCTGAGCTATTAGACATGGATGATGAAGACTTCGCTTTATTTGTGAAGAAATTTCAAAAGTTCAGAAAATTCTCAAGATCCGGCTCAACCAACAAATTTCAAGGATCTACCAGCAAAGCTCCTCAAAAGTTTTCAAGGAGCAGTGATTCAAAAAGGAAAGAAGATCTTGTTTGTTTTAATTGCAGGAAACCGGGACATTTTGCATCAAGCTACCCGATCCCCAAATTTGAATATATGCAGAAGAAGAGCAGCCATACTCCCAAATTCACTCCCAAGTTCACTCGTCACAAGGGAATGGTTGCTGAAGAAGAAGCACCAGCAAATGAGCACAACACTTGGATTGAAACAGACTCCGATGAGAGCGATGAAGATTCTGATGATGGACTCATTTGTTTGATGGCAAATGATGATGAAGTTGATGCTTATGATTCTGATGATGACTTCTCCAAGGATGTTCCCGATATGAATGCCTTGAATAAACCTATCAAGAAATCTGCAGGTTGTCAAGAAGTAAAAAAGAAGAAAGGACCAACCATCAGCGAGCTCGTTGAACAAGGATTTCTCACTCCGGCTCAAAACGATGGTGGATTGTTATTCTCACGATGTGATCTTGGAGCAAGGAACAAATTGAGAAAAGGAGCATACATTAGACCACAGGTTGAACCAACTGCTCAAATCTCCAAAATCAATAATGATGAAGTAATTGCTGAACAAGAAAAATTGTTCAAGAAGGCTGAAAAGGTTCTTTGTTTCATGGCTGGATCTTCAAAAGATAGAAATTATAAATGGATTCTTGATAGTGGGTGTTCAAGACACATGACTGGAGATGACTCCTTATTAAAAGATGTCCATGAAGAAAGAGGTCCCTCCGTAACATTTGGCGATAATAACAAAGGTCAAGTTGTAGCATATGGAAAGCTCAAGAAAGACAAAGTGTGCATTGAAAGAGTCTCACTCGTCGAAGGGCTCAAGCACAACTTATTATCCATATCTCAATTCTGCGACAAAGGATTAGAATGCCATTTCACTTCAACGCAATGTCTTATCAAGAATGGCAAAACTGGAGCTATCTTACTCACGGGATATCGTAAGACAAATATTTATATTATTGATTTCCATAGTATGAACTCTAGTACTAATCTTTGTTTTGTAACAAAAAGTGTGAACGAAAATAGTTGGCTGTGGCACAAGCGCTTAAGTCACTTGAACTTCAAGTATCTATCTAAACTCAGCAGGAATAATCTTGTCAAAGGACTTCCTAAGGTTGCTGATCATCATGACAAAAAGTGCGCCGCATGTCAACTTGGCAAACAACTGAAGCAGTCATTTTCAAGCAAGTCTAATCCTTCAACTACAAGATGTTTGCAACTGCTTCACATTGATCTATTTGGACCAGTTTCCACCGCAAGTATTAGAAGAAACAAGTATACTCCAGTTGTGGTGGATGATTATTCAAGATATACATGGGTGGAGATGATGATTACAAAAGATGATTGTTATGATATTCTCACTACCTTATTTCGACTGCTCCAAACCTAAAAAGAAGATGACATCGTTAGTGTTAGATCCGACAATGGAACAGAATTCAAAAACAACGGTGTTGCTCGATATTGTGAAGATCATGGGATAGATCACAACTTTTCAACCGCCGGAGTCCCTCAACAAAATGGCGTTGTTGAACGAAAGAATAGAACGTTGATTGAAGCGGGAAAGACGATGATAGCTGAAGCTAAATTGCCTAAGTACTTTTGGGAATAAGCTATCAACACTGCATGTTTTACTCAAAGTCGTTCCCTCATCAACAAACTTCACAACAAGACTCCGTATGAACTTTGGCGTGGTAGAACTCCCAACATTGCATTCTTCAAGATCTTTGGTTGCAAATGTTATATCCTCTACAACGGAAACGAACATAGAGGTAAATTTGATGCCAAAGCCGACGAAGGTATTTTTGTTGGGTATGCCAAACACTCTAAAGCTTTTCGTGTTTTTAATAGAACTACATTAGTGATAGTTGAATCTGTACATGTTACATTTGATGAACATTCTCTCCTTGAGCCACATTTGGCTCCAAATGTTGCTGATGATTCTATTGAGCCAAATGATACAAGTGCTCCTATTTATGTTGCGCCCACTCAAGATCAGAATCTATCAACACAAGGAAATCCATCTACATCAAATGCGCCTAATTCAATGTATGATGCGCCTGGTGAATCCTCTATTGCGCCTCACTCAAATGATGCACCTCATGATTCCTCTCACTCGCCTATTTCTACTGCTGCATCTGGTGTAAACTTGAATTTCAATTCTGAGCCAGTTCAACCCCCAAATTTCAATGACTTTGAATCTGGTGAAGATGTACCAATTGAAGACCTTCAAGTTTCTACGACTCAACCTAACTCACCTCCTGAAATTCGTGAAGTTAGAGGTCATCCAATTGCCAACATCATCGGTGATCTACAAGTTGGTGTTCGTACAAGGAGAGCTACAAACTTTGATGCTTACACTGCTTTTATCTCTCAAATTGAACCGAAGAAGGCTGATGAAGCGCTCCAAGATCCTAATTGGGTTGTTGCAATGCAAGAAGAACTCAATCAATTTGAACGATGTAAGGTTTGGACTCTAGTTCCAAGACCAAATGATCATGGAGTGATTGGTACGAAATGGGTGTTCAGGAACAAGATGGATGAGAATGGAATCATCACGAGAAACAAAGCAAGATTGGTTGCACAAGGCTATAGGCAAGAAGAAGGAATTGACTACGATGAAACTTTTGCGCCCGTAGCAAGACTTGAAGCTATCAGATTATTTCTAGCTTACGCCGCTCACAAGAACTTCAAGTTATATCAAATGGACGTGAAGAGCGCGTTTCTAAATGGTGAACTTCAAGAACAAGTCTATGTTGCTCAACCACCTGGGTTTGAAGATTCACAATTTCCAAATCATGTGTACAAACTCCAGAAAGCTTTGTATGGACTCAAACAAGCACCAAGAGCATGGTATGATACACTATCAAAGTTTCTCATCGAAAAAGGCTTCACTCGCGGTAAAATCGATACAACTCTTTTCATTACCAAACATAATGGTCATAAACTACTTGTTCAAATTTATGTTGATGATATTATATTTGGTTCTACTAATGAATTGTTGTGCAAGCGTTTTGAGAAACTAATGAAGAGCAAGTTTGAAATGAGCATGATGGGAGAACTCACATTCTTCCTCGGGCTTCAAATCAAGCAAATGAGTGAAGGCATCTTTATCAATCAAGCCAAATACACAAAGGACTTAATCAAGAAGTTTGGACTTGAGAACGCTAAAGCATACGATACTCCAATGGCCACCGGCAACAAACTCGACAAAGATTTAAAAGGTAAACGTATTGATCAAACGCTCTATCGAGGTATGATTGGCTCACTCCTTTACCTTACTGCTAGTAGGCCTGATATTATGTTTAGTGTCTGTGTTTGTGCTCGTTATCAATCCGACCCTAGAGAAGCACACTTAATTGCTGTGAAACGTATTATAAGATATCTCTCTGGCACTGTTAACCTTGGACTTTGGTACACCAAAGATTCGAACTTTAAACTTGTAGGTTATTCAGATGCGGATTATGCAGCATGCACAATTGATAGGAAAAGCACTAGTGGCACCTGTCATTTCCTCGGATATCGACTTGTGTCATGGGCAAGTAAGAAACAAGCTTCTGTATCTGTTTCAACAACCGAAGCCGAATATATCTCTGCGGGAAGTTGTTGTTGTCAAATACTTTGGATGAAGCAACAATTGGTGGACTATGATATCATCGAAGAAAATTGTCCCATCTACTGCGACAACACATCAACAATTGCGGTTTCTGAAAATCCTGTCATGCACTCAAAAACCAAGCACATCAACATCAAATATCACTTCCTCAAAGACCACGTGGAGAAAGGAAATATTCATTTGGAACACGTGGGAACCGACTATCAAATCGCCGACATTCTAACGAAAGCACTCGACGCGAAACGGTTCATGTTTTTGAGAGGTGAAATGGGTATGCTTGAACTCAACTAAATTCAATATAGTTTTGTCAATTCTAATGATTTTATGTTGTTTTGAGTTATGAGTATATTAGGTACAAATGATTAAATCAATTTTTCAAAGTTTCAAGGAAACAATGCGCCATCTATGCGCCTTACTAACTACGCGCCCATCTCTCATTTTCTACGCGCACAATATCTGCGCGCCTATCAATCCATGCGCGCCTAGCATCCAATGCGCTTCAAACATTTATGCGCCCTTAACCATCTTTGCGCGCCTTGATGAAGTAATGTGCCTTGACAAGTAATGCGCCCCTTCATGCGCGCATCAACTATTGCGGCTCAATCATTTCTCAAAATTTAATTTCAATGATTGAACGTATTAAATACTCAAGTACCAGGTATGTTTATTCTGTTCATTTATTATAGGAATCTATGTCTTTTGACATTCCTTTAATTGTTCAAGGGTACTTGTGCAATTAAATTTTTTCCCTCATTTTACGCTTTTCGAAAATTTTTATTTTCTGGGATATATTTCTTGCACCCCAAACTTACACCAAAATAGATGTTTTTGGTGTTTGTGCAAAAATTAGTCAAAATTGCTCATACACTTAAAGGGAAAGTGGAGCAGTTTTTCAAAAACCTAAATGTCACATCATGACACTTTAGGTCATTCAGCCATTAATGCCCTTCAAATCCCAAAAATCCCTCATTAATGAACGTCCTTTTTGTCATGATGAGCCGCCGTTTTTCAAAATCCCTCATAAATGCCATCCCTTCAACTTCTCTATTTTTTAAATTTTTGACTGTATTTTTTTTCTTATCAGTGCAAAGTCTTGAACCTAACCTATAAATTCATCATCACCTTCCTCTCTCCTCACCAACTATTTCTCTATCTCTCTCGTCTCTCTCCCTCACCGTATCTCTCTCTCTCAACCTTCATTTTCTTCTTCAAATTTTTTATATACATTTATAAGTTTATGGGTCCTAAGAAAGCCTCATCATCTACTCAAGACGAAATGGTATGAATTCTAAACCTTTAGCTCTTTAATTTTCTGAAATTTTTTTCTTTTCGTCATTTTTTTTTCTGTTCGTCATTTTTTTTAAAAAAAAAAACCGGATTCCTTTATCCTTGATTTTTCATGTATCGATGATCCGTTTTCTATATCGTTTGTTGGGTTGTGTTCTATTCATGATTTCGAATCTTTTAAATCCAACATTTCAACGATCAATGCTTTCTTTGTTACAAATCTGAATTTTTTGGTTTCAAAACTTTTCAAATTTTTCGGTTCTTCTTTTGTTCATTGTGCTTTCATTATTGATTTGTTCATGTTTTTGTTTACATATTTAGATTCCTTGTTGTCATGCGGTCATTTTGATATATTATTTGTCTATTTTGGTGAAGTTTCATGATTTTCGTGTTCTTGGTGTTCTTCGAGCATTCAAGGGTCGTTCTTCGTGTTCTTCGTCATTCTTGCATGTTTTGGTCTCTAAAAATTTTCTATCGTGTTTTCAAAAACTTGTACTTTTTGATTTTCATTTCTTTCATTTGAATGCATGTTGTTTTGTTTTTGCTAAAGTCAAATTTTTACACGATATGCGCCTATATACTTCTTTATGCGCCTACTTTTTATGCGCCTGAATGCTTTCTGCGCCTCTACTTGTATATACGCTTAAATCATTCTGCGCCTAAAACCTTATGCACCTAACTTCGTACTTAGTCAAATTTCGTTGTCTTAATTTTTCCTTAGTATTCACATAGAACCATAATATGCGCCTTGTAACTCTATGCGCCTTTAAAAATTTTATGCGCCTATTTCAATCATGCGCCTTGAATCTCTATGATTTTGTGCGCCTGATTCTATTATGCGCCTATCTATTCTTTATGCGCCTGTTACTTTGATCATTTTATGTTTCTATGCGCCTATGTCACTTCTAACATCAATCATCTTGTTTTTCAGGACCTTGCAAATTTCAAATTAGAAGAAACTCTTGATTTGTTAGAGTTGTCTGGTGAAGTAATTGGGCGAGAAATCATAGAGACTCTGCGCGTAGCTGGTCTGCTCCCTTTATTCACCATGGACCAAACTTTCTACTCTGCGCTCCTCGTGGATGAGTTCTTTTCCACTGCTGTTCTAGTGGAAATTGATGTAAATGGACGCACTCACTACCGGATTGAGGCTCGCGTTCAAAATGTCGACGTCCATATTTCCTCATCTGTGATTCGACACTTACTCGGTTTTCCATCTACGGGTGAAGATCGCATTATTGGGCGTCCGATGACTTACTCTATTGATGATCAGAACAGGATGGCTGCTTCACTTCTAAATATTCCCACGCTTCAAAATAATATCAAAAACACTGAAATTCGAGATGGTGGAGAACTCTTGACTCACATCGCGCACTTAGTGGGAACTTCAATTGTTTTCAAAACCGGGAACGTGAACCGATTCACGGTGGAACAATGGGAATACACAGCTGCCATCATGGCCAAGGAGAAGCTTCACTGGCCTCACATTCTGTTCAAGACGTTGCGTGAGCAGATTGATAAATTTGTGAAGAACAAGAGTGATGGAAAGACCCGTTTCCGCTCACACTGCCTTCTTCTCACAAAACTTTTTCTAACTTACCCTGAGTTAGTTAAGTTTTTGAATGAGAATCCTGAGTATAAGATCAATGATGTTCCAACGTTTGGTAAAGCTAATTTGGACCTCAAGAAGCGCAGAAAGAAGCCTACGAAGCGCGCCAAGGGAATTCAAATCAAAATTGTTGAAGGCTTAGTTGATGAAGACACAGAGTCAGACGATGCGCCAGTTCTTAAAAGCGCACCATTGATAGAGAGCGCAGTGAAGTCAAGCGCTAGTCAAAGCGCTGATCCCTTGCCAGGCGCAGAGAAAGGCAAAGGAAAACGGGTAGTTGATGACCCTCCTCGTGCGCCTATCAAACGTACTAGATTTGAAACTGATGAAGAGCGTGATCTAAGGCTAGCGCAGGAAGCCAGCAGACTTGAGGCTCAAAGAAAAAGAGATGAAGATTTTCAATCCAAACAAGCTGCTGAGTCAGAGAAGTTAGAGCGCATGAAAGGCGCTGGATCAAGCGCTGATATTGAGAAAGGGCCTTCTGTTTCCGCGCCTACCCAGCGCGCGCCTACTCAACGCGCCCCCACTCCCCGTGCGCCTCCGTTCAAATTTCAACCGACCAAAGTGTCAAGGGTCCAACTCCTCTCTGATTTTTTTGGCGATGATATTTCAGATATAGAGGAACCAGTTCAGGGGGAGCAAGAGACCATCCCTCAGCGCACTTCTTCTCCAGTTGCGCCTCCTCCTCCTGGACCAGATGTTGATGTTGAAATAGTTGTTGAAACTGTTGATGTTGAAACTGTTGATGTTGAAACTGAAGATGAATTTGAGTCTCCTAGTCATTCACCTCCTATTGCGCCTCCATCTCCTATTGCGCCCCTTCAAGATGTTGCGCCCCATCAATCTGATGCGCCCCTGTCTACCCCTGCGCCTCCTCCATCTGCTCCCGATTTGAGCGAGGTACTTTCCATTCTTCATTCTTTGCAGCAGGGGCAAGCAAATTTAGAGCAAGGACAGACACATATAAAGTCTCAATTTGAGCTTCTTACTTCCTTACTCACTGATCAATCTGAAGAGATCGCTGCCATTAAGGGGGAGATGAATTCTCTCAAGGACAAACTTTCTGCTCCTTCTCCTCCTCCGGCGCAGACTCAGGTTCAACCTCATGCTGATCAGGCGCAAACCACCTCTTCTGCGCCTACTTTCATACCTCAGTCTGCTGCGTCTCAATCCAACATGAACGTGCTAGTTTCAAAGTTGGATGTCTTGAAAGAATTGGTCGTCACTCACTTCACTGCTGCTCACTCAAGCTCTGACAGACGCGCCGAACATATTTCTTCTGACATTATCACGGCTCAAAATGCCATTGAAGCTCACATTCAAATCTTAGAAGAAAATATTTCACAACAGCAGCAAATCACTCAGCGTTCCATTGATGAATACCAAAACATCAATGTGAATCACTTGAGCTACATTAGAGACGGTATCACTGCCACTCACTCCAGTGTCACTGACACTCAGGGCTTAGCGAACCGTAGTCATCAGCTCGCTAAACAAATTCAGCGTTCTGTTTCAGAGATCGTTGAAGGTTTGAAGGAAGATGATGCGCCTCCCAACCCTTAGTTTCTATTATTTTTGTTTGTAAGTTATTAGAATCTTTTATAATAGAATCAACCCTTTTGTGATAGTGATTGTGCTTACTTGTTTTAGCACCTTTTGTTTTTGTTCTATTCAAAACTTGTAATTTGTGACTCCTACACCCCAAGTTTTAATGAGAACAATGCATCACTTATTATCAAACCTTGTTCATTCAAACTCCTTGTTTGTAGAACAATGAATATTGTTTAAATTCATATGCATCATATTTGATTGTTTCATACTTTCATGCATTGAGTTTAAACTTGTTTTAAACACATTTCAAAACTAAAACTCATATATCATTTTGAATGTGTTAAACTGTTGTTTCTATCTTTCAATATGTAATTCTTTATTCTTATTGGAATAGATTAGAAATCTATATTTTGGACTAGTGTGTGCATTAACTTGAGACATGAATTACCAATTTCATTCATTTGGACATGTTTTTATCAAGTATAATGTTTGTCCTTGATATAGTAGGTAATGGCATCAATCAAATAGGGGGAGATTGTTGGGTATGCCCACATATATCTCAGTTTAAATGTAATAGGATTTATTAGATTTGATTGATCCATCACCTAAGTTTTATTTCATGGACTTTAGACCCACATGTAAAAAGTATTTATACTTCATTTTTTAGGTTGTCCATTGTTATAGAATAGGCTTAGAAATAGGGCAAGAAGATCAAGATTCAAGAAAAATCACTCAGTGATTTTGAGCCGCGCATATGCGCCTCCTGCGCCACGCGCCATGCGCCTTCTTTTTTCGCGCCATGCGCCCTTCAGAGCGCGCGCATAAGGATTTCTTCATAAGCTATGTTACGCGCCTCTGCGCCCTTTGGTTTAAGCGCACACATACTGCGCGCCTCTTAGCTCAATGCGCCTCAAAGTGTTTATTCAACACTCAGTGATTTATTGAAGATTCAAAAAAACTTGAAGAGAATTCAAATTACACCAATGATCCAACGGTGGTTGAAAGATGCATATGCGCCTAATCTATTGACACGTGTCCACAACGGTCACATTTATGTTGAGTGTCAAAATGGTCATAATATATGCATGCTCCAATCAACGAGCGACAGCTCATCTTATCCACAAGGATTTCCAACGGCTAGTTTTTTGAAGTTCACTATAAATACCCCATAACTTCAACATTTTGAAGTTGCTGAGTTTTGCTAAGAATTTCAAGAATTTCTCTCTCAAAGCATTTGTTGAAGATTTGAAGATTGCCTTCGTTTTTCCAGATTTCCTCAAGAACATCTTCATACCTTCATCCTTAGCCCAGATCTTCAAGCTATAACACTTTAGTTTCATTGTGCTCTAAATCATAAAGATCTAAAGAGCCTTGATCCTAAATTCACACACGCACCTCTTTAAGTTTGATCATTTAGATCCATCTTTTAGAGATACACCGGTTATTGTTTTGGATTTGTTCATTCATAGAATATTAGATCTTGAGTTAGTGTAGAAGCTCAAAAGTTGTAATTTGTAACACTCTCTCATTATATAAGATCTCCATTAGAAATCCAAGACTAACCATCTTGGTAGAGGACGTAGATCTTTCATTGATCGAACCTCTCCAAATAGCTTGTGTTATTATCTTGTCATTTCTTTCAAGTTATTATTTTCACTCACTATTTGCTTGTTTACTCATTGTAGATTGATTGAACTGAATTGTGTTGTGTTGTTATATCATTTGCCTTAGTTCCTTATTTCAACCACTTTGAGCCAAAATACTTAGAGTGTGTGTGCGCCCCTTTATCACACTTTGCGCCTATTTTCATTACTAAATTCCGCTGTGCATTTCACTCACTCACTTAGGCGCATTTCATAACGCTTACTTGATAAAGTGCGCATTTGCAATTGAATTTTTCAAGGGTACGAAAAGAATTTTAAAACAGCTATTCACCCCCCCTCTAGCTATTTTTCATACCCTTGTTGCCCTTTGGGACCAACAGAAAGATTGAAACAAATAGAAGAAAAGTTCAAAGTGATCCACGGAAGGAAATCCTCCTTAGGAGTTACCGACCCCGACAAGATTGTCCCCCTACCTCACAAATTCAAAATGCCGGAAATTGACAAGTTTGACGGAACTGCTTGCCCCCAAACCCACATCAATGCTTACACCTTAGCAATGAGGGCAAAGGGGTGCACGGTGCAACAAATGGCCGATCATTTTCAACTCTCCATGAGAGGAAATGCACTCAAATGGTTCTTCAATTTGAAGGATGAGTCCCGAGCCACATGGGGCCGAATCAAAGAAACATTCCTCACCAAGTACCGGTCTAACTTGGAATGGGAGACAAACCGCACAGATTTACAAAGTACCATGCAGAAAGGCGATGAACCGATTGGTGAATTTTATAGGAGGTGAAATTGCAAGCTCGGGGAGATTTCTAACCCGCCAACCAAGGACGAACAATTGGACATCTTCCAATCATGTTTGAAACCTCAGTTACGAGCTTTGATCAGCCATCACTTCTACCCCAACCTACGAGCCATGGTCTCCGCCGGGTCCAAGTTTAAAAAGGCCCTCAATGAACAATCTTCCTCCCAAAGCAGCGGAATCTCCTACAGGTACCACCCTCCGGCCACCAACAAAGGGAAGGAGATCTTGGGAATAGTTAACAACATCCAAGGGGAAAACCCAGGGCAGAACGCGCAACGGATGGGTAATCCAGAAAAGCGCCGTTTTGTAAGGTTTGAAGACTTTGGGATGCCTTTGAGCAAAGTGTTTGAGGGATTGGTCAAGCAAGGCCTTGCAAAACCCCTTGTCAACTTCCAACCCAAAAATCCCGAGAAGTACCTCGACGTCAACAAAAGGTGCGCCTTCCACAACTACCATGGGCACAACACCGATAAATGCTCAGTGGTGAAGCGTATCATTTTTGGATTTGATTGACAAACGAAAGCTTGAACATCCCCGGGGTCCGAATGTGGTCAACAACACGTTTCCCAACAACAATGTCATAAACATGATTGAGTTTGGGGAGCCAGCATCCGTAACCTTTTTGGAATTCAACACCTCGATAATGGAGCTTGGAGAAAGATGGAAAGACACCCTATGGGCTTGTGTGTAAGAAGGGAAGATAAAATTCCCTCCAGATAGTATGGTGGCCAACGTGTTGAGTGCAAGGGTCATTCACTAGAATGCCAATGAGTTGATCATGATTAAGATCACCGAGCACAAACTGACATACAAAAAGTGCATGGAGGAATTAGAAAAGGCCATCGAGAGCACCTCGGGGGGAAAAATCCATGGCCCAAACGAGTGTTGTCCCCCTCACCACGAGCGTTTCCACATCACAGAGCCAAGCAGCTCACCAACTGGGGAAAGGTTGGTTAAAGAGTGTGTGGTTGTAATGAAGAAGGTGGGTAAGATATAGCAAGAATCCCGGAGGTTTCGAATTACAAAGGGCACCTCACCCAAAGAGAGGAGCGATCCGTTCTATGCCTCGCCAAAAGATTCGGACCCTCTGTGCAAGTAATGATGAGGAATCCCTTTCACTGCTACAATAGAATTAATAGATTCTACTAAAATCATAAAATCAAAACCTATGCAATATTCTCCACAAGATAGAGAAGAAGTTGGAAAACAGATAAAAGAACTTCTGGACCTAAAAGTAATTAGAAAAACTAAAAGTCCACACTTCTCTCCAGCCTTTATGGTAAATAAACACTCAGAACAAAAAAGAGGAAAGAAAAGGATGGTGGTTAACTATAAAATTCTAAATGACCATACCAAAGGAGATGGGTATCTATTACCAAATAAAGAACAACTGCTTCAAAGAATTGGAGGAAATTTTTTTTACAGTAGTTTTGACTGCAAGTCAGGATTCTGGCAAGTAAGACTAGATGAGAAATCCATCGAATTAACTGCTTTCACTTGTCCACAAGGATATTTTGAATGGATAGTTATGCCTTTTGGGCTAAAACAAGCACCTGCTATTTTTCAAAGACATATGGATGAAAGTTTATCCAATGACTATTCATCATATTGTGCTGTCTACGTAGACGATATAATAGTTTTTTCTGAAACAGAAAAAGACCATCATATGCATGTCACTAATATATTAAAAAGATGCTTAGAATATGGAATAATCCTAAGTAAAAAGAAAGTACAATTATGCAAAACACAGATAAACTTTTTAGGATTAACTATAGACCGAGGAAAATTAGTTTTACAACAACATATAGGAATCCATATTAGCGAATTTCCTGATCAACTCCAAGATAGAAAAACAATAGAAAGATTCTTAGGCTTGCTCAATTACATCTCTGGATATTATCCAAGAATAGCAAACTTAAGACATCCTTTACAAGTAAAATTAAAAAAGGAAATAAAATGGTCCTGGACCGATCAAGACACTGAGGCAGTAAGAAAAATAAAAAATCAAGTAAAAAACCTTCCGGATCTCTATAATCCCAGTCCAGAAGATCAACCTATTATTGAATGCGATGCCTCAGATCTATACTGGGGAGGTATACTAAAAGCAAAAACCCCAGAAGACAAAGAATTAATATGTAGATATTCTTCAGGAACCTTCAAACCTGCAGAAACAAGATATCATAGCAATGAAAAAGAAATTCTTTCTCTAATAAAAACAATCAAGGCTTTTAAAGTTTACCTACTACCTTATAAGTTTTTAGTAAGAACAGACAATAAAAATGTTTCTTACTTTATTAGAACATCCATAAAGGGAGATTACAAACAAGCCAGACTAGTTAGATGGCAACAATGGTTACAATATTATAATTTTGACATAGAACATATATCTGGAAATAAGAATGTACTCGCTGATCTTATGTCAAGTGAATTTTCAGGTATCAATAAGAAT
This sequence comes from Campanula takesimana, assembly GCA_026119855.1. NCBI lineage: Eukaryota > Viridiplantae > Streptophyta > Magnoliopsida > Asterales > Campanulaceae > Campanula > Campanula takesimana. The sequence goes on along the minus strand of JAOWBW010000357.1, from coordinate 521,551 downwards.
ATCTAAAGATGAGCACGAAGGAAGAAATTGAAGATCAAATACTCCAATTAAAAGGAGAAATCCTTGAAAAAGAGACCCAGCTTAGAAAGCTAGAAAGGATGTATGGGAAAATGAAGCAAGGAGATATGACTCCAATGAGTAACACATCCTCTATAAACAACGAGGAGATAATTATCCATAAGGAAAACTGCTCTAGCAGAAATCAAGAAGCAAAAGCTTCAAAATCTCCTATAGAGATTAGTGTAGCTCATAATAAGAGCATAATTACTCCATTAGAGAAAATATTTAATCCGACCCAGTCTTCGGAAAATCAGACTACCGGAGGAATTTCTTTGACTCCTCAGACTAAAAAGTTTTCCAAATACTATGTCCTTTATTCAGGTCCTAACCAAGGTATCTATACCGAATGGGCCAAAATAGCACCCTTACTTGGAAACAACCATCACCAGTCATTCAATGACCAAGACGAAGCCTAAAAAGGCTTGTTCACTTACAAGAGAACCCAGAGTCTGAATGACCAAAAAACCTATAGCCAGATGGCACAATCTCTAACACCCCTGAGAATTAGGCCAATTGTGTCCCAACCAAAAAATCCTGAACCAAGGTCTACTATTCCAGAAACAATAAAAAATAGGATCAATAGATCAAATATAGTTTTAAATGATGAAACCACCTCAATAAATAAGGAAATATTCTTTCACTACTTCAACATGGCAGAGGCCTCTGATGAAGATACAAAACAGTGTTTTTTCACCATGGATAAAAAGAACATCTCTCTGTATGCCTTTTTTGACAAAGCCAGCCCAGAAATGATTAAAGACGTCTTTGACTGTGGATTATTAGCTATGGTTTACCCTAGCAATAATTTAAATGAATTAAGGTTATTACCGAAACCAATTTTTAATGCAATAAAGAATTTCCGAACAAAGGTCATTGGAGATGGCGTCAGAAACATTTACGTAAAATTCACCAGTTCCCTGCTTGACTGGAATGAAGGAGAATATTTCCTACCATACCACTAGATTGAGGTAGGACTCTCAAAAATAGACATCAGGTTCGAACAACCTCAAGCTAGGAAAATGATGGAAGACATCATTAATCTTCTACAGACATTAAGAGTATCAAGGCTCCGAAACGTCTACAAAAAATATACAGAGATCTTCTCAGATAGCAAGAAGAAATTAAATTATTATAATGACAAAGTCATACTAATATCAAATTTTCCCAATGTAATCACCACTCAAGAATTGGAAAGACTTGCAATTAATGAAGCAAGATTCTTAGATGGGGAATTAAAAACCTCCGAAGCTACAAAAATACAATGGTGTGATGTTGCACCTATGGACCACAAATGCATTTACTGCCTCAACAAAAGTCAAGAAGGACGGAAAGCAAGAGATGAGGAATCCATTTCCACCAACTCACTCTTTGCAGAAGAGATGTAGACATTTCTTGTCTTCGAGCGTCGGCTGAAAGATGCCAAAGAAAAGGAAACTTGTCCCTTAGTGTCGGCAAGATTCGTACTATGTAAAAAGGGGGTCTACGCACCCATTTTTCTTTGGACCTGCGCGTCCACTTTGTTTTGTTTCTGTCACGACCTGAAAACCCATCTCTATTTTCTAATAATAATTATTTAATTATTTAGTTATGACTTAATTAATTATTTGAATTATTTATTTATTTGGATAATTATATGTGCATTTTATGTTTCATAATAAATTATGTATAGCATTTTATTTGGGTCATTTGTGCTAGTGTAGTATTATTTGGTCTTAGTTGTTAGTAGGAAGTATTAGAGTTTGTGTAGTTAGTAGAGGAGGGGGTCTAAGTGTAAGTTTTTGAAAATAATTCATCATCTCCCTACTCCCTCTCTTTCACCCTCACACTCCATCTCCCATTCCCAGCATACTCTCTCTCTCTCCTTGGTTATTGGGTAAGTTTTCTTCTCTCCCTTCTCTCTTCAATCTAGCTATCTTCCCCTCATTATCTCTCATTTCTCATAACTTGAAACATGTTTAGATCGTCGATAGAATCGTAGGAAGCTAAGAAATTTCGAGTTCCGTCACCTTTGAGAAATCCGGGTAAGTTGCTTTTCCCCCATTTTTATGCTAAAATGTTCATCTTTAGTTTATGTAATTCTTTAGTTCATATATATGTCATTTTGGTTGAGTTTGAGATTTATTTGTATCTTTGTTCATCTTTGGTGATTTTTAAGAAGGTTGGGATCAAATCTTGGTTTTGGTTGTTAATGTTGTTATATAAGTTATTTTAGACTCATAAGTTGTTCTAGTACCTTATTATACTTGTTAGAGGTGTTGGATTTTGGTTTGGCTTGGATTTTGGTTGAAACCCAGGTAAACTCGCCGAATTCCAGCAGTCAGGGCTCGTGGGCGACCGCCCATGAAATCAGTTCATCCGGAGTGTTGGAGTCAATGGTCTTGGGCGACCGCCCATGGAGTCAGTCTGATGAGTTGTGGGTTAGTGGTTTTGGGCGACCGCCCGGGCTGGTTATGGGCGATCGCCCATAGCAGCTGATCAGAGTATCTTTGTTTTTAATTGTTTTCGAAATCAAGCTTAGTCTAGGCTCGGGTACGACTCTAATTAATTTAATTAGACATTGTGGGATACTCTAGTGTTGAAAATGGTTCCTTCGTGAACAAATGTGTTATGGGATTTGATTAATTATTATTTGGAAATGGTTGAGCACTTTATTATGTGTGTTTGGTTTTATTCCATCTTCTTGGTGATTTATTTGGAATGGTTCCCTACTTTGGAATCATGGGTTGTTTATTTAAGCTAGTATTTATTACTTGGCATTTATTTGAAAGTCCAGCTGGTATTTGTGGTTGTGTCGGGCGATGGGAAAGATTATAATGGCACGAGCCAAGTCCATTATAATGTTGACCATTGTTTTGCCCTTATTTTCCTCTTCCAGATGGGCCTTGGAATTAGATGAGCTAGCTTCCTTTGTGAAGTAGTCTAGCTAACTTTTTGGAGTATGACTTTGTGGCATATCTCCCGTCCTTTGTGACATGTTACTTTGTTATGGTTCCGGTACCGGGGTTTTCTCTTCAGCTTTGATGCTACTATGAAGATGTTGATTGGTTGATTGTTGAAGCTGCGCAACGATCCTTTATTTGGTTCTATCAGTTGGAAAACCTTGGCTAATATCCTTTGTTAATTGTTTATTTCCGCTGCTATCTGTTAACTGCTATTGCTATGTGCTATATGTGATTTATTATTGTTTATTGCATCATAGCTTGTCATGTAATTGCATTAGTAACTTATTGAGATTTATCTCACCCCCTTTCTTTTATCTTTGTTTTTCCTTAACCCCCCCAGGAGGAAAGGAATAGTACTCGCTGATCACGAGGAGGACGTCGAGTGTGGAAGTAGCTTTTGGGCAGGTGGTTATTTGGTTTACATTATTTAAATGTGAAACCTTTTGGGAATAGTATTACCAAACATTGACGTCATTAAGAATTGTGTACTTTGTATTTTTGAGCATAAGCTTGTGGAGCTTATGCTGGTTGTATTTTGTTGTTGTCAAGTGGATTTATAAAACTTGTTCTATCATCTTTTGGTATAAAATGGAATTTTTATCTTCAGTATTTTGGTATTTGTGTGTTAAGTCGACGTCCAGTTCGCGTGCCCTTGGCCCGCGGGGTCGGGGTTGTGACAGTTTCTTTTATGGTCGGACCTACATGTCCACTTATGTCTTTATGTTTAATTGTATGATGGTTTGATGTCCGCTCTCTATCTATAAGAAGAGAGCTTTGTAGAATGTAAAAGGGGGAGTGAAGTTTGAATAAGAAATAAATTTTCTTGAATATCTCCATATTCAGTCTAAGTGAAAGAGCTTGACAACAAAGACCGAGAAGCAATCCGCGGGCCAGTTGCTGTAACTGGTGGCAAGGAGGCTCGAAGCCTTAACCCACTTATCTTCACAAAACCTATCAAGGTAATTTTCTCAAACAAAAACTATGGTATCTTGGATTGTTTATGGCAATGAATATAATAACATAGAATATTTAAATTATATGATTAGACAAGTAGAATTTAACACATATTTCACTAAAAAAATATGGCTATCACATTTAGATTACCAAACTTATTATTGATGATTTTGAAAAATATGTAAATTGTGATCACGTATATATCAACCAAAAGCGAATAGCTAGAAGTTATCTTAGATCATTATAAAGATTTTATGAAATACATGGAGAAAACTAGAAAAGAAATACTCCCTTGGAATTTATGGAAAGATGGTAAGGTAGTCGAGTTAAATAATCTTGACTATCTAAACTATTTATTAGAAGAAAGCGAAAAGGCAATTAAGAATCATAATACCATAAAAATGAAATTCCTTATCTGGGATTTTAAAGAAATAAAAGTCAACGAACCAAGTTTTGCAAGCATGTTCCAGCTACAAATAAAATCTAAAATAAAAGCTTTAGAGCGTATCTTAAATCTTAAAAGAATTAATTACAAACCAGAAACAATTGTTCTGTCTGACTGAAAACATTCCTAAAGATGAACAAAGTATATTGGCTGAAACCATTAACCTTCCTATCTAACGCTTCTTTATGTGGTCTTACACACTTCATACTGAAGTACTGGGAAAAATTAGGGTCTAACGAAAGCCACGTACCTATCATCCTTTTGTGGAATCAAATTAGTCAAACATACTATTCAAAAAAGTCAAATCTACTATTCATAATAGTAATTTTTAGTCTCTTAAGAGATAAAAAGAAGCGAAAAGATATAGCAAGAATCCCGGAGGTTTCGAATTACAAAGGGCACCTCACCCAAAGAGGGGAGCGATCCGTTCTATGCCTCGCCAAGAGATTCGGACCCTCTGTGCAAGTAATGATGAGGAATCCCTTTATATGTCCCCTCATGTGCCGTGCCCAGAAACGGAAGAAAGATTTCCTATTTTGGAGGATCTCTTCCCCTTACCACCATTATCCCCACCATTGAGGTTTGGCAATGAAGAGTCAGCATTCCCAAGCCATTTTTGCTGCATGTTGACTATTGAAAAGCTCCGAGAGGCCGTGGGAGTGGTGGAGAGAAAATGTACTCGTCCCATCTCCCTTGAGGATATCCGTAGATCTGCCTATTCATCCAGAGGGAAGATCACGGTAAATGAGTTAAGAAAAGAAGTATGGCCTTATGACACCAAGAGCCCACCAATACCTGCAGAGGAGTCGGGAGAGGTTTGTAAGAAATTTTGTGATCAAAATTCGTGCAAAGTAGATTAGTGTGATCTTGAGATAATTAAAATCAAACTGAGGGTTAAGACTCCCTGCTGCCACCGTAGTTGGCATAACAAATGTTGTTGAAGTTGGAGTAACAGTTTCAGGATGGATGATCGTGCTATTGGTGGCCAGGTTGGCAGCTGGTGTCAATCCACCAAATCCAGATGATCCTGCAGCATCACTTCCAAAAGCAAGCCTTCTAGGTTGGTATGGAATGTATAGCTGAATTAAACATGAAGAAACCCTAGCCTAGATCCATTAAGAACAATAATTTATAAAGCATAAGATAAATTAGGACTAACCCTTGTAGTTCAAATCTTTAATCACGGAATAAGATACTAAGCGAAGTATCCTCTATTGGTGATCCACACTTGAACGGATCCAAGAACACCTTCTTGGACTTGATTGATAGATCCTTTGGCTTGAAAAACTTGAAGAACACCTTCTTCTCTTTGGAATAATAAACCCCTCTTAATATGTGTGTTAATCTCTCTCTAAGAAAGCTTTGTGATTTCTTGAATCATCAACTAGGTCTCTAAAACCCGGACACACATATTTATACTGGGGTAGGTCTGATTCCTTTAGGGTTTAGGACTTGTTGTTACACAAAAAATTTCCTAAATCTGAAACAGTGCGGGACCGGAGCCGTACGGCGCCTGCCCAGGCGTACGCCGCCGTGGCAGCCGTACGGTCTCTGTTCCCGTATTCCTTTTATTTCAGCCTTTTAATTATCCGTTCTGCGTGTGTGACCCAATAGGATTATACTAAGTTTTCAACGGGTTTGACCAGTCAAATCCCGTAAGTCATAATTAGATTCTAGCAAACTTTTTATGACTACGCAAATAGTATAACTTTGTAGCCCAAAGTTTATCCTTATAGTACAAGTCACAATCCCTTTGTCCACGACGTCTATTGAACATAAGTCATGATCCATAGTCAACTTGTTTTTGTTCAATGCTTTCTCATTTCCAAATATATTGATTAATTCAAATGTCTTGATCTCATCAATCCATTTGGGTTCGGCCAAACACTTTCATCAATATCATTCCACGAGAGGCCTAAGCTTGACATCTCTCCGAAGAGGGACAAATCCATTTGGCTTATTATTCTTCCCTACTTGAATCCGATTGTGCCAATCATATCCTTTATAACTACCCGGTTAAAGGTAGCGTTTGAATATGTCAAACATAATGTTCATCAAGTGGAAGACAATAATAACTTCATGTCGAAAGATTAAAATGAAATAACTACCATGAGATTTATTTATGACAATGACAATGACATAAATCTCATCTAGCGGGTCATGTCCAGTACCTTGTTCCAAACACGTACCCATAAGTCTAACATAAGCATCCCATGATTATTTATACTTATACTAGTGCTTCATAAGTACTAGGGACGGAGATTATTATAAACAAAACATGTACCAATAATGATGCCGGAAAAGTGGAGAAGACATCGGAGGAAACACAAGTGAACAAACACGGGTTAACAAACTCGATATTCAAAGGAATCCACCAATGAATATGAGTCAAATCACCACCAAAGGAACCCAAACCTAAGGGATAAGATAGAACAAGAAGAAATCCATCTTCTTAAACAAGTCACAAAGACTCAATAATTTTCTATAACTTAACTCCCTCTCTTACAAATACATGTAGTAGGCTATTTATAGTACTCTTGGAACATCCCTTCAAGTTAGGAAAACATTAAATACTAAGTAGATAAACTATGAATTAATTACTTGATGATAAGGTTGACTAGAAATATGAAAGATCAAAAGACTTGTCAAAATTTGGATGAATCTGTCCACCTGCACAACACTTAGTAAAATGACCATAACTTGATGTAGAAAACTCGGAATGATGATCCGTTTCTTGCGTATGAAACTAGACTCAATTATCTATCCAATGGTATATAATACTCCTGCTGGAAATATATATTCAATTACCAGAATGCCCTTTAAGTGGACCCAAAATTCTGGTGTTTATTATTTTAGACTACAATATCAAACCGATCTTTCCAATAGTTTCTTGAACCGAAAACCCACTCCATCAACAATGAATCTCAAGGATATATGGAGGGTTATTTCCCGCATCATTCTCCCTTGGTTGGATAAAATTCTTCCTCGAATTTTGAAGTGACGAATAATTTTCCCAACACACCTTTTATGTTGCATAATTCTTTGATGAGTGTGCCGTAAAAAGAAAAATGAACCTTGCTTTGATCTTGTTCCATTATAAAGAAAAAAATCTGATAATATAAACATATTTACCTCCATGTTATTGCCTCCAATAACACCGATGGGCTCTCCAAGTTCTTCGTCGTAGATTGGATCTTCATCATTTGAACAATTATTAAAGGCATGATCAAAAGACTCACCAAGATGAACAAAATGTTCTTCAAACTCTTCATCATATAACGGTGGTTTAGCCCAATCGACAACTGCTTCTTCACACGTTGAAGATGAAAAGGGCCACTTGAGATTCTCTGAAATCTCTTCATCAAAAGTTCTTTGGTGATTTTTAAGAAGGTTGGGATCAAATCTTGGTTTTGGTTGTTAATGTTGTTATATAAGTTATTTTAGACTCATAAGTTGTTCTAGTACCTTATTATACTTGTTAGAGGTGTTGGATTTTGGTTTGGCTTGGATTTTGGTTGAAACCCAGGTAAACTCGCCGAATTCCAGCAGTCAGGGCTCGTGGGCGACCGCCCATGAAATCAGTTCATCCGGAGTGTTGGAGTCAATGGTCTTGGGCGACCGCCCATGGAGTCAGTCTGATGAGTTGTGGGTTAGTGGTTTTGGGCGACCGCCCGGGCTGGTTATGGGCGATCGCCCATAGCAGCTGATCAGAGTATCTTTGTTTTTAATTGTTTTCGAAATCAAGCTTAGTCTAGGCTCGGGTACGACTCTAATTAATTTAATTAGACATTGTGGGATACTCTAGTGTTGAAAATGGTTCCTTCGTGAACAAATGTGTTATGGGATTTGATTAATTATTATTTGGAAATGGTTGAGCACTTTATTATGTGTGTTTGGTTTTATTCCATCTTCTTGGTGATTTATTTGGAATGGTTCCCTACTTTGGAATCATGGGTTGTTTATTTAAGCTAGTATTTATTACTTGGCATTTATTTGAAAGTCCAGCTGGTATTTGTGGTTGTGTCGGGCGATGGGAAAGATTATAATGGCACGAGCCAAGTCCATTATAATGTTGACCATTGTTTTGCCCTTATTTTCCTCTTCCAGATGGGCCTTGGAATTAGATGAGCTAGCTTCCTTTGTGAAGTAGTCTAGCTAACTTTTTGGAGTATGACTTTGTGGCATATCTCCCGTCCTTTGTGACATGTTACTTTGTTATGGTTCCGGTACCGGGGTTTTCTCTTCAGCTTTGATGCTACTATGAAGATGTTGATTGGTTGATTGTTGAAGCTGCGCAACGATCCTTTATTTGGTTCTATCAGTTGGAAAACCTTGGCTAATATCCTTTGTTAATTGTTTATTTCCGCTGCTATCTGTTAACTGCTATTGCTATGTGCTATATGTGATTTATTATTGTTTATTGCATCATAGCTTGTCATGTAATTGCATTAGTAACTTATTGAGATTTATCTCACCCCCTTTCTTTTATCTTTGTTTTTCCTTAACCCCCCCAGGAGGAAAGGAATAGTACTCGCTGATCACGAGGAGGACGTCGAGTGTGGAAGTAGCTTTTGGGCAGGTGGTTATTTGGTTTACATTATTTAAATGTGAAACCTTTTGGGAATAGTATTACCAAACATTGACGTCATTAAGAATTGTGTACTTTGTATTTTTGAGCATAAGCTTGTGGAGCTTATGCTGGTTGTATTTTGTTGTTGTCAAGTGGATTTATAAAACTTGTTCTATCATCTTTTGGTATAAAATGGAATTTTTATCTTCAGTATTTTGGTATTTGTGTGTTAAGTCGACGTCCAGTTCGCGTGCCCTTGGCCCGCGGGGTCGGGGTTGTGACAGTTTCTTTTATGGTCGGACCTACATGTCCACTTATGTCTTTATGTTTAATTGTATGATGGTTTGATGTCCGCTCTCTATCTATAAGAAGAGAGCTTTGTAGAATGTAAAAGGGGGAGTGAAGTTTGAATAAGAAATAAATTTTCTTGAATATCTCCATATTCAGTCTAAGTGAAAGAGCTTGACAACAAAGACCGAGAAGCAATCCGCGGGCCAGTTGCTGTAACTGGTGGCAAGGAGGCTCGAAGCCTTAACCCACTTATCTTCACAAAACCTATCAAGGTAATTTTCTCAAACAAAAACTATGGTATCTTGGATTGTTTATGGCAATGAATATAATAACATAGAATATTTAAATTATATGATTAGACAAGTAGAATTTAACACATATTTCACTAAAAAAATATGGCTATCACATTTAGATTACCAAACTTATTATTGATGATTTTGAAAAATATGTAAATTGTGATCACGTATATATCAACCAAAAGCGAATAGCTAGAAGTTATCTTAGATCATTATAAAGATTTTATGAAATACATGGAGAAAACTAGAAAAGAAATACTCCCTTGGAATTTATGGAAAGATGGTAAGGTAGTCGAGTTAAATAATCTTGACTATCTAAACTATTTATTAGAAGAAAGCGAAAAGGCAATTAAGAATCATAATACCATAAAAATGAAATTCCTTATCTGGGATTTTAAAGAAATAAAAGTCAACGAACCAAGTTTTGCAAGCATGTTCCAGCTACAAATAAAATCTAAAATAAAAGCTTTAGAGCGTATCTTAAATCTTAAAAGAATTAATTACAAACCAGAAACAATTGTTCTGTCTGACTGAAAACATTCCTAAAGATGAACAAAGTATATTGGCTGAAACCATTAACCTTCCTATCTAACGCTTCTTTATGTGGTCTTACACACTTCATACTGAAGTACTGGGAAAAATTAGGGTCTAACGAAAGCCACGTACCTATCATCCTTTTGTGGAATCAAATTAGTCAAACATACTATTCAAAAAAGTCAAATCTACTATTCATAATAGTAATTTTTAGTCTCTTAAGAGATAAAAAGAAGCGAAAAGATATAGCAAGAATCCCGGAGGTTTCGAATTACAAAGGGCACCTCACCCAAAGAGGGGAGCGATCCGTTCTATGCCTCGCCAAGAGATTCGGACCCTCTGTGCAAGTAATGATGAGGAATCCCTTTATATGTCCCCTCATGTGCCGTGCCCAGAAACGGAAGAAAGATTTCCTATTTTGGAGGATCTCTTCCCCTTACCACCATTATCCCCACCATTGAGGTTTGGCAATGAAGAGTCAGCATTCCCAAGCCATTTTTGCTGCATGTTGACTATTGAAAAGCTCCGAGAGGCCGTGGGAGTGGTGGAGAGAAAATGTACTCGTCCCATCTCCCTTGAGGATATCCGTAGATCTGCCTATTCATCCAGAGGGAAGATCACGGTAAATGAGTTAAGAAAAGAAGTATGGCCTTATGACACCAAGAGCCCACCAATACCTGCAGAGGAGTCGGGAGAGGTTTGTAAGAAATTTTGTGATCAAAATTCGTGCAAAGTAGATTAGTGTGATCTTGAGATAATTAAAATCAAACTGAGGGTTAAGACTCCCTGCTGCCACCGTAGTTGGCATAACAAATGTTGTTGAAGTTGGAGTAACAGTTTCAGGATGGATGATCGTGCTATTGGTGGCCAGGTTGGCAGCTGGTGTCAATCCACCAAATCCAGATGATCCTGCAGCATCACTTCCAAAAGCAAGCCTTCTAGGTTGGTATGGAATGTATAGCTGAATTAAACATGAAGAAACCCTAGCCTAGATCCATTAAGAACAATAATTTATAAAGCATAAGATAAATTAGGACTAACCCTTGTAGTTCAAATCTTTAATCACGGAATAAGATACTAAGCGAAGTATCCTCTATTGGTGATCCACACTTGAACGGATCCAAGAACACCTTCTTGGACTTGATTGATAGATCCTTTGGCTTGAAAAACTTGAAGAACACCTTCTTCTCTTTGGAATAATAAACCCCTCTTAATATGTGTGTTAATCTCTCTCTAAGAAAGCTTTGTGATTTCTTGAATCATCAACTAGGTCTCTAAAACCCGGACACACATATTTATACTGGGGTAGGTCTGATTCCTTTAGGGTTTAGGACTTGTTGTTACACAAAAAATTTCCTAAATCTGAAACAGTGCGGGACCGGAGCCGTACGGCGCCTGCCCAGGCGTACGCCGCCGTGGCAGCCGTACGGTCTCTGTTCCCGTATTCCTTTTATTTCAGCCTTTTAATTATCCGTTCTGCGTGTGTGACCCAATAGGATTATACTAAGTTTTCAACGGGTTTGACCAGTCAAATCCCGTAAGTCATAATTAGATTCTAGCAAACTTTTTATGACTACGCAAATAGTATAACTTTGTAGCCCAAAGTTTATCCTTATAGTACAAGTCACAATCCCTTTGTCCACGACGTTTATTGAACATAAGTCATGATCCATAGTCAACTTGTTTTTGTTCAATGCTTTCTCATTTCCAAATATATTGATTAATTCAAATGTCTTGATCTCATCAATCCATTTGGGTTCGGCCAAACACTTTCATCAATATCATTCCACGAGAGGCCTAAGCTTGACATCTCTCCGAAGAGGGACAAATCCATTTGGCTTATTATTCTTCCCTACTTGAATCCGATTGTGCCAATCATATCCTTTATAACTACCCGGTTAAAGGTAGCGTTTGAATATGTCAAACATAATGTTCATCAAGTGGAAGACAATAATAACTTCATGTCGAAAGATTAAAATGAAATAACTACCATGAGATTTATTTATGACAATGACAATGACATAAATCTCATCTAGCGGGTCATGTCCAGTACCTTGTTCCAAACACGTACCCATAAGTCTAACATAAGCATCCCATGATTATTTATACTTATACTAGTGCTTCATAAGTACTAGGGACGGAGATTATTATAAACAAAACATGTACCAATAATGATGCCGGAAAAGTGGAGAAGACATCGGAGGAAACACAAGTGAACAAACACGGGTTAACAAACTCGATATTCAAAGGAATCCACCAATGAATATGAGTCAAATCACCACCAAAGGAACCCAAACCTAAGGGATAAGATAGAACAAGAAGAAATCCATCTTCTTAAACAAGTCACAAAGACTCAATAATTTTCTATAACTTAACTCCCTCTCTTACAAATACATGTAGTAGGCTATTTATAGTACTCTTGGAACATCCCTTCAAGTTAGGAAAACATTAAATACTAAGTAGATAAACTATGAATTAATTACTTGATGATAAGGTTGACTAGAAATATGAAAGATCAAAAGACTTGTCAAAATTTGGATGAATCTGTCCACCTGCACAACACTTAGTAAAATGACCATAACTTGATGTAGAAAACTCGGAATGATGATCCGTTTCTTGCGTATGAAACTAGACTCAATTATCTATCCAATGGTATATAATACTCCTGCTGGAAATATATATTCAATTACCAGAATGCCCTTTAAGTGGACCCAAAATTCTGGTGTTTATTATTTTAGACTACAATATCAAACCGATCTTTCCAATAGTTTCTTGAACCGAAAACCCACTCCATCAACAATGAATCTCAAGGATATAAGGAGGGTTATTTCCCGCATCATTCTCCCTTGGTTGGATAAAATTCTTCCTCGAATTTTGAAGTGACGAATAATTTTCCCAACACACCTTTTATGTTGCATAATTCTTTGATGAGTGTGCCGTAAAAAGAAAAATGAACCTTGCTTTGATCTTGTTCCATTATAAAGAAAAAAATCTGATAATATAAACATATTTACCTCCATGTTATTGCCTCCAATAACACCGATGGGCTCTCCAAGTTCTTCGTCGTAGATTGGATCTTCATCATTTGAACAATTATTAAAGGCATGATCAAAAGACTCACCAAGATGAACAAAATGTTCTTCAAACTCTTCATCATATAACGGTGGTTTAGCCCAATCGACAACTGCTTCTTCACACGTTGAAGATGAAAAGGGCCACTTGAGATTCTCTGAAATCTCTTCATCAAAAGTTCTTTGGAATGTAAGGTTCAATCGATGATTAAATCGATGAGAAGCCTCTTCAGTCGACACCTCGTCAAAAGTGTGGCTGGAAAGGGAAATTTTCTCACGATCTTTTGAAATCAACAACTTTGAATCATGACGCGATTCATCATGATCCAAAGTCTCGTAGCGTGCAAGACGACGCTTGAGTTGTAACACTTGTCTCCTAAGATCTTCCACCATAACATCCCGGCCTTGGTAATGTTGCGGAAGCATACCAACCTCAGCTCTGGTACCACTTTGATGCCGGGAAAGTGGAGAAGACATCGGAGGAAACACAAGTGAACAAACACGGGTTAACAAACTCGATATTCAAAGGAATCCACCAATGAATATGAGTCAAATCACCACCCAAAGGAACCCAAACCTAAGGGATAAGATAGAACAAGAAGAAATCCATCTTCTTAAACAAGTCACAAAGACTCAATAATTTTCTATAACTTAACTCCCTCTCTTACAAATACATGTAGTAGGCTATTTATAGTACTCTTGGAACATCCCTCCAAGTTAGGAAAACATTAAATACTAAGTAGATAAACTATGAATTAATTACTTGATGATAAGGTTGACTAGAAATATGAAAGATCAAAAGACTTGTCAAAATTCGGATGAATCTGTCCACCTGCACAACACTTAGTAAAATGACCATAACTTGATGTAGAAAACTCGGAATGATGATCCGTTTATTGCGTATGAAACTAGACTCAATTATCTATCCAATGGTATATAATACTCCTGCTGGAAATATAAATTAAATTACCAGAATGCCCTTTAAGTGAACCCAAAATTCTGGTGTTTATTATTTTAGACTACAATATCAAACCGATCTTTCCAATAGTTTCTTGAACCGAAAACCCACTCCATCAACAATGAATCTCTATAAGGAGGGTTATTTCCCGCATCAAATAATAATAATCAAACATCTCTTTATTAAATGAATAAAACGATAACAAATATACGTTCCAATAACGTGCCTAGGGCATACACACCAACAATCTCCCACTTTCACTAGGCCCACTCTCCAACGTATCTAATACCCATGGACCTAACATGACCGTCATGTTTAGCTTGTGAAAGACCCTTTGTTAGTGGATCTGCTAGGTTATCATCAGTTTGTACTCTACATATTTTCATGTCCCCCCTCTCCACGATTTCTCGAATGAGATGAAAACGCCTAAGTATGTGTTTGGATCTCTGATATGATCTTGGTTCCTTAGCTTGAGCAATAGCACCATTATTATCGCAATAAAGGTCTATTGGATTAGCAATTCTAGGAACCACTTCAAGTTCTCTAATGAACTTCTTGATCCAAACAGCCTCCTTCGCAGCATCCGATGCAGAGTCAACATGTAAAGTCAACATGTTGAGTCAAAATGGAAGATGTAACTTCAGGATGTCAACATGTAGAGTCAAGATGTAAGATGTAACTTCTGGATGTCAACATGTAGAGTCAAGATGTAAGATGTAAACTCAAGTCTTTATTTCCAGGATGTAGATATAGTGCTGTGAGATTTTTCACCCCAAACACTACCCAATATAAATAGATAAGATAATACAGCCCTATAAAGTAGGAACAATAAATAACAGCCCTATAAAGTAGGAATAATAAAACTGCCACTCAAGATGTCAGGTCGTCAGGTCGTCAACTCAGGATGTCACGTCAGGATGTAAAGTCAACATGTAAAGTCAACATGTCAACATGTTGAGTCAACATATAAAGTCAAGATGTAAGATGTAACTTCAGGATGTCAACATGTAGAGTCAAGATGTAAGATGTAACTTCAGGATGTCAACATGTAGACTCAAGTCATTATTTCCAGGATGTAGATATAGCGTTGTGAGATTTTTCACCCCAAACAAGCAGTGAAATCGAAATAGAGCCAAAAATCAAGCATATACATTCAGATTCTCACTCAAGCTCATATCCACTTCCAACTTTTTCTACCAAAAAACATCTAGCCTTTTGCTCCTCACACCGCCGCTACCCCTCATCATTTGGTTTCTCTTCTTGTTCACCGTTGTGACATTGCATTCACGCCAAAACGCACATGTTGACCGGATCTCATCCCCGTTTCTGTTTCCCCCTCGTTCTTTTCTTTCTTCGCTCATCGTCGCTGTACGAAAGCCAACTTGCAAGCAATGATTAGAGAACACACAATAAACACGACAGAGGGGAAGAAGAAAGATGAAGTACATGTAATATTTCTCTAAGGCATTCTCTTACAAACTTAAAATGTTGAATTTCTTCTTCATGTAAGAATGACAGTACTTCTTTATCTCATTAGTGAAAAACCTGCCTCTTCATGCCCTACATGCCCTATGCCTCTTTTTCCTTGTACAGTTCTTCAGCTTCCTTCATGATAAAGAAATAGTAATAATAGTAATAATTAAAAAAAAATAAAGACTCTCTAAACTGGGGAAATAAATCATTTTAATCCCAACTTTTTTTAAGGTTATATCACAGGGGAAGAACAGAAGCTCGTTTAAAACTTTAGCCTACTTGTATCCTAACCAAGTATAAGTGTATTTTGAAAATACATTAAAGCTAACTTAATCATTTTAGTGAAATTTATAAATCAATAAATGATTTATCAATTATTTTGGCAAAAAACAATCAAAAGTAAAATAATTCAAAAAGAGAGTTCTTTCGAATTAATGGAAAGGAGGGTACAATGGAATATAATTGATGAATTAGGAAAAAGAAAGGTAATTGCACGTGAATGTATACGAGGAAAGCCCTTGAGAAAACTATCTCGCCGGCATAAAACCTCGGGAGGTGTTTATGAGCACCTACCACCCCGGAACGGTTGTATTAGTGAGTTTTGTGGTTACAAATGGTGTAGCTATGGAGAATTACAATGAGCACTGTGTGTTTAACTCCTGCCTCATAGCTTGGTATTTATAGCAAGGAAAATACAGTAAAAGGATAATAAAAACTATCCTAACAAACTGCCCTATAATCGTGGATTCTATCTCTAATGTTCAACAAAATGATATGACCAGGTCTTTGTTGGAGGAAGTCTTTGAGAGTGTATTTAACATGTTTTTATTGCTGGAGAATCATCTGTAAAAAGATATTAGTAACACAACAAATAATAAATAAATAAATAACTTACAACGTTACAGCAGTAAGGATGGCACTATCCCCGATGATGTCGACGTCCGAGATTTCACCCACAACAATTGCCCCCAAACTTATCCTTTGCGGAATACAAAAAGGGTAAGTTTTTTCAAAACTCAAAGTGCAGATGGTTTTTGACTGGACAACTGCTTAGTAGGAGCGCTTCCATCTTTGCACGTTTTCTTCTTCAAAAAGTTCCAGAAAATCTTTCAGGAAAACCAGGAAGAAGAAACTATCTCGCGAGGTGTCGTCTTTCATCAAGATGTCTACGAGTATGTTTCTCCTTAAGATGACCTGCACTTCAAACTTTAAACATAGATGTTGTATCTTATGGAGATGTAGAAATCTCTATACTTAGTTGACATGTTAATGCCAAAACCCGGGTGTCTTAAGATGACATGTCAATGCCATAACCAATTGAAAAATTCTTAAGGTCAAACACTTAATTAAGTGGAAATGGGGGGTGCGTACATATAAACATACATGCCCATTCCCCACCTTAACCACATTGACATCGTGCGCTCCAGGCGAAGGTGTATAAACCTTAACTCGAAAGAAATAAAGAAATTTCTTTAAACCTTAGAAGGGATTGAGTACCTTAAACTTAAGATGAGATGGCTAGTCTCAAGCTGTTGTCTTCTTAGGTCATCAAAATATTTATTAAAAATGTTAATATCTTGCAAAATGACAACATGTTAGTAATACATGACATCTTGGCTGATATCACTTTTATTTGTAAAAATAAAGTTGAACAAATCATTTTAGTTAAATGAATGAAAATAAAGTAATGTTTATTCAGAAATGGAGGTAAGTTCATACCTGAGTTATTACCTTACGATGTCGATAACTTGGAAGGATGTTGACATCTTTGATTATTCCAGCAATTTGAATCAATATGTTAAGCATCTCGAACTAAGCAAACGTTTTTAGTTTCCTCGCAAGACAGAAACATGTTAGGATTGGGTGTTAGCTTAGCTAACACCCCTCCGATGCTTAAGTCAGTAATGGTTTGATGAATATAATATAAATTGAAATAACTTACTTAAAATAAAATAAAGTAAACACGTACCTGTTATTCTAATTTGAGTTGATAAACTATAACTTACATGACGTAGGCCTTAAGATGTATGGCATTCCAAGATCTTGGTATCTTTACACCGTCCAAAGAATGACAACCAATATGCCCCCAGTTATGCTGAAGTTGTCTCCTTGTTCCCGTGGTAAACCAATTCTTTAAGGTATCCTTTTGAGAGTAAGTAGCTAATTTGTTTGTGCAAGGCGATGCAATCTTCGGTAAGATGTCCGAAATCTTCGTGGTATGCACACCACTTGGATTTATCTTTCCATCCTGAAGGTTTATCGTTTTTCTTTGGCCACCTTGCTTTATCTCTAAGATTCTTCATTGCTCACAGAATACCTGAAACATTAACAGAAAAACAATAATCGGATATCTTTGGGCATTGAATATCATCTTGGTCTTCCTTAAGATCGTTTCTGTAGTAAGGTCCAGATATGTTCTGCTTCTGGTGAGATGTCTCTATCCTTCTATCTGGGTTGTCATATGTCGACGCCTTACCAAAATCCTTTGATTGTTGAGCTTTGTCCTCTTCTAGACGGATGAACCTTGTAGCTCTGTTGCGTATATCCTCCATTCTCTTGCATGGATTCATCACCAGATCTTTATAAAATGGAGAATCCTTCTTCAAACCCATCCTGAAAGCTTCTGTTGCTGTCGCCATGTCAAGATTAGGGATCTCCAGAACTTCCTTGTTGAACCTGTTGACGTAGTCCTTCAACGCTTTGGTTGGTTGTTGAACGATCCGGTAAAGGTCACTGGTCAACTTCTCAAACTGTCGACTGCAAGAGAACTGGTTGTTGAACATGTTGATGAGTTGGGCATATGAACCGATTGACCCTGGTGGTTGACGAATCAGCCATTTCAAAGGTGTTCCTATCAAGGTTGACCCAAAACCTTTGCACAGACAGGCTTCCCTAAACTGAAGAGGTATACGAACAATCTCCATCTTTTCTTGATAATGGGCGACATGCTCTTCAGGATCTGTACTTCCATCATAGAACTTCATGGATGGGATGTTGATTCCTTTCAGGATGTCGACATGTGCAATTGCTGGCGTGAATCGAGACTGACTGTAGCATATTGGAGAGACCTGCTGGATAGGTGGAGTCATGCCAGGTACATTCATGACCATATTCCTTAACTCCTGGAGCTGACTTGCTATGAAGTTACCTGCAAAAGGGTTAGAAGTACGAGCAGTATTATCAAATGCAAAATTTGAATTAATGTTACCAAAGGGGTTGACATCCACTGAAGATGTCACAATGGTGCTGTTGGTATAGGATGGCCCTGTAGATGTTCCTGAAATGTTGAGAGAGGAAGAGGCATTGCCAAGTGGAGAGAACTGGAAGAAGCCAGGATCCTGGGACGACGACATCATCGGGGAAGTCATCACCAGAAGGGATGACGGGGTTCCACCATCAACTACACCGACCATCGGGATCCATTCGTTGAATACAGAATGACTCCCCCTAGTGCCAAAGTCAAGAACCCTAGAGCGAATTGGTGATATAGAATCCACCCTTTCACTCAAGGCCTTCTGCTCTTTCTGCATATTCACTAGGGTGTCCCATATCAAAGAAGTGCTACTTTGCTGCTTGTCTAGCTGACTCCTCATCTGGATTAGAATGCTCTTGAGTTCAGGATCAGAGGATAAAGCCGACTGCTTCTTACCAACTCCACCAGGTGGCGGCGGCGGTAGAGACCCAGACAGGCTGCCTGTCGACTTGTTGGGACTATTGCCCCCAATTGATAAGTTCAAGCCAATAGTTGTGCTAGGAGCCTTACTGATGCCGGTAGTCATGGGTTGAGTAGACATTATGATTCGAAGGAAATTCAAACAATTAAAAAACCAAAGGCCCCTCGGTGGGCGCCAAACTGTTTTGGCAAAAAACAATCAAAAGTAAAATTATTCAAAAAGAGAGTTCTTTCGAATTAATGGAGATGAGGGTACTATGGAATATAATTGATGAATCAGGAAAAAGAAAGGTAATTGCACGTGAATGTACACGAGGAAAGCCCTTAAGAAAACTATCTCGCCGGCATAAAACATCGGGAGGTGTTTATGAGCACCTACCACCCCGGAACGGTTGTATTAGTGAGTTTTGTGGTTACAAATGGTGTAGCTATGGCGGATTACAATGAGCACTGTGTGTCTAACTCCTGCCTCATAGCTTGGTATTTATAGCAAGGAAAATACAGTAAAAAGAAATAAAAACTATCCTAACAAACTGCCCTATAATCGTGGATTCTATCTCTTCTGTTCAACAAACTGATATGACTAGGTCTTTGTGCGTTGGAGGAAGTCTTTGAGAGTGTATTTAACACGTTTTTAGTGCTGGAGAATCATCTGTAAAAAGATATTAGTAACACAACAAATAATAAATAAATAAATAACTTACAACGTTACAACAGTAAGGACGGCACTATCCCCGATGATGTCGACCTCCGAGATTTCACCCATAACATCAACAACAATTTTTAGAATTTCATTAGAGTGACTAAATTGACATTAAAATTTAGTCAAACTCGACTTATATTGATAAAAAAATTTAAAAGTAACCAATATAAATGAGATGCAAGTAGTATTTTTCTTTATCTCTTAATCGCTTGAAGTCTAATAAGTAGTAAATGCTTTGTCAGAACTAACACGTTCAAAATTTTATGGCTCGCAAATAGGGCAGGTGTAACAAATCCTGTCTCCATTAAATATCTATATCAGGGCTCAAGTTTTGGTATTAAAACAAACTTAAATTAAGAAAAGAAAAATCTTTAAAAAAAAATTATTCAAAATAGACTTTGAAACCAGAGCCTTTACTGCGCAAAAAAATTGCATATCATTGTGTAAAGAAAAATTTATTACCCTTGCAGCACAATTTTTTAAGAGTAACTATTGCTAGTTTTCTCAATTTCACTTCCCATGTCAAAGCAATAAAAAACTTGAACTCCGTGCTCTCTACAATAATCCCTCCGTCCTAACACAATTATGACTTCTTTCTTTTTTAAGAAGTCTTGAAACAATTGAGACTGCAAAAAAACAATTACTCTTATATTTATATTCAACCAACCCCACTATTTAAACTCACTCATTCTCTCTTTTCATTTTCTACAACTCAATTTATTCAATCAACACTACTATCTATCCCACTCATTCTCTCTCTACATTTTCTACCACACATACACTACATTTTTCTTAATTATTGTGTTCCTTCCTATAGTCCAACTTGTGCTGGGATGGAGGGAGTATACTATTTTATCTTCTCAAATAAATGTATCTTCTCAATATGAATCTCCACCTATCCCAATAAAGAAACATCCCTCCGTCTATCACTTCCTATCTCTCTGCAAACATGGCTTCCCAAAGTTCTCCATCAACAAATTATTGAAAGTGGTTCCCACTCTACTTCCCTCTTCCTGTTTTCACTACCTATCTACATCACCGCTACTCCAAAATTCATCAATTTCACATAATTCTGCATATGAGATTTATAAATGTAAAAAAAAGAAAAAAAAAAGAGGAAAAGAGAAGGACTTACAGTTATGTCGTTTGTCGCTCACCGACGGTTGGAACCGTCTTAACTGCTCACCGCCACCGCTTCCTCTTATTCAACGACCGATGCTTCTGAATCGCCGACGAAAAGGTTCATTAGTCTGCTGTGTTTCCTCTCCCACTCCCACAATCCCCATTGGGCCACTTTCCTTTCTCTTTCATTCTTTTGTTTGAAATTTTTAATCTCGTCAACATCCTTTTTTGTTTTCCAGAAATCATATCTGCACATTCGAAATAAAGTACGCAATTTGTAATGAACACTCAGTTCTTCTCCTTTCAAAAACCAAACCTTTGAAATTAAAGTCTACCAACGGAAATCAACGGCGATCCCTCACTTTGATGGTTCTCCCAACCTTCTTGGGCTTCTTCGTCCTCAGTGTCTTCATTGCTAGCTCCTTCTATCTAGTTTCTACCGGAGCAACTGAAACCGCCGCCAAAATCCATTCCATTCTTCTCTTTCCTGTTCATCTTCTGTGTTGACCTATTACTGCATAAGAAAAAACAGAAATCAATTAGCTTACTGTTTATATCGTTCGCCACTGCCGTTTATCTATGTGTGTTTGTGTTTGTTCCCGTTCGTGTCTGTGTGTGAAAAATGTGTTGAGGAAGGGGAATGATGTGAATTAAAATGGTGAAAGACAGCAAAGATTTAATCCCAACCACGTGTGTTCTTAGATTGAAAGAATACCTAGAAAGCAGCATGAGACCCGATCTTACAATTGGGCGACAGTGAACAACCCATCCTCATTATCTTTCACCTCCAACCACACTCCTGCACTACACAATTTTAGATTCAATACGGTCAATAAATTTGAAAGATTTAATCCCAACCACGTGTTGTACCAACTACATGAACAATGTTTTTATCTAATGCTAAAATGGTTCAGTTTGAATCAGATCAACATATATAATGATAAGAATGGGTTGCGATGAACTTCTAGAAGTAAATAACAGAGAGAAAAAAGAGGGACATACAAATGCCACCACCACCAGACGTCAATACAACCACCGCCATTTTACCATGTTCATTTTCACTGAGCCAACGACCTGTGTGGCACAAAAAAAAAAAAAAACACAAAGGGTTACTTACTGGGTTTCATTGTTGTCTTCAGAAAATTATCTCCACCTCCAAATCTACCTGACAATGCCGCTCAAATTCCCCTTCCCTTAATTTATCAAACTTAGCACCGTTCACCAACAAAATTCAACAAAGTCATCAAGCGCAAATGCCTAACATTGATAGTCTAATACTCATCAATGGAGCGTTGAGTAATGGCTTGCTGTTGAGAAAAGTTTTCAGCAATCACTTGAAGGTTCACTTCAACAGCAGCTTGCGCGGATAGAATATCAGCAGATGTTCGCTCAGTGCGCCTATCTGTGCTGGAGTGAGCGGCGCTGAAATGAGTAACTATTAATTCCTTTAAAACATCAATCTTTAAAAGTAAGGAACTAAAGTCAACTGGCGCGCTAGAGTCTGCGCTCTGAGTAGGCGTGGAGGACACAGGCGCCTTTGGTTCTGCTGCACCATAATCAGTGATTCCTAGGATTTCTAGCTCATCCTTAACTTCTTTCAACTTGTCCACCACATCTAACAGTTTTTGGCTATCTCCTGCCACCATTTCAAACAACCTCCTGATATCAGATGCCACACTTGACTCTACTTCCCTTATAGCATTAATGAAATCTTGGCCATCAGTGAGTTTGATGCCAGCGTTGATTCTATCGTGAAGAGAAGCAAGAGTACATTTGAATAAATAATTTATCTGATCAATGGCATCATTCCATTGTTGAGGAGTAAAGAAATGTTTGTCCTTGATATTATTGCGTATGTCCTTGACATCATCGCTTATGCGCACCATCTCCCTCTTAATGGCAGCAATCTCATCAGCTTGACTAGTGATCATTGAAGTATGAAGCTCCAATTGTGATTCAATACGAGTTTGGCCTTGCTGTATTTGCTGGAGGAGTGAAAGAACAAGACTCATATCTGGAGTCTGAGGAGGAGGCGCTTGATCAGACCTGGGCGCTGGAGTAGGGCGCGCAGGAGAAGTAGGAGTATAATCAGCACTTGAGTCACCAAATGCATCCACAAATATTTCACGAATAACAGAGTCCATGGAAGTTGTAGGAGCCAGGGGCGCAGGAGCAGTTCTGCGCTTTGTCAGAGGCTCTGGCTCCCCCTGAACTTGTTCCTCTGGGTCGCCAAAAAGTTCAGTGGAAATTCTATCCTTGAATTGTCGTTGTTGAGGAGTGAAAAGTTGGAGTAATTTTTGTAGTTGAGGGAGGCGCACGAGGGGGGAGAGGCGCAGAAGGAGCAGGCGCGCGCGAAGGGTCTGCGCTGGAACCTGCGCCTCTTTGCCTCTCAAGTCTATCTACAGTAGTAGCCTTCTTCAACTGATAATCTGCATCGCTTTTCTTCTACGCTTCCAGTCTACTGGCTTCCTTAGCGCATTTGAATTCTTTCTCATCATCCTTATCTGATCTGGGTCGCTTTGGTGGTCTTCCCCCACTTGCAATCCCTTTCCCTCTTTCTTATTCTGCGCCATAAACTGCACCTGGTTATGCGCCAGTTTCTGCGCTGACATCACCACTTGCACCATCATCTGCGCCATCTTCAGCCTCATCTGATTCAGTGGCTTCATCCACTAAGGCTTCACATCGAACTCTAGGCGCGCGCTTTGCAATGCGCTTCCTGCGCCTCTTCAGAGTTAAGTTGTCCTTACCAAAAATTGGTACATCATCTGATTTATGATCAGCATTGGCGCGCAGGAATTGAGCGAGCGCAGGATATTGGAGAAAGATTTTGGTGAGAATACGGCAATGAGTTTTTAACTTCGTCTTTCCCTCACTCTTGCTCTTGTTGTATTTATAAACTTGTTCCATCAAAGTCTTCATCAACACTTAAGGCCAGTTGAGCTTTGAACGACCCATAATCGCCGCAGTGTACTCCCACTACTCCACAGTTAATCGGTTCACATTTCCCGTCTTGAATACAATGGAGGTACCAACAAGATGAGCAATGTGAGCTAAGAGATCTCCACCATCTCGTATCTCAATTGCTTTAATGTTATTCTGCAAAGTTGGAATGCGCAGGAATGTTTGAGCTATCAAATTTTGAGCAGCTGGCGAATACGTCATTGAGCGACCTGACACACTTAGATCTCCTGTGGTAGGAAACTCAAGAAGATTTCTGATTGATGTGTAAGAACTGTCACTTCAACGTCGGGAACGATGGCATGAATCCTGTATCTGATATGCCCTTCTGTCTCTGTCGGGATTGTAACTATTTCGGCGGTGGAAAAGAACTCATCTACTAGAAGGGGTGCGTAGTAGGGTTGATCCATCGTGAATAAAGGCAGAAGACCAGTTGTTCTGATGAAGGCCATCACGTCAATTTCCATTGGATCAGCAGATAACTCAGTGACATTAAATGTCTCACCAGGTTTGAAGTTAGCTGGATCCTGTAAGAATAAACATTGAGTGATATTAGGAGTGAAGGAGGCGCATAGAATCATGGCAATGAACAAAGTAAATAGAAGCGCATAGATTGAATTAGGCGCATAAGAGTTATAATCACCAAAGGCGCATATAACAATTAGGCGCATAGAATTTACAAGGCGCATAGCATGGTTCTATGAAAATAATAAGGGAAAATTAAACACATAGAAAATTGACTAAGTATTAAAGTAGGCGCATAAGAGAACTAGGCGCATTATATCACGGGCGCATAAGGAGGCGCATAGCTACATGATTAACTTATACTTAGCAACATCACACAAAAACACAGAAACACATGTAAAATATAAACATACAAGCAATAAGGATCAAACATGCAAATTTTCGAAAACAAGTTTTGAAAATCATAAAACACAAGTCATGCAAGAAAAATGAAGAACACGAAGAACTTGCCCTTGAGTGCTCGAAGAACACCAAGAGCACATAATTCGTGAAACTTCACCAAATCAGACAAAAACATGTCAAAACGACCGCATGAACACAAGGATTCTAAATATGCTAACCAAAACAAGAACAAAACAACAACAAATCCAGAAAATGGAATTTAAAGTCCAAAAAGTTCAAAAATGAAAAATTCTCAGATTCGCAACATATATTGCATTGATCGTTGTAAAGTAAGTCTATAAAGACTCGAAATCACAATACGAACATAACCCAACAAATGATTTCGAAAACGGAGAACCGAAGCAAGATTAATCAAAGAGAGAAGGATTTTCAGTTTTTGAAAAAGTCGAAACTCAGAAACTTAAAAATTAAATGCAGATATTTAGAGAGTTTAGAGTAGATAAATCATACCATATCGTCTTGATTTGCTTTTGATGCTATCTTAGGAACCATTAATGTATATATATATATATATATATATATATATATATATATATATATATATATATATATATATATGAAGAAATTAAGAGAAAAAAGAGAAGAGAAAGGAAGAAAGTAAGGGTAGAGAGAGAGAGAGGTCGGCGGTGTGGGGCTGAAAAAAAAAAGAGAGAGAAGTGACTGGGAAGGGGGTTGGTAGAGAGAGAGATAGAGATAATCATGAAAAAGGAAAAGGAAGGTGTAAGGTTATCTTTTATAGGTTAGGGTTTTAAAAGTATGGGAAGTTGAAGAGATGAGAATTAAATGCATGTGTCATAGAAAATGACAAGCATTTATGGATGTGTCATATGAAAGGACGGCTAATTAATGAGAAATGATACAAATTACGATTGATGTGACACCTTGGGTTAGAGAAATTGTCTCACTTCCCTCATAAGTGTATGAACAATTATGACTATTTTTTGCACAAACACCAAAAACATCTGTTTTAGTGTAAGTTTGGGGTGCAAGAAATAATTCCCTAGAAAATAAAATTTTTGAAAAACGAAAAATGAGGGAAAATTAATTGCACAAGTACCCTTGAAAAATTATGGAATGTCAAAAGACAAAGATTCTATAATAAATGATAACAAACATACTTGGTACTTGTGAACAATTAAATACGTTCAATCATAAGGATAATAAATGTGAAGCATTGATTGAGCCGCAATAGTTAATGAGCGCTAGAAGAGGCGCATAACTCATAGGCGCGCTGAGTGAACTGGGCGCGTAAGGTGATAAGCGCGCAAGATGAGTTTGGGCGCACAAGGTGAGTTGGACGTATACTCAGGCGCATAGTTTCTTTAGAGCTTTGAAATTTATTCAACTTTTAATGAACCTAGGATGAACATAACTCAAAAAGACAGAAAATCATTAGTGATAACAAAACTATATGTACTAGTTAAGTTCAAGCATACTCATTTCACCTCTAAAAAATATGAACCGTTTCGCGTCAAGTGCTTTCGTAAGAATGTCGGCGATTTGAAAGTCGATTCCCACGTGTTCCAAATGAATTTTGCCTTTCTCCAAGTGGTCTTTGAGGAAGTGATATTTGATATCGATGTGTTTGGTCTTGGAATGCGTGACAGGATTTTCAGAAACAACAATTGTTGATGTATTGTCGCAGTAGATTGGACAATTTTCTTTAACGATGTCATAATCCACCAATTGCTGCTTCATCCATAATATCTGACAGCAACAACTTCCAGCAGCGATATATTCTGCTTCCGTAGTTGAGACAGATACTGAAGCTTGTTTCTTACTCGCACATGACACAAGTCGATATCCGAGGAAATGACAAGTGCCACTTGTGCTTTTCCTATCAATAGTGCACGCTTCATAATCCGCATCTGAATAACCTACAAGTTTAAAATTCGAATCTTTGGTGTACCAAAGTCCAAGGTTAACAGTACCAGAGAGATATTGTATAATACATTTCACAATAATTAAGTGCGTTTCTCTAGGGTCAGATTGATAACGAGCGCAAACAGAAACACAAACACTAAACATTATATCAGGTCTACTAGCAGTAAGATAAAAGAGTGAGCCAATCATTCCTCGATAGAGCATTTGATCAACCTTTTTACCTTTTAAATCTTTGTCGAGTCTGTTGCCGGTAGCCATTGGTGTGTCGTATGCCTTTGCACTTTCTAGTCCAAACTTCTTGATTAGATCCCTTGTATACTTTGATTGGTTGATAAATATGCCTTCACTCATTTGCTTGATTTGAAGGCCGAGGAAGAACGTAAGTTCTCCCATCATGCTCATCTCAAACTTGCTTTTCATTAGTTTCTCAAAGCGCTTACACAACAATTCATTAGTAGAACCAAATATAATATCATCAACATAAATTTGAACAAGTAATTTATGACCATTATGTTTGGCAATGAAAAGAGTAGTATCGATTTTACCGCAAGTGAATCCTTTCTTAATGAGAAACTTGGATAGTGTATCATACCATGCTCTTGGCCCTTGTTTGAGCCCATACAAAGCTTTCTGGAGTTTGTACACATGATTTGGAAATTGTGAATCTTCAAACCCAGGCGATTGAGCTACGTAGACTTGTTCTTGGAGTTCACCATTTAGAAACGGGCTCTTCACATCCATTTGATATAACTTGAAGTTCTTGTGAGCGGCGTAAGCTAGGAAAATCCTTATAGCTTCAAGTCTTGCTATGGGCGCAAAAGTTTCATCGTAGTCGATTCCTTCCTCTTTCCTATAGCCTTGTGCAACCAACCTTGCTTTGTTTCTTATGATGGTTCCATTCTCGTCCATCTTGTTTCTGAACACCCATTTTGTACCAATCACTCTTTGATCATTTGGTCTTGGAACAAGAGTCCAAACCTTACTACGTTCAAATTAATTGAGTTCTTCTTGCATTGTAACAACCCAATTTGGATCTTGGAGCGCTTCATCAGCCTTCTTCGGTTCAATTTGAGGATAAATGCAGTGTAAGCATCAAAGTTAGTAGCTCTCCTTGTACGAACACCAACATGTAGATCCCCAATGATGTTATTGATTGGGTGACCTCTAACTTCACGAATTTCAAGAGGTAAGTTAGGTTGGGTTGTAGTAACTTGAAGGTCTTCAATTGGTACATTTTCACCAGCTTCAAAATCATCAAAGTTAGGGGGTTGAACTGGTTCAGCATTAAAAATGGGAGTGACATCAAGCGCAATATTTGAATGGGGCGCAGGAGTGAATACAGGCGCATTGTACGGTGCAGCTGAATCTTTACTCGGTGCGCTATCATCGAAGTTTGGCGCAAATGATGTAGATGGATTTCCTTGAGTTGATGCATTCTGATATAGTGTAGGCGCAACATGAATAGGAGCACCTGTCTCATTAAACTCAACAGAATCATCAGCAACATTTGGAGCCAAATGTGGCTCAAGGAAAGAATGTTCATCAAATGTAACATGTACAGATTCAACTATAACTAATGTAGATCTATTAAAAATGTGAAAATCTTTAGAATGTTTGGCATACCCAACAAAAATACCTTCGTCAGCTTTGGCATCGAATTTACCTCTATGCTCATTTCCGTTGTAGAGGATATAACATTTGCAACCAAAGATCTTGAATAATGCAATGTTGGGAGTTCTACCACGCCAAAGTTCATACGGAGTCTTGTTATGAAGTTTGTTGATGAGGCAACGATTTTGAGTGAAACATGCGGTGTTTACAGCTTCTTCCCAAAAGTACTTAGGCAATTTTGCTTCAGCTATCATTGTCTTTCCCGCTTCAATCAACGTCCTATTCTTTCTTTCCACAACTCCATTTTGTTGAGGAACTCCAGCTGTTGAAAAGTTGTGATCTATCCCATGATCGTCACAGTATCGAGCAACACCGTTGTTCTTGAATTCTGTTCTATTGTCGGACCGAACACTTATGATGTCATCTTCTTTTTGGGTTTGGAGCAGTCTGAATAAGGTGGTAAGAATGGCATAACAATTTTCTTTTGTAATCATCATTTCCACCCATGTATATCTTGAGTTATCATCTACCACAACTAGAGTATACTTGTTTCCTCTAACACTTGTAGTGGTGGCTGGTCCAATTAGATCAATGTGCAGCAGTTGCAAACATCTAGAAGTTAAGGGATTTATCTTGTTGGAGAAAGACTGCTTCGGTTGTTTGCCAAGTTGACACGTGGCACACTTCTTGTCATGATGATCAGAAACCTTGGGAAGTCCTTTAACAAGATTATTCCTGCTGAGTTTAGATAGATACTTGAAGTTCAAGTCACTTAAGCGCTTGTGCCACAACCAACTATTTTCGCTCATACTTTTAGCTACAAAACAAAGATTAGTACAAGAGTTCATACTATGGAAATCAATAATATAAATATTTGTCTTACGATATCCCGTGAGTAATGTAGCTCCAGTTTTGCTATTCTTGATGAGACATTGATTTGAGGTAAAATGGCATTCTAATCCTTTATCGCAGAATTGAGATATGGATAATAAATTGTGCTTAAGCCCTTCAACGAGAGAGAATCTTTCAATGCACACTTTGTCTTTCTTGAGCTTTCCATATGCTACAATTTGACCTTTGTTATTATCACCAAATATTACGAAGGGACCTCTTTCTTCATGGACATCTTCAAGTAAGGATTCATCTCCAGTCATGTGTCGTGAACACCCACTATCGAGAATCCATTCATACGTTCTAGCTTTAGAAGATCCAGCCATGAAGCAAAGAACCTGAAATATAAACATTAAAGCAGGTCTCCTTTATTCCTTTTCGGGTCCTAGAGTTAGAAACTTTTGACGACCCACTCTTTCTTGACCTTAGGATTTTATGTCCTTTGGCATTGGGAGTGAATCTCAAAAGGCATTCCACGTCCTTATGTCCCGAACAATCACAAATAGAATAATGATGAAAGCCACCAATCACGTGAGTTTTCACAAACTCTTTACTTTTCTTTGGGATAGAATTCTTCTTTGGGTCAGATGAACTAGCTTTAACAAAATCCTTCTTTTAAAATTTTTGAGCGCTTTTTCTAGGAGGGCGCATAGGGCTAGGAGGCGCACGGAGATGAGGCGCGTGGCTCATAGGCACATAATGTTCGCTCGTAGAAGGAGAGCGCCTTGTTTCAAGAATGATTTTGTTAGAAGATGGTTCATCTGTAGCTACTTTATTTCCTTTAGCTTTCCCAAATTGTTTTGTTGGATAGACATAATGGAATG
The DNA here is from genome assembly GCA_026119855.1 of Campanula takesimana. Classification (NCBI taxonomy): domain Eukaryota; kingdom Viridiplantae; phylum Streptophyta; class Magnoliopsida; order Asterales; family Campanulaceae; genus Campanula; species Campanula takesimana. The sequence goes on along the minus strand of JAOWBW010000357.1, from coordinate 491,361 downwards.
TTTGTCTTTTGAGTTTTTCCTGTCCTTTACCCATTGAATTAGAATGTTTTTCCTTGGGAATTTCATGAGTTTGCTGAGTTGTAAATTCACTGTCTCTTTCAGCACAAACATCACACTTAAAGTTGTCACTAGTTGATGATGTGAATCCCAAGTCACTTTTATCACCACTGGCTTTTTACGACTCAAGGATACCGTCCATAGTGACATGAGAATTGGACCACTCATTTGTAATCTTTTTAAGATCAGTAATTTGAATGACCAATTCATCGTTTTGAACTTTAAGAAGTGAGTTCTGTTCCGTTAGATAAGTGTTTTTAACAGTAAGAGGAGTCATACTCTTTAGCTGCTCCTTAAGGAGGGTGAGTTCAGATTTTAATAGAGATTTCTTGGTCTTAAGCTGGGAATTTTCATCACATGATAGTGCTAAAGCTTCCTTCATATCACTGAAACGACTGATTAACTTTTCAGCCTTTTTGAATAACTTTTCTTGCTTTACAATGTCCTCATCATGATTGATTGTAGGAATAGGTGAAACTTGAGGTCTAATATATTCACTCTTTCTGAGTTTTCTTCTTGCACTCAGATCACATCTGGAGAATAACAATCCACCATCGCTTTGAGCCGGAGTGAGAAATCCTTGTTCAACGAGCTCGCTAATGGTTGGTCCTTTATTCTTTTTACCTCTTGAAAACCTGCAAATTTCTTGACAGGTTTATTCAAGGTCTTCATATCAGGAACATCTTTTGAGAAGTCGTCATCAGAATCATAATCATCAATTTCATCATCCTTTGCCACCAAGCACACAAGTCCATCATCGGAATCTTCATCGCTCTCTTCCGAGTCTGTTTCAATCCATGTGTTACGATCATTTGATGGAGATTCTTCTTCAGCAACCATTCCTTTGTGATGATTGAATTTGGGAGTATGGCTGCTCTTCTTCTGCATGTACTCGAACTTAGGAATTGGGTAGCTTGATGCAAAGTGTCCAGGTTTCCTGCAATTAAAACAAACAAGGTCTTCTTTTCTTTTTGAATAACTGCTCCTTGTGAATTTTGGAGGAGCTCTGCTTGTAGATCCTTGAGCTTTGTTGAATGAGCCGGGTTTTGAGAATTTTCTGAACTTCTGAAATCTCTTCACAAATAAAGTGAAGTCTTCATCATCTATGTCCAATAGCTCAGAAGTAGAAATTTTTGGATCAGAACTTTTCTCATCCGGTGCAGCGCTTCCTTTCTATGCACCACCATTACTATGGATTTTGACTTTCCTTCAGTTTCACTAATTCGCTGAAGTTTAAGCTCATAAACCTTGAGATTAGCATAAAGGTTCCTTAAGGTCCAATCATCCAAAGTTCTAGCGTCTTCAAGGGCGCTAGATTTATGGAGATATCTTGATCCAAAAGCAGCAAGGAAATTAACATTCAATTCCTTGTTAGAAAACTTATTTCCTAGTGAAATACAAAGATTGATAATTTCACAGTAGCGTTCATAAGTGTAGACACCCCGCCTTGGACCGCTCACCCCGATTGCATACATATTATTTTTATTTAACTTATTTTTGTTAATTTTTGTTACTTCGGTTAAGTTCCTAACTGATTCCATTAGTTTTGGACTAAACTGCATAACAGAATTAACTTTAGAGTCATTTCTGTCATTCTGTCTTTTCCGCGGGCGCCTCCGGCACTGCTTGTGGGCTGCGTGCGCGTCTCGCCCCTATAGCCGGACTCGTGCGCCTCCCATTATAGCAGTTACGGATTGCAGTCTTTTCCCTCCTTTTTCTTGATCACAAAGAACTCTTTTTACATCCACATTCATCCCCCCTTATTTCAAAACTCCCAAATCCCATATTCTAGCCTTTTTCCTTAAAACCAAATATTTGATCTTTATTTTATTTGATTTCTTCTTTATTATTTTATTTTCTTGATTTTCTTATTGGTTGAAAAGCCATCTTTTCCTCTCTTTTCTACCTATTTAAACCTCTCATTTCTACCTTAGAAAAGGACCCCAAATTTGAGACTTGAACCTAAACTCTACACAAATTCTCTCAAACACATTTCTCTACAAAAACTCTACACAAATTGTTCCACAACAATTTCTCTACAAACATCTCAAGTCAAAGTTCAAGTCTTCTTTCTCCTTCTAAAGGTACAACTTTTATTCTTTTTATTTTACTTGTCTTGTCATTGTATGCAATCTCCATAAAAAGGAATACAATCAAAAGGCCACTTCACTATTGAAGTTTGGTCAAGGTTACATTCCAACATTCTAAACTCTAGTTTAATTTACTATTCTTCTCTTAATGTAATCTTTAGCATAAATCAATAAAACAAGTTTCTTTTTATTTCTCTTTTGTAATTCCCCTTTTCTTTACATTATAATTGTTAGCACTTTTCTCATATTAAAATAAGAACATTTAGCATTAGAACACCAATAGTAGCATGACCCGCGGGCGGAGTGGGTGTTTAAGTACTTCCCACTCCATCACCTAACCCCCGAACCCTTCTCTTCCCGAATCTCTAGTTTTGTAACATAAATTAGGCTATTTCTAGGTTTTTCTTATGTTCCTTTAAAAACATAGGTGGCGACTCTAAACAATTAAAACACAAATAGACATCCTAAGATAATTCACCGCTCTAGCAAAGTTGTGGTTTTCCCAGGGTATCTACAGTGGCGACTCTGCTGGGGACAATTTAGAGGGTTAAACTTGCTTTTTCATCTTTTGGTGTTCTTTTATTCTGTTTTCTGGGCATTCTGGTAAAAAGGGTTGGAAGCGCGCGCCTCTGGCCTTCTTAGCCTAAAGCGCGCGCGTCCGACCCCAATTACCAGAATCTCCCGCCTTTCTTCTTGTCCTTCAATTCCATGTTTCTGTGCTAACCATTACTTCAGGGGAAAAAAGTTATTATTTAGGGTCAAGGCAATCCCTTGAACCTATGAGTTTGTAGGTACTGCCCAGAATTGGGTGCCTCGGCCTCTCTCGCTCGGAGGCGCGCGCCTCCTACTCTCACTGCCCAACGCGCGCTTCTTGGCATTTTTAAGAAACAGAACAGTGCACAGAACAGAACAGTTTTGACAGTGTGTGGGCACCGGGCCTGCGCATGAATGATTTTACTTTCTGTTTATTTTATCGGTCACACGGGTGATTCGAAAGTTGTAAATATGTGTTTATTTTTTTCTTTCTTTCTTTGAAAAAAAAAAAAAGAAAAATATTTTTTGTCACTTGGCTTGACCTCACCCTACATGCACATATTCCTATGAATTGCTCACTATCGAGTCGCACAAGTCCAACCCCAAATCCGTCGAGGCCCGTCCTAGAGAGTTTCAAGCTCCACCAGACCTTGACTCTCTCGAAGCGGTAAACCTCAGCCCGTGGCGTAGTTCATGACAACATGCCGGGGGTGACCTTTAAGCCTCTCTTTAGCCGAGCACAACCCAACACAATTCTAGTTAGGTTCTAACACTCCGTGGCGATTTTCGTGTGTTGAGATTTCCCTAAACTAATGTCATCAAATCATATATGCCGTTTCCAAAAGAAACAAGTGGTTATTATGGACGAAATAAAACTCCGTCCCCAAGTGGTTATTATGTACGAAATAAAACTCCGTCCCCGCATGTATGCTTTATGACATTAATTTAGTTTAATCCCGTCACATGTAGGTATCACAAACGTGGTGGAATCCGATGAGTATATGGGACCGCGAGGAGGTCTATACTAGTGTGACGATTCCACTATTTTTTCTAGAAACCCCAAAAAGTACTACGTCCTTCCGACTTTTGTAAATAAAAAAAAACATCTTTTTCTTTATGTGGTTGAGTCCTTTTCTTGTTTGTGGGTGAAATTATTTTATTCAAAAGGTGTTTGTGGGCTAATCTAAGATCAACCATGCTCTCTTAATAGGTCCAATGTCTTCCAACGGCAACAACATCAAGGGTGAGAACATTTCCGTGTCCAACGAAATGCTTTTCAACATAATAAGAGCCATGGGGGAACAAATGGATAAAGTTGTCGAGGATGCCCAACGCAAAGACGATTTGTGGCAAGCCCGTTTTGATCTCGAGAGGAGAATTCACGAGGAAGAAGTATCCAAACTCAAGGCCCGTTTGCAAGAATTCACAGACAACAAGGCAAAGTTCGATGATAAAGCATGCTCAAGTGTCCCGTCCCTCAAGAGCCACAAAAGTGCCGCCAACAACCGAATTTTCACTCCTCTCCTAGGAGTAACCCAAGTGTGAATACGTGTGTTTGAATTTGGGATATTCATAGCAACATTAAAATTATGAGAGTCGCCACGCCGTTTTAATTATAGCCAAAACATTGAGAAAAGCATGTTAATGGGTTCGGGGGTCAAATTACAACAAGAGAAGAATATTGAACGTTATCACTCCTATTGCCCGAATTGATCGGTCTTTTTATCATGATGCGGTGTTAGTAGTGTGTTAGTGATTGAGACCGGATCCGAAGATTGCCTACGTTCCTCTCAATGTGAGAAGCTCAGGTCAGCGTAGTTCGAGAAGAATTTAGAATAGGCAGAAGAATCAGGATCATGCATAATGATGGGGGAAATTACCTAAAGATTAGGGTTTGGAAGTAGTTCCTAGATCATGTTCGGGTTGATGAACCCTAGATCATCATCGGCTATGAAATAACATGTAAACATGAAGATCACAACCCTAAATATAGTATAAATAAGGTTTTAATCTAGAATATGATGAACATATGAAGAACATATTATGAACATATGAATGTCATGAAGAAAATATGAATAAAGATGTTAGGAACATGAATATTATGAAGAACACATGAATAAACATATTAAGAATATGAATATTATGAATCTAAACTAATAATATGACAAGAACATGAAGAAAAAGTTAGAAAACTTACCTTTGTTGGCAAGAAATAACCTTGGATCTTCTTGGGATTCTTGAGAGTGTTTTTGGAGGCTTGAATGACTTGATTTGGGAGCAAAATCGTCACTTGTGAGCTCTCAAATTCGGATCCTCTAATTATGAGGCAAGGGAGGTCTTTAAATAGGAAACTTGTGGAGAGATCTGACGGTCCAGATCATCCGGGGTGGATGTGGCCGCGTGACCAAGATGGAGGGCGGCGGCGATGTTGGCCGCGTGGCCAAGGTTAGAGCTTGGGCGAATGTGGCCGCATGTCCATCATTCCTGGCTGACTTAATTATTAAGCTAGGGTTTTTCATGTTTTATGGAAACCCTATTTTGGCCATCTTTAAGATGTTCTAGAACAATGAGGTATATTTTGGGAATCCGGGACAAGTCTTTGCAAGGTTTGTAATTCCTATAAAGTCCTTGTGTATTTGGGAAATCCCTAATAAACTCATTTTTAGATCGGGTACTAACACCAAGGTGAAGCATTTGAAGCCTTGGTAGCAAATGGAAATGTTAAGCCTTTAGATGGATACAAGACGAAGGGGAGACGTAAAAATCATGCACATGATAAATGGTGCAACTACCACAAGCATAGCGGCCACACTACCGAGGGGTGCTTCGCTCTCCAAAACATCATCCAAGATTTGATCGAAAATGGTGAATTTACTGTGGGTGAAGAGCAACCGTTAGAAAGTGACAATATGCAAGAACTCATCAAAGAAGAGGCTTAGTTTTGAAATGGGGCTTCAACAAGAGATCATGCTACAAGGAGGACTACAACAACAAGAACGACGACAACAGTCTCCGTTTCTCTTTCTCTACCTAGAAATAGGATTAAAAAAAGAGAGAGTCAATTGTCCTCTTAAGTGTGCATTAATGTTTTCTCGTGTCCTATGTTAAATTTTTCATCAAATAAAAGTCGTTCTTATCCTCATACACTCTTCCAAGTTGTTCAATTTAATTCTTGGCAAAATGATGAAAAGATGTCTAAGCAAGTTTTGGAACGAAGGCCATCACTTGAACGCCTAGGGGCTAAACATCGTGACGAAGGCGACAACATCAACGACAAAACCAAGACATCAAGCAAGGTGGAACTACAACCATGGAGAAAAATCAAGCAATGTTTCAAAGGGGGATTAAAAAAAAGGCTCGCTAGGTTGACTCTTCAAAACAACCTAGTCAAAAGTTAGAGCACAAAAAAAAAAAAATAATCCCCCTCAATCAAAGAAGTACAAGATCAACATCATTCCACCAACGATGGACGAAGCAAAATTCATCACGGTGAAAGGAGCATCTACAAGAACTACGGTGACCTGAGCCTTTATACTGGAGGAACGTAGGCAACCTGCGGGTCCGGTCTCATTCAAGAAAGAAGATATGTTTAGCCCTAGCGCGTTATGGTGATCGGCCTTCATCTCGAACTTGTCAAGACATCTTTGTACGTGTCATTTGCCAATGAATTAATCACCTCAAGATTGAACAACTTTCTTAGATTTGGAATCACTTTCCGTTCCTTGTCGAGTCTAGGGGCTTCTTTTCTTTCTGCTACGCTCCCAATTTCTCGCAATAAAATTGGGGCTTTCTTTCTATTCTCTCTTAATGACTTACTTGCATTCGTGAGTCATTCAAAAAAAGGTTAAATACATGAAGTCAATACTAGGGACCACTTCCCTTGTCAAGTCAATGACACTCATCATTAGTGACAAAAGGTATCCACCACAAAATCACATGTCTCTCATCCTCAGCTAGAGTCAATGCACACTTCCTCATTAATTGAGTAAAAAAAATGAAGATGCAAAAGAGATGCCCGCTAGATTGAAAACCCGAAAGGGCGGTCTAGGCAAAAAACAGGGTGCGTCATAAAAAAAATGAGAGAGTGAGAGGGAAAGAGAAATGGAGATTCCCGGCCTCTAAAGAAGACAAGTTCTACATTAAATCTCCTCAGCAAGTCAATTCACCATCGAGTCAACTTCGGAATTGCAAAAATCTCGACAAGATACGACACAAATCAAAGGTTGTCTTGGGTTATTGGCATAAGAGAGACTGTTCTTGCAATGTGCATTTTTGGGGCTCATGTGAAAGAAGGCCCGTCCAAGAATGAGCTCATGATTGATATGGTGTACGAGGTTGCACAAATAGTCCCCAGTGAGTCAATTGGTTTGGGCAGCAAATGGCAACAACATGTGACTCAGTTTTCAAGCTTCTCCAAGCATATGCCCTTACAGTATGTCGAAAGGCTTCCCGAGAAATGGAGTAGCTCTTGCCATGTCCTCTTATGTTTGTTACCCCACATGAGGATGAGTCTCTTGCTCGACAAATGATGATCCCCTAGGGGCTATGTGACTCAAGAACGAGAACTTCTTTTGCTTCATCTGACAGTTAATGAACCCTAGGAGCTACGCTCAAGAAAGATGTGTGAGACTATCCTCAAAGTCTCTCAAGAGGAATGTCGAAGAGCCTTCATATCATGTGTGCTTATGCATGTTCCCCCAATCAAGGATGGGCCTTTCCTGCTCCACTTATAATCAATGGTGGCACTCTAGGGGCTACACTCAAGTTTAAAAGTCTCCTTTGGCAAGAAGCAATTCTCTTCACCTCCCACAACGGTGGCCCTAGCAAAGTCATGTGCAACATTGGAAGCATCCTCAATTACTTTGGCACCAAAGGTCTTAAGGGGCTTCGCAATCTACAATCTTTTGGGCTACGGCATTACAGTAATCTGAGCAAAGGGCAATATTGGGGCTTCCAATTGACAATCTTTTTGGGGAATGATACCCGAGCAATTCAATGTAGGGAATAGTCTTCATGAAACCAAGCAAGCTTCAAAGGGTCTCTCAGCAATTCACGTCAAAGGTCTTATGGTTTGAACGAAGGGCTCCGATGTTATGAATGAATTTGATGATTCTTGTTAGGACCTATAACGAGATTACGAAGGAAGTCTTAGAGAAAAGGAAAAAGATTTAATATGCTAAACTCTATCAAAACAGGGTTATAGCGGGAAATGCCTTGGCCAATCCCAATGTTTCTGCAATTCAGCACCCCTTCTCCAAGATCAAAAGCAAAAAGTGCGGCTTTTGAGCTTCAAGCACTAGTTGCATCCGAAGATCCGTCTTTAGTTCAACTCAAGAAAACTCAAGCAAGCATACCTATTTCGGACCTTATCACACCAAGACCTTATCATCCGCGACCTCGACGGCACCACAAAACATTACTGCATTTGGGTACCGACCATATGAGGCCATTCATCTCCCCAGTAAGAGCAAGAAAGAGATCTCTATCAAGAATTTTACCCGACAGGGCATCCGCTCTCAATGCCGAGCCGATTCCAAGATAATTTGGGGCTTTACTTCGAAAGGTCTTCACAATCCACCATCTCCAAGCTCGCAAACAACAAGTACAAGACATTTGGGGCTTAGCAATCTCTCAAAGCTTGGTATCAATAATCTTCTCTTGGGGCTTACTCACGCCAACAACAAAAGGCGATTTACTCGAATAGGTCAAGAGCTGATTTGTCTTGGGGCTATGCCAGTCACTCAAAGTTTGGCATTAAAGGCATCCTAGGGGCTTTACAATCAGCAACCCCTTGGTATCTCAGCATCGAAAGTCTTTGAAGCCCCACAATCGACAAATCTCTTGGGGCTAGACATCAATCTTCGTTGGGCACAACAGCGACAATAGAATTCAAGCGAGGCAATCCGGACTTCGACCGAACATGATTTGATCTTGGGTTGGCTTTACAAACATACAATCGTTAAAATGGTTCACCCACGAACTAATAAAAAAAAATGACAATTTTTTTTCTTTTTCTTACTTGCGTAAAAGTATGTGTTATATTTTATTTTGCTCCTAGCTTCTTCCCCAGCATTCTCCATCATCCCTGAACTACGCTGGTCTAATTCTCTTCAAGGGATACGTAGACAACCTTTTGGCACGACCAACCCATCATCCAGATTGTCATCTCACTGACACTCAGTCAACAGTACAAGAAACTCATCTTCATCCTTCATCAAAGCCACGGCATCAGAAATCCATCCCAAATTAAGCGTCCATGGTAAGTGAAGGTATGAATATCATTCACGCTTTCTACAAATCATATCACACACAAAAACAATTTCTCCATCCTTTTAAAATCTCTCTCATGCAAATCGGCTTTTCAAATCACAAAGCACCACAAGCACAATTTTATCTCACCTCATACGAGCACAGGCATTTGCAAAGCATACGCATAACAGATACAGACACACAGCTCCTCGGTGAACCACTGAAATCACCACCTCATCAGCAAAGTCTACTCAACAAATTCACATTCATCTCTAGTCCCCTACACGGACTCTAAATCAGCAGGCAGACTCTCGAGTCCCTCTAAATCAGCAGGCAGACTTTCGAGTCCCTCCAAATCAGCAGGCAGATTTTTGAGTCCCTCTAAATCAGCAGACAGACTTTTGAGTCCCTCCAAATCAGCAGGCAGACTCTTGAGTCCCTCCAAATCAGCAGGCAGACTCTCGAGTCCCTCCAAATCAGCAGGCAGACTCTCGAGTCCCTCCAGTCCCCTATACGGACTTTAAATATTGGCCACGGTGGGCTGATTTCATGCCACCGCACCCTTTTTATCAGCAAAAGTCACTCACACAGGGAGCGCATTCCTATCCCTTGCAATTTCAATAATTCCGGTTTTTTATCGAGTCTTTATTTTCTTTGTTGATGTCCTCGGCGGATGTTTTTGTTCTTTCGTCGACGTGTTTTGCTTTGCAATCCACGTCTTCGAGGGGCTCTGTAGACACCCCACCTTGGACCGCTCACCCCGATTGCATACATAGTATTTTTATTTAACTTATTTTTGTTAATTTCTGTTACTTCGGTTAAGTTCCTAACTGATTCCGTTAATTTTGGACTAAAATGCATAACAAAATTAACTTTAGAGTCATTTCTGTCATTCTGTCTTTTTCACCCGCGGGCGCCTCCGGCAGTGCTTGTGGGCTACGCGCGCCTCTCACCCCTAAAGCCAGACTCGCGCGCCTCACATTATAGCAGTTACGGATTACAGTCTTTTCCCTCCTTTTTCTTGATCACAAAGAACTCTTTTTACATCCAAATTCATCCCCCCTTATTTCATAACTCCCAAATCCCATATTCTAGCTTTTTTCCTTAAAACCAAATATTTGATCTTTATTTTATTTGATTTCTTCTTTATTATTTTATTTTCTTGATTTTCTTATTGGTTGAAAAGCCATCTTTTCCTCTCTTTTCTACCTATTTAAACCTCTCATTTCTACCTTAGAAAAGGACCCCAAATTTGAGACTTGAACCTAAACTCTACACAAATTCTCTCAAACACATTTCTCTACAAAAACTCTACACAAATTGTTCCACAACAATTTCTCTACAAACATCTCAAGTCAAAGTTCAAGTCTTCTTTCTCCTTCTAAAGGTACAACTTTTATTCTTCTTATTTTACTTGTCTTGTCATTGTATGCAATCTCCATAAAAAGGAATACAAACAAAGGCCGCTTCACTATTGAAGTTTGGTCAAGGTTACATTCCAACATTCTAAACTCTAGTTTAATTTACTATTCTTCTCTTAATGTAATCTTTAGCATAAATCAATAAAACAAGTTTCTTTTTATTTCTCTTTTGTAATTCCCCTTTTCTTTAAATTATAATTGTTAGCACTTTTCTCATATTAAAATAAGGACATTTAGCATTAGAACACCAATAGTATCAAGACCCGCGTAAGCGGGGAGGAGTGGGTGTTTAAGTACCTCCCACTCCGTCACCTAACCCCTGAACCCTTCTCTTCCCGAATCTCAAGTTTTGTAACATAAATTAGGCTATTTCTAGGTTTTTCTTATGTTCCTTTGAAAATATAGGTGGCGACTCTAAACAATTAAAACACAAATAGACATCCTAGGATAATTCACCACTCTAGCCAAGTTGTGGTTTTCCCGGGTTATCTATAATAAGTCTGTCTTAATGTTTCACCGGGGAGTTGAGAGAATTTGTTGTATCTCTTTTGCACTTCGTATCTCTTGTTCTCCTTGCAAACAGTGTCTCCTTTTATATGCTCTTCAATAGAATCCCATAATTCATTTGCGGTAGCACAATGCATGACTTGTTGTTTCATAGCCGTGCTTAGAGTGCTGAGGAGAATGTTTCTTGCTTTTCCATCATTTGCAACTCTTCTAATTTCTTCTTCAGACCATTCTTCCTTTGGTTTTTTGACTGTTGGTTGAGCAGCGTTGGTGTGTGGATTTGGATTTGCTTTCATTGGGATGTAAGGTCCATAAACCACGGTGTCATGAAGCCTTTCATCGATTGATGTGAGATGGGTCAAGATGCAGAATTTCCACATGTCAAAATGATCTTCATCAAAGACTGGAACATATGTGTAGTTAGCAGTTGCCGAAGGTTTTGAGTTTGCCATATCGAATCGGCACCCAAGCTGTTAAGCTTGAAAAACAAAAATGTTTTATAAAGGTGTTTGCTCTGATACCACTTGTTGGTCCCAAAGGGCAACAAGGGTATGAAAAATAGCTAGAGGGGGGGTGTGTTAGGCCCAATTGGTAGGAAAATAAGTTAGAGGGGGGGGGGTGAATAGCCTAATTAAAACTTTTTCAAAGAAACACTTTTATAAATGCAAAGTCACTTATCAGATTGCAAACTATTATCAGTAAGCGCAGCGGAGAAGATATGACTTGTTTTAACTCACACAAAATCAGTTTATAAAAAGGTTTTGAGAGCTTGGTTTAAACACAAAGTAGTTTTTAAAAGTTCAATGCAGTTTCAAGAGATTGGTCAATGGAAATGATGATGAGTCAGCAAGAACAGTGATGATTTGCCGGTGATAGAGTTCCAACCGGCAAGGACAGTAAGTAACAGAGGACACAGAGATTTGGAGAGGTTCACAGTGTAAATACTGCTACGTCCTCTACCAAGTTTGGTCAGAACTTGGATTTGGGTTAAGAGCACTATTAAATATCCCTAGTCTATTACAAGAGCGGCTTTGCCGGATACAAAGACTAAATTCTAGAGAAAGTTTAATGAATCATAAAGCAAATATCTGACCAAGTGTATTTGAGCGGCAAGTTCAAAAGAACTTATCTCACTCAGGTGGGTGTGTGAAAACTCAGACAACGTATTCCTTAAAATAATCTAGTTCGGGAATACTAACAGTGTTGTAGAGTTTGTGCACAAGTGTATGTCCTATTAAATGATCTAATGATTATCTGGACAAGGAATGTTTGAGCTTCAATGAATGCTGCAAACAACCAACTCTCTTCAATGCACTAAAATCACCAACCTTCTTCAATGCACTGAGTCCTCTATATATAGGAGGAGTTAATGTCTTAGCTTGTTGAAGAAGGATAACATTTGAATTTCCAGCTGGGTAGGTGAGGAGCATTTAATGCAGTATCCTTGGCATTAATGGCGAAGATACGCGTGCCTTAAAAGTCTGATGGGTAAAGACCCCTTTGTCTCAACCGGTTACCTGCAAAAGCAAGTAGAGACAGAGTATAGCTAAAAGTAGCTATGTGTCAGACGGCGTAGAAATCATTACAGAGTAGGTAAACTACTTTATAATAAAACAGTATAGAGACAATCAGCAAGGTTGACTTTAATGAAATGATGTCACCTGACTGACAGTGCAGACTGTCTATTATATCGGCATGTTGTTGATCGGCAACTTGTGTATCAAGTTGATCGGCATGGAGTTGATCGGCAACTTTGTTAACTGATCTGCTGATTTGCTTCCTCTTGCTGGTTTGTCTTGTTGAAGAGTTGAAATACACCTGTGCCGATCACAAAGGATCCTAAGGGCACCTTAAAAAGGTTCTAATAAAATTGGGGGACCCTAAGTGTAGACATGATTGGGATTAAGTAATTCTAGGACCTAGGTATCTATTTGAACAACAATCTCCTCCTAATTACTTAAGTCCAATCACCCTTAAAGCTAAAGACATCACTTATCTTAGGGAAAAGATTTCTAAGGATATCTAGGTATAACCAAATCCTAAGGTAAGTCACACTAGATGTCTAATGCAAAAGGTGGATTCACCAAAATAAATGGTGAAGCCGGTTCAAGGAATCGGCAAGAGTGATGATCTGCAAAAGGAAATAGCACAGAATAATGCAGATAACAACACAAATATAAGAAAAACATATTAGCACAATAAAAAAATTTATAAGCAAAGAAATTTGTCTGTGAAGGTCTTCAATAAGATATCTACATCATAGGCTATGTGACTCAAGGATCAGCAGCTGGAGGATCAGAAATCTTGGGATCTGCTGCTGGAGTTGAGTCCTTTGTAGATTCAGTCTTCCTAGCCTTCTTCCTTGCTCTTTGCTTTGCTCTGTCTTCTCTGCGCACTTTCCAATCTTTCAGACAGCATTTTGTTGTTGGCTTCAAGAGCAGCTATCTTCAGATTAGCTTCGGCAAGGGCAGCTTTGGTCTTAGACAATTCTGCTTCAAGTCTTCCCATATCTCTTATCTGCAGCCTCTGATTATCAACAAGATTCTGTTGAATGTTATGAGTTGTCCCCAAGGATTCAGAAAGAGCCATAATACGCTCGTCTCTGTCAGCAAGGAGAGCTTTCAATTCTTTAACCAGAGTATTCTCCTCCTCCTGATTGGACTTACGTAGACGCTTAACCAGGTTTTATGAACATCCTTAACCAGGTCACCAACAGAAAGAGCCATATCACCAACATCAGCACGAGTGGCAGGCACTTGCTGATTTGTGAAATCGCCTTCACTAAACTTCAAATACTCATACAGACTGTTGACGATGGTCGGCTGGAAAATACTGGCAGACGACGGGAGCACTATTGAAGGGATAAAATCTTCATTATTCAGATCAGCATCTTCAATAAGCACACCATCAGTCATCATCTCATCATCAGAGGAGATCAAGATCGGCTGAGATGGAGAGGGAGGAACAGGAGCAGCCGGAATAAGTAAGAACCATTGAAGGGCAGCATCATCAGCAGAAGAGAAGAAATCGGCAGGGACAGAAGTTGAGACAATGAGATCATCAGAATCATCGGCACGACAGATCGGCAAAGGAAAAGCAGGATGAACTATAACGGCACGATCAGTCGGCAGCAGAAACATACCACTGTCTTCAAGTGAAAGGAAGGTAGCCAAGATTAAGTTCAAGTAAGCACGACCTTCAAGAATCATAGTCATTAACCCGGCATTCATCAGCCTTGAGGTATAGACTAGATGATCGGCACGCTGACGAGGATGGAATAATGGCAGAGTCATAGCCAAAGCGGCAGACTTGATTAAATAAAGAAGGCCACGAGGATTGGTATGCCTAACTTCAATGATGTCAGTCAGCAGATCATTGATCATCAAGCAGCTTCTCATCCATCCATTTGTAGTAATGCACACTTCAGTTGGAGAAGGACCGGGAAGGGTAGATTCACCTCTAATCTTTATCTGTCCTGGTCTAGATCGAATTGGGTCATAGACCACTTTCTTCTTAAGTCTAGAAATCCGAGGAGTCTTTCCCTTTGTACGAACAATGTCATCATCATTGAGAATCCAGGGAAGATAGATTGGACTATCACTGGTAGAACCTCCTGGAGAGAATTTATGCTTGGTTACATGAGGGTGGTCTTTGCCGAATGGGAGTGGACATTTGCCTAAGGTATACTTGAAGGATAACCTTGGATGAACAGTGAAGAGAGGCTGTCCAAATTTGTTGGAGGGGATAGATGCATTGGAAGTGTACCAGTTGGAGCACATCATATCCTTCCCATTGAGAAAATAATCATAGCTGGGTGGTGGAGAAGTATCAACAGCATCAGGATCAACAAAGGCTTGTTCTCCAACCACCATGTAATCAGCAGGATCTATCTCATCGGCATGATTTACATCGGCACGAGCAGCAACAGGATCAGCTTCATCAGCATGATCTACATCGGCATGAGCAGCAGCAGGAGCCGGTAAGAGAGGGATGATAACGGGCGGCAAGCTGAACAAAGGTTGTATAAGAATCTCTTCAAACTGTAAACTAGCAGCAATGTCAGCATCCATATTAGGAGTACTATCATCAGCACCTCCTCCCAACTCCACAACCTCCTTGATTCCAGTAGGAGGAACAATCTGAATTTCAGGGGTGACAGATATTAATTGAGTGTCAGCAGTTGTCTCAGTAGTCACTTTTTCAGCAAGTTCTCCTCCTGAAACAGATACATCCAACTGTTGAGTGTCCATAGTTGTCTCAACTGGAGCAGGAAGGTCGGCAGATAGACCCATCAGAGGTTGAGTGTCTGAAGTTTGCTCAACATGAAATTCCACTATAGAATCACCGGAATGCCTTCCTTCAACACTACTATCACCCTCAAGTACAGATTCTGCATAGACTTCAGCAGTGGAAGCTTTAGCCATGACAGTTCTGATTGGCATCTTGTCACTATCTGTTGTAACTGAAGTGGAAGGAGAGTCAGCAGTGTTTTTGTGAGCACAGACCAAATCACCAAGCAAATCAGCACCATCATCATTATCAGCATCAGAATCACTGTCAGCAGAGTCACCATCGGCAATAAAAGAATTATCAGCAGCATCTACATCATCGGCAGAATGAACATCGGCATCAGATAAAGTCTTGCTGCTGCTGGGAGAAGGAGCTTGAGCAGATGAATCGGCAAGATTTTCGGCAGCTAGGCGATCGGCATCTTGCTTCAGCAGAAATTCATTGGATTTGTCAATCAAGTCCATAGTGACTTTCTTGACTGATCTGAAGAAGTGAGCATTGAGAGGACTGTCAGCAGGAGCCTCGTCATCATTGTAGGTCAGAAGATCTTCATTATTCTCCATTCTGCCTATCTGATAAGGATCAAACTCTGTGAATTGAGAGAGCTGATTGAAAGTCCTGGCGTAGATAATCCATACATCCTGAACCATCATATCTTGTCTAATTCTGTCTTGAAAGAGATAGATCTGGTTCCAGGAAAGTGGTAGAAATTCAAAATACCGACCAAAATTGAGCTTTAGTTCAGCCTCTTTCAACTGCTTGAACTTTGATAGAGGTACAAACTTCTCTTTCCACATATCAGTGCGTCTGTCCAAACTCCTTTGATCAACATAATCAGCAGGATTTCCGGGAGTGACAGTGTCTTTCATCTCTTCCTGAAACTGAAGAAGACGACGAATAAAGGGAGGCAGATGGTCAATCGGAAAGACCCATTTCTTGTTCAAGACCTTGTTGGTTAAGGACCAAGGATTCTTGTAGAAGGTGTGGAAGGTTGGGTTTCTGATTGGAGCGCATTTCCTAGGAGTCTGAGACTTGAGCTTCTCAATGACATCCTCAATACTTTTGCCATCGGCAAAGTCATCAGTGAATTCTTCATCAGGAATTTCAACCTTGACAGCAGGATCGGTAGATAGGGAAGCACCGGCAAGATGAGCAGGGGCAAACCTAATTAGCTTAGCTCTGGGATCAGCAGGAGGAATAGTGGAAGAAGGAACTTCATCGGCAAGCTTCACCTTCTTTGTCACCACTTGATCGGCAACCTTTATCAGTTTCCTTTTCTTTGGAGCACCAGGAGTAGAATCGGCAAGAATCCTATCTGTTGAAGTAGCAGGAGTAGAGACTGCTGCTGATTGAGAAGCAACTGAAGGAATGGTCTTTGCCTTTTTCTTCCTTTTAGAAACAACAGGTGCAGGAGCAACAGAAGGGGCATCGGCACTGGAAGCATTCTTTGAAATCCTTTTCCAATCCTTAGCATCAAAGAACTTCAACCTATTGAAAGGCAAGCTGGATGGAAAGCGATCGGCAGCCACTACATTGGCATTTCTCCTCAGAATCATACTTATCAACAGATAATGGCATCCTTTTCCAGGATTGGCCTTGTTCTTCAATCTGTCAGAAGCCCACTTATCAGCAGCCGTAGCGATAATCCTGAATATGTAGGCACACCAGTTGAACTCAATCTGCAGAACAATGGCGGCCATAGCTTCAAATTGCACATCAGTAATATTGCTGTGGGATCCAGATCGGCAAATGAGACATCTATCAACTATCTCAGCCAAAGCATAGTATCTTCGGGGATAATGAATCTTCAGATGATTAGTGCCACTAAGCCTTGTGCCAGCACCTCTCATGATAATCCAAGCCCTATCCAGTTCCTGCTCATCAACTAGAGCACTCAACCCTTCATTCCCAAGATTGGGAAAAACTTCAAAGATAGAAGAGGGAGTAATCGAGATCTGCACGCCCAAAACAGTAGAATTGATGGAGACGATAACGGAGGAATCAGCACGAGCGCGGACAACTGAAGAGTTGGTGAAGAATTCTTTGACAAGATCCACAAATACTGAACTAACTCCTGATGGGGTGATGAACGAATCAAGCAAGGACCCAATAAGAAGATTCTTCAAGAAAACCCCATCGGCTTCGTCGTTGAAGTAGTCGGAGTCAACATAGCCTCCGTAGATATCTTTTTCGCCGGACATTGTCTGCAAAATTACTCAAACAACTCTCAATGTTAGAAATAAAGAC
Source organism: Campanula takesimana (assembly GCA_026119855.1). Classification (NCBI taxonomy): domain Eukaryota; kingdom Viridiplantae; phylum Streptophyta; class Magnoliopsida; order Asterales; family Campanulaceae; genus Campanula; species Campanula takesimana. The sequence goes on along the minus strand of JAOWBW010000357.1, from coordinate 473,966 downwards.
AAATCAAACCATAGATGATTAGAAATGAGCAGAGAATAAACATTAACACTTACCAGATTATGAATAGATGAACAAATAAAACGATGAATTGATAATCTGGAAAGAGGAGAGATAGAGAGAATAGAGAGCAGAGAGAAAAATGGCGGAGAAAAAGCTTAATGGAATTTTGAAAGGCGTTATATATGTTATGGGGGAGAGAGAGAATATGAGAGGGCAAGGGAGAGAAATAACTGTACCTATAGTCTCGGAGACCGTGCGCACGCAAAAATTAATGCACACACAAATCAGTAAGGTGAATAGTTAAAAGTAAGAGGGAGAAAGGGTAAATTAGTCAAAAATAAAATAGAAGTGATGATGACCTGTTTACCTGCTGATGTATCGCATTAAATGGAATACATCTTGACACGATTTTGGATAAGAGAGGTACACACACGTGTCAGGGAGATGGTGTGACCGATGTACCTTTGATTTGATTGCTTACGTCATGTGTCAGGAATCTTAACTTTTGCAGAGACGTGCTGATTTGATTTCATTAATCGGCAAGATAGCTTGAATCGGCAAGATATATAGATAGAATCGGCAAGATGATTTTGACAAAATTTTCGATCGGCAAGATTTTGTCGGCATGTTCGTAGTCGGCAAGATAATTTGACGCTCTGCTGATTTGATCGGCAGACTAACACAAAGTAGCAAAGTTAGCACAATTTTAACCATAAAAATCAATCATACCTAATTCACCTCTGAGGAATTCAAATCTTTTCTGATCCAAGGGCTTTGTTAGTATGTCTGCTCTTTGGTAATCGGTATGGACTTTGAGCAGCACAACATTCCCTTTTTCAACATGTTCCTTCAGGAAGTGGTATTTGATGTCTATGTGCTTGGTTTTGGAATGCATGACCGGATTGTTTGATACTGAAATTGCTGATTGGTTGTCACAATAGATGGGACAAATTTGAGATGGAACTTCATAGTCAACCAGCTGCTGCTTCATCCATAGAATCTGTGAACAGCAACTGCCTGCAGCTATGTACTCAGCTTCAGTAGTGGAAGTGGAAATTGATGCTTGCTTCTTACAGGACCAAGACACCAATCTATCACCAAGAAATTGGCAAGTTCCACTTGTACTCTTTCTGGTCACCCTACAAGCTGCAAAGTCTGCATCTGAATAACCTATAAGATTGAAAGATGAATCTCTTGCATACCATAATCCAAGGTTAGCAGTGCCACATAAATATTTAATAATACGTTTTACAGCCTGCAAATGGGATTCCCTAGGGTCAGCTTGAAACCTGGCACAAACACAAACAGCAAACATAATATCTGGTCTACTGGCAGTAAGATAGAGGAGTGAGCCGATCATACCTCGGTAGACAGTCATGTCTACTTTCTTACCAGACTCATCCTTATCTAAATGAATGTTAGTGCCCATCTGTGTGCTTTGAGAGTGAGCATTGTCAAAGCCAAACTTCTTGATAAGTTCTTTGGCATACTTGGCTTGACTGATGAATATTCCTTCATGGGCTTGTTTGACTTGCAGTCCAAGGAAATATGTTAGTTCACCCATCATGCTCATCTCGAACTTGCTCTGCATCAGTTTCTCAAATCTCTTGCAAAGTGATTCGTTAGTGGAACCAAAAATAATATCATCGACATAAATTTGAACAAACAATGAATGACCCTTATGCTTGGCAACAAATAAAGTAGTATCGATTTTACCTCGAGTGAAGCCTAAGCCATCGCTAAGTAAGAACTTAGAAAGGGTTTCATACCATGCTCTTGGAGCTTGCTTTAAGCCATAGAGTGCTTTCTTCAATCGGTAGACATGATCAGGCTTCTTGGAGTCCTCAAAACCTGGTGGTTGTTCAACATAGACTAGTTCTTGGAGTTCTCCATTCAGGAAGGCACTTTTCACGTCCATTTGATATAGCTTGAATTCCTTGAAGGCAGCATAGGCTAAGAAAAGTCTTATAGCTTCCAATCTTGCAACAGGAGCAAATGTCTCATCGTAGTCGATTCCTTCCTCTTGACGGTAGCCTTTAGCAACTAACCTTGCTTTGTTTCTAATGATTTTCCCAGCTTCATCCAATTTGTTCCTGTAAACCCACTTAGTACCAATAACTTGCTGAGAAGTTGGTCTTGGCACAAGTTCCCATACTTTGCATCTTTCAAACTGATTCAGTTCTTCTTGCATGGCTTCAACCCAACCAGGATCGGCAAGAGCTTCTTCAGTCTTCTTTGGTTCTATATCGGAGACCATAGCAGATGAGAAAAGGCTTTCAGCAAATGCTCTACTAAGGTTCCTTGTTAATCTGGGACCAAAGACATCACCAATCACATTTTCTAATGGATGATCACGAACTGTTCTGACTTCTCTCGGCACATCTTGTCTTACTGATTCTTGTTGTAAGGATTCTAGAGGAGGATCAAGATCAGCAGAAGGTGTAGGAGAAGAACTTTGAGTGAGAGGTGGATGAAAGCTTGGAGGATTAGGTCTTATAACAGAAATTGGTTGAGGGCTAGATCTGTCTTCAGGATGATCAGCAGAGTTTGCATCGGCAAACGGATTATGAAATTCATCAGCAGGTACTGGTTCTGCTGATGAAGGAAAATACGGAGCATCTGCTGATTCTTCGGCTGAAATGACTGGATCAGCAGCTGGTACTTGATCTGCAGGATTAGTATTACTGGATTCACCTGTCTCATGAGCACTAGACACATTAGTACTATTTGGAGCCTTGTCAGACTCTAACAAATCAAATTCATCAAAGGTTACATGAACAGATTCAACAATTTTCAAAAGTTTCTTATTGAAAACTCGAAAGGCCTTACTGTGTTTAGCGTATCCAACAAAGATTCCTTCATCAGCTTTCTCATCAAATTTACCTCTGTGCTCTTTTCCATTGTATAGCACGTAACATTTGCAGCCGAATATCTTGAAGAATCCAATGTTGGGAATTCTGCCTCTCCAGAGTTCATAAGGAGTCTTGTTAAGGAATTTGTTGATTAGAGATCTGTTCTGGGTGAAGCAGGCTGTATTGATTGCTTCAGCCCAAAAGTACTTCGGCAGCCTGGCTTCGGCAATCATGGTCTTACCAGCTTCAATGAGAGTTCTGTTCTTCCTCTCAACAACACCATTTTGTTGTGGTGTACCGGCAGCTGAGAAGTTGTGGTCTATACCATGATCATCACAGTACTGAGCAATACCATTGTTCTTGAATTCAGTGCCGTTGTCTGATCTCATACTGATGATATCGCTTTCTTTCTGAGTTTGTAGTAGTCTGAATAACTTGGTGGCAACAGCATATGTGTCATCTTTGTGACTGAAAGTTTCCACCCAAGTATATCTAGAGAAATCATCTACTACAACCAAGGTGTATCTACTTCCCCCGATACTTGCTGTAGATGTGGGGCCAAATAGATCCATATGTAGCAATTGGAGGCACTTAGAAGTTGACATGCAGGGCTTGCTTCGGAAAGATGACTTATGTTGTTTTCCAAGCTGGCAGGCCTTGCATTTCTTTGCTTGATCAGCAGACACTTGAGGCAGACCGGTAACAACATTTGAACCGGCAAGTTTGGATAGATATTTGAAGTTTAAGTGACTGAGTCTCTTGTGCCATAGCCATGAGTTCTCACTGATGTTCTTAGCTACAAAACAAACATTAGCAACACCAGTAATAGCACTTAAGTCTACTGCATAAATGTTACCTTTACGTTTGGCAGTGAGAAGAGTTTCATTGGAAGCAATGTCTTTCACATAGCAACTGGAAGTAGTAAATACGCATTGCATTCCTTTATCACAGAATTGAGATATTGATAGAAGGTTGTGTTTCAGACCATCCACTAGAGAGACCTTCTGTACAGTAACTGCACCTCTCTTGATGGTACCTATACCGACGATTTTTCCTCTGGCATTATCACCAAACACTACTGGGGGACCTGATGCTTCGATAATGTCGGCAAGAAGATCTGCAAATCCTGTCATATGTCTTGAGCAGCCACTATCTAGAATCCACAAATCCTTGCTTGCACCAGTTGAGGCCATGAAGCATTCCTGAAATAAAACAGTATGCTTATGGTCCCCCTTATTCATGGGTCCGAGGGTTAGTTCCTCTTTGGCAACCACATCTGGCCACCACTAGAGGATGTAACCTCAGTGGGTCCAGATAGATGCTTCAAGAGGCATTCATGAGCCTTGTGACCATAATCAAAACAATTAGAACATCTCACTTGACTGATAGGCTGTGGAGTCGGTAGAATATCATTCTGTTTAGTCGGTGCATCGGCAGAACTAGGGAATTGAGCAGGCACAAACTTAGTAGGTTTAAAGGTGCCAGTGTTGCCTTTCTTTCCATTCTGTTTACCTTTGGCAGTTACCTTTTTAGGCACTTGTCCATCGGCGGCAGAGGAGGTTAGATCGGCAGCACTTGCTCTGCTGATGTATTCACCAAGAATACCGTTATCGGCAGACTCAGTATCAGCAACCTTAACATATCTTTGTTTGTGCTTATCATTCCTTTTGTTCTGGTTCTTAGGATACTTCATTGCCACAGCACTGTATATTGGCTTAGCATCCTTATGCACTGAGTTAACAGGACTACATTCAACTTTCTCATCCTTTTTCTCGGTAGCACAAGTTTCAGTAGAGCTACTGCTGCTGGAATCAAATCCTAACCCAGATTGGTCCTTATATGACATTTGGGTCTGTAGGATAGTTTCAACAGCAACTCTAGATTTTGTGTAAGAATCAACAATCCTTGAGAGATGATTGTTTCTTTTCACAAGATCTTCGATCTGAGCTATCAATACTGCTACTTGGCATTTGAGATCCAGGTTTTCTTTCTTTAAAGAAATAGACTCAAGCTCGTGTCCTTTGAGAACTGAAAGTTCAGACATAAGCGAGCTATTCTCGTTAGAAATTCTTTTGAAATCAGCAGCCATCACTTTATGAACGCTACTCAGCTTCTCATGATCGATAAAAAGTTCATCCATTGTCTCTATCATTTCAGCTTTGGATATTTCAGGACAAGGATCAGCCAAAATTTTAGGAGCAGAGGCAATGGGTCCAGGAGAGAAGTCAGGTAGGGAAGAGATAGGTTTTGATATGTTTTTGGCAATGCTAGATTGTTCATTGAATAATAGTTTTCTGGTCATCGGTAAGGATTTTGATTTGATGGTGGTAAATTGAGAAGAGTTACACTGGCCATAGAGTGAGGTTCCCACTTGGTGTACTTTGTATCCATATGGGTTTTCAGCTTTGACACTTATTTCTTTGAAGTGTGGTTGAGGTCTTCCAGCAGATTCTTCTTTGACTGGAGTTCTTGGTGGAGATGGATCTCGGTAGACTGGAGTCGGCAAGGATGATACATCGGCATCTTCCAAATCTAGGGCGACAAAACTTACATCGGCATCTTCATCTTCATCGGCATCTTCATCGGAATCAGTTTCACACCAAACCGGCAAGGCCTTTTCTGTGCTTTCATCGGCAACAAAGCTTCGAGACTTAGGATGTCTCTTGTTGAATGACTTCCTCATGTATTCATATTTTGGTTGAGGACATTTAGAAGCAAAGTGACCAGGTTTTCTGCAGTTGAAGCAGACCAGATCACCTTTGTTGTTCTTTCCATCGGTAGCACTAGTAGAGGGTTTATTGTAGCTTGCTGGTTTCTGAAATGGTGGTGTGAAGGATTTTGGTTGCTGGTAGTTTCCTTTCTGCATCCTTTTGAAGTCTTTAAACCTTTTGTAGTTCCTAGCGAAGGCGGCAAATTCGTCTTCTTCCATAGGTTTTTCTGAGGTTATTTCATGGGTATTGGAACTGCAGGATGTTTGAGGTGGATCTATAGGAGGGAATTTGTTTGAAGGAAAGGATATCTGTGACTGAGCTGATAGAGACAAGTTTTTGAAATTTTTGTCGAGAACGTTAAGTTTTTGCAGTTCTCTCTTATACAGAAATAGACTAGACACAAGATTCTGAATAGAAGTCTTGTTTAAGTCTCTCACTTCTCTAACAGCGGTGACCTTAGTATGATACTCATTTCCCAAAGAACTTAGAAAACGAATATTAAGATCTTTCATAGTATAAACTTTACCTAATGAAGCACATAAATTACTTACCTCGCAAAATCTGTCGTAGGCACTCCTTAGTGATTCACCATCTTGTTTCTTGAAGGATTCAAACTCAGCAATGCAGTCGTAGAGTCTGTTGTCCTTCACCTGCTCGTCACCTTCAAAGTATGCAAGGAGCTTGTTCCAGCATTCTTGAGCCGTGGAGCACAAGTCAATAAGTTTGTATTGCTTGTCATCCAATCCACATGAGATAATGTGGCATGCTTTTCCATCTAGGGCAGCAGAAAGTTTGTCGTCGTCGGTCCATTCCTCTCTGGGTTTCTCAATCAAAGTTTCATCAATCTGAACATGGGTTTCCTGTTCAGTTTCTCGATCAGCATGTTGTGTCAGCGGAGTGGAGGGAATAGGTCTGTAGGTGGTTGAAAATTTTAACGGAATGATTGGACCACCTTCTATGACCTTCATTAACCGGTCATCGATTGAGTTCATATACTTTATCATACGAGATTTCCAGACACCAAACTCGTTGACATTCAACAACGGAATGGTTGTGATGTTGAATGACTGCATGATTTTTCCTGCCATGGTATCGGCAAACAAGCTGCAAAGCTTGGAAATTTCTTTCAAAATTCCAAGCTCTGATACCAATTGTTAGGCCCAATTGGTAGGAAAATAGGCTAGAGGGGGGGGGTGAATAGCCTAATTAAAACATTTTCAAAGAAACACTTTTATAAATGCAAAGTCACTTATCAGATTGCAAACTATTATCAGTAAGCGCAGCGGAGAAGATATGACTTGTTTTAACTCACACAAAATCAGTTTATAAAAAGGTTTTGAGAGCTTGGTTTAAACACAAAGTAGTTTCTAAAAGTTCAATGCAGTTTCAAGAGATTGGTCAATGGAAATGATGATGAGTCAGCAAGAACAGTGATGATTTGCCGGTGATAGAGTTCCAACCGGCAAGGACAGTAAGTAACAGAGGACACAGAGATTTGGAGAGGTTCACAGTGTAAATACTGCTACGTCCTCTACCAAGTTTGGTCAGAACTTGGATTTGGGTTAAGAGCACTATTAAATATCCCTAGTCTATTACAAGAGCGGCTTTGCCGGATACAAAGACTAAATTCTAGAGAAAGTTTAATGAATCGTAAAGCAAATATCTGACCAAGTGTATTTGAGCGGCAAGTTCAAAAGAACTTATCTCACTCAGGTGGGTGTGTGAAAACTCAGACAACGTATTCCTTAAAATAATCTAGTTCGGGAATACTAACAGTGTTGTAGAGTTTGTGCACAAGTGTATGTCCTATTAAATGATCTAATGATTATCTGGACAAGGAATGTTTGAGCTTCAATGAATGCTGCAAACAACCAACTCTCTTCAATGCACTAAAATCACCAACCTTCTTCAATGCACTGAGTCCTCTATATATAGGAGGAGTTAATGTCTTAGCTTGTTGAAGAAGGATAACATTTGAATTTCCAGCTGGGTAGGTGAGGAGCATTTAATGCAGTATCCTTGGCATTAATGGCGAAGATACGCGTGCCTTAAAAGTCTGATGGGTAAAGACCCCTTTGTCTCAACCGGTTACCTGCAAAAGCAAGTAGAGACAGAGTATAGCTAAAAGTAGCTATGTGTCAGACGGCGTAGAAATCATTACAGAGTAGGTAAACTACTTTATAATAAAACAGTATAGAGACAATCAGCAAGGTTGACTTTAATGAAATGATGTCACCTGACTGACAGTGCAGACTGTCTATTATATCGGCATGTTGTTGATCGGCAACTTGTGTATCAAGTTGATCGGCATGGAGTTGATCGGCAACTTTGTTAACTGATCTGCTGATTTGCTTCCTCTTGCTGGTTTGTCTTGTTGAAGAGTTGAAATACACCTGTGCCGATCACAAAGGATCCTAAGGGCACCTTAAAAAGGTTCTAATAAAATTGGGGGACCCTAAGTGTAGACATGATTGGGATTAAGTAATTCTAGGACCTAGGTATCTATTTGAACAACAGGGTGAATAGCTGTTTTGAAATTCTTTTCGTACACTTGATGAACTCAATTGCAAATGCGCACTTTATCAAATAAGCGTTATAAAATGCGCCTAAGTGAGTGAGTGAAAAATGCACAATGGAATTTAGTTAAGTAAATAGGCGCAAAGAGTGATAAAGGGGGCGCACACACACTCTAAGTATTTTGACTCAAAGTGAGTGAAAGATGGAAATAAGGCAAATGATATAACAAACACAACACAATTCAATACAATTAATCTACAATGAATACACAAGCAAATAGTGAGATAAGATAATAACTTGAAAGTAAATGACAAGAAATTAATACGCGCTATTTGGAGAGGTTCGATCGGGAAATGATCTACATCCTCTACCAAGATAGTTAGTCTTGGATTTCTAATGGAGATCTTATATTATGAGTGAGTGTTACAAATTACAACGTTTGAGCTTTACACTAACTCAAGATCTATTATCTATGAAAGAACAAATCCTAAAAAAACCGGTGTATCTCTTAAAGAAAGATCTAAGTGATCAAACTTAAAGAGGTGCGTGTGTGTTTTTAGTTTCAAGAATCTTTAGATCTATAAGATTTAGAGCACAATAAAACTAAAGTGTTTTTGCTTGAGGATCTGGGCTAAGTATGAAGGTATGAAGATGTTCTTGAGGAATCTAGGAATTCAAAGGCAATCTTCAAATCTTCAACGAATGCTTGAGAGAGAAATTCTGAAATGCTTAGCAACTTCAAATGGTTGAAGTTATGGGGTATTTATAGTAGAGACCCAAAAACTAGCCATTGGAAATCCCTTGTGGATAAGGTTAAAGGACAGATGTGCTGGAGCTCGTTGAGTGGAGCACGTGTCCTTTTATAGCCGTTAGAAACATAACACAAATATGACCGTTGTGGACAGGTGTCCTCAAATCTAGGTACACATGTTATTTATCCACCGTTGGACTTTTGGCGTAGTTTGAATCTCATTAAGTCTTCTTATCTTCAATAAATCACCAAGTGTTGAAACGACATCATTGAGGCACAATGAGCCATTTGGGGCGAATGAGCTAAATGTGGCGCATAACATTGTGCGCGCGCCTGAGAGGCGCATGGCGCATTGCCTTGGCGCATGGCGCATGGCATTGCTCAAACTTGAGATTTTCTTGAATCTTGATATCTTGCCCTATTCCTAAGCCTAGTCTATTCAAATGGACTACCTAAAAAATGAAGTATAAATACTTCTTACATATGGGTCTAAAATCCATGAAATAAAACTTAGGTGATGGATCAATCAAATCTAATCAATCCTATATATTGAAAACTGAGATATAAGTGGGCATACCCAACAGGAGACTATGAGTCATTTTCTTCCACGCTACGCTAATAGACCAGTGTTTAGAGGGGGGTTAGGATTTTACTCCGGGACGAGTAAAGGTCTAAGCGTGGGGGAATTTGATGGGACAGATTTTGTACATTTATTTCCTAGGTTTCTATGAGTTTAATTCATGATTTTGATGTATTTAGTTTAGTTTTGATGTAATTTTGGGTAAAAATATATTTTTGTTGTTTTATTGTAATTCAGAGTATTTTAGTATTTTTATATCTTTACCCGATATAATTATTTATAAGTCAAAAGAGTTCCCAAGATATCAAAAGAGATGTCAAAAGAATGTTAATTAGGACGGAGGAGTATGGAATCAAGTGTTGATGATTGAAGAAGTAGGAAAAGATTAGCCTAAGCTCAGTCCATGCAAATAAAGGAGATTAGAAGGAAGCCCAAGAGGAAGGAGCCCAGCTAAAGAAGAAGTTGGGAGGAGAAGTGGCAGCCCAATGTAGAAGAGGCCCAACACCACGGACCAGCCCATAACGCCACGCTAGAAAAAGATCCAGAACAGGCAAATTCTTGCACGAATCATGATGGAGTGCGCGAGCCGTGGGATTTAGATTCAGAGAGGGCGAATTTTTACACGATTCGTGTATAGGCGCGTGACTCGTGTATAGGCGCGCGGCTCGTGTAAGGCGCATGCACCAGGTGCGTTTTCGGCGAGTCTGGCGCGTGAACGGAGCTGGAGCGCATATGGTTGCGCGTGTGGGGCGCGTGGGGACATGTTTTCATCCTATTTTTCATTATATTCATTATTTTCTTATTTGCTTTTTATTCCTAATTGGTTTAAGACTTTTCTAGGTATTTAAACTAGGTTTCTTTTGTTGTTTTAATTCGAAGACTTCATACAATTATTTAGCTTTAGATCTAGATTTTTATTTCGTTTTTCATGGAGATTTCAAGGCTTTGGATGAGGAACTAAATCCAAGTTTTGAGTTTGATTTCTTGAACTTCTTTTTATCAATTTGAGGTATTTTTCTTTTCATGATTTTGTCTCTATTCATAATTTTACTTGTGCTTAGTTTAAATTGATTGCTAGGGTTTATAGACTTGATCAACCTATTTGCTCTGTGTAACTAATTTCTGCTAGAATTTTCTATTTTTTGTGCCAGTGTAGAAATTCATAAGTAGCATCTTTACGATTTATGCATGTGCCATTGTAAATTGTAAAGTGGGTAAAATTAGACGATTATCTATATGAAATAATTATAGAATGCGTTCTTGATCTTAGTTTATTAAATCTTTCATCAATTAATATTGAGATATAGACTGTGCCAGTTAGATTGATATATTAATTAGGGTTTCTAGTGAGTGTGCACTGCTATTAAATATTCTAAAAGAAGAAACAGAGTTTGAAATAAATCTCGTGATCAAGTGAATAGGATAAAAAGTGATATCGATGATAATTGAATAATTAGGTATGGACAGAATCAAATCTAAAGTATTTCTTAATTATTGTGTTAGCTCATAATTAGTTAAATTTATGTTTTAGGATATTAGTTAAAATCAAATTATTCCCCCAATCTTGTCAAGTGGCAATTATGTAAACGAATCGTGCATCGATTATGGACTTGCCGTAGCTATTTTTAGAACCTAGTCCAGGTTTAATTTAGTAGGTGTGCGATTTAGCCTATCAACCTTTCACAAGTATGAATATCCATGATTTGAACCCTCTCTAAAGCTGGGGTATCTAGATAGACCATATATTGGCTATACTCCTGATCCGAGACTTCTAATGTGGCAAGTTGTTGGGTTTCGTGCAATCATGCGCAGCGGAAGACATTACATGAAGAAACCCAAAGCTTAGATCCGTTATAATCAATAATTCATAATATGTAAGATGAAAGAAACTAGCTTTGTAGATCGAAATGTGAAACCTTGTATTTAGATGCTAAGACGAGCACCCTCTACCGGTGATCCACATGTCGAACGGATTCAAGAACTTTTTTTTACTTGACTGCTATGTCCTTCGGATTGAAAAACTTGATAAGAACGATTCTTAGATTGCTCCCTTTGATTATTATGGTTTGATGATTGAGAATAATCAAACCTAATAACCCTAGTATAATATGTGTATTTTCTCTCCCCAAAAAAGAAGTTGTGATTTCACAAATCAGTGATATGGGACTGAATCCCGGCTATATATATTATATACTAGAGGTCTCCAAGATCCTTTAGGGTTTAGGAGTTCTTGTCCAACAAGGAAATCCTAAAATAAACTGCAGTATGTCGCTGGATCCGTACGGCTTGGTTGGAGCCGTATGTCTCCTTCCCAGCTGTACAGATCCTGTTTCGTATTTCTCGTTTTTTGTTCCTTTTAATTATTCGCTATGTGTGTGTGACCCAATAGGATTATACTAAGTTGGCAACGAGTCCGAACCATTCAAAACCCGTAAGTCATAAGAGGACTCTAGCAAGCCATTATGACTACCCAATTTAGTATAACTTTGAAATCCCAAAGTTTCCTAAAATAGAACATAACACAATCTTTTTGTTACATGATGTTTGTTGAACGTAAGTCATGTTCAACAGTATACTTACTTTGTTCAATGCTTTCTCGATCCTGAATGTATTGATAATACAAATGACATTGATCCAATCAATTCATTTAAGCATCGCCATGCATTTCATCAATACCATTCATCGAGTGGCCCAAGCTTGACATCTCTCTTGACGAGGAACAAAATCCTTCTTGTCTTATTACTATTCCCTACATGATTCCAATTACGCCAATCATATCCTTTATAGCTACCCGGTTAAGGGTAACGTTTGAATATGTCAAACGTAAAGTTCATCATGTGCAAGACTGTAATAACCTCAGGTCTAAAGATTCAAGTGATATAACTATATGAGACTAGTAATTTAGCCCGTGCTCCGCACGGTAATTGATTGGGAGCACATAAGGGAATGAGATGACAACGATTAGTAAACTAATTTTCCTTAGATATCGAGTTCAAAAAGAAAATGAGATACACCTAACAATGACAACTTGAAATTTTATAGTAGGAGAAGCTTCTCCCTTTTTACCCATGTATTTGAGAAGTTATCTATTTGAATTTCATTATAAGAAACGGGGATGACTTGCAAGCCAATAACGTTGAAGTATGAGGAGAGTGAACAATCAAAAGTCTTTTCGATAACATTTAAGCTGTTTATCAAAAATCAATGAGACCATTCATTTATGTGTAGAGATTCAACTTAATATACCATATTTGGTTTATTTTTAAATGAACGTAAACTCTAATAGTTCATTCATTGAAGATTATGTCATACATTCAATGTAAATTTCATGATCCTTAACATGTTCTCAACCTTTGAAATTTTATAGGGTTAATTACAATTTAGGGCCTAACATCTCGTATCAGGTCCCCAAACGGGGTCTGACTTTTTTTATTTAGCGAATTAGGGCCTAAATTGACAAATTTTCCCCAAGTCAAGGCTTTTTGACGATTTCCATCCAAAAATTATGTTAAGTTAACACGTATGTTGTCTATGACTTTGAATCAGGGGTTTTTTGTCATTTCTCATTAAGGATAGTTCTATAAAGCGCGAAAATGTCCTCATATGGTCAAATTTAACGTGAATTGACTATAAAAAGTCATATGCAATGTACGTGTTAACTTAACGGAATTTGTTGAAAACCTCTTTAATTTCTCTGCACATTCATTGTAATGAAGCCCCGTACATCCATAATCGATGTCTAACCAAGCCTTGAAAGCAAAATCACCAAAAACCCTTCATTCAAAGTCGTATGCAATGCACCTGTTAATTTAACAGATTTTTTGGATGGAAATTGTCAAAAAGCCCTGATTTGGCCAAAAAATGTCAATTTAGTCCCTAATTCGCTAAAATAAAAAGTCAGGCCCCGTTTGGGGACCTCATACGAGACTTTAGGCCCTAATTTGTAATTAACCCAATTTTATAACTTATAATTGTAACTGAAGTGGTAATTGGTTAAGTCATAATGGTTTGATTTTTTTAATTTGGTGTTATGGATTATCAATATGACTATTGGAATTGCTACAAAATTTAATAATATATTAAAATTAATTATTAATGAACAAATGATTGCTCACAATAAATTTAGTATTAACTTTTGACCTTTCAATTCTCTATTATAGATTATATATATGAGTATTGCATCTATAGAAGATGCCTATAACTAGAATTAGTCTTTTATAGTATTTTAAAGAATAATATTAGGGGCACAAGAAACTCACAAAAAATTTCTCATAAAATCATAGGTGTAGTAATGTTATTGGTGTTTTTAGAGTGTGGCGGGTCCATTATCGATGCAACCAATAAAATATCGTTATCTCATTTTGTAAGCAAGATTTTGTGACCATATTTTGTGCCCCTAGCATTGCACTATTTAAAATAATAAATTAAAGATAATAGTATCCTATATAGTTACTAACAAGATTAGCTAATACTCCCTCTGATCCAAAATAACTGTCACTTTTGGTTAAACAAATGTATGTTTGACCAATAAATTTAAACAAAAAATAATGATCCTAATAAAAATATAAAAATTGTTATTAAAAGTATTATTAATTATAATACAATGACAAATTATAGATTTTTATTAGCGTCATTATTTTTTATTTAAATTATTGGTCAAAGTTACATTTGATTGACAAAAAACGACAATTATTTTGGACCAGATGGAGTACTATTAGCTAAGAATGAGAAAAATGAATAACCTCTTAGTTGTAGGACCAATGCTGACATGACTTTGAGACGTAATATTTGATTAATTAATATTATTAATAGTAATAGTTAATATATATAACAACTATTGTAATCAACTAATAATATTAATAATACAAGTTAACTTATATAGTAACTATTATGGTTAACTAATGTTATACATAGTATTAGTTAACTTATATATATAGTAACTATAACAGATAACTAATACTATTACTGGTAATAGTTAACTTATATAGTAACTATTATCGTTAACTAATACTATTAATAGTAATAATTAACTTATATAGTAACTATTATTGTTAACTAATACTATTAATAGTAATAGTTAACTTATATTGTAACTATTATGGTTAACTAATACTATTAATAGTAATAGTTAACCTATATAATAACTAATATCTTTAACTAATACTATTAGCTAATAAAAAGAAGGGAAAATGACAATTTAGGGTCCAAAGTATAGGGGTGTGCCAATAGGGGTCTGATGTTTTAATTTTGTCAATTTAGGGTCCAAAGTTACCAACGTTAGTCAGTTAATGGTTTTTTTACGAAAATGTTAGAAAAATCCAGTTAAGTGTCACGTACCTTTCACATGTGACTTAACTGACGTTATTTATGGTTAAAATCTCCAATATACCATTAAATACCATACCCTCAATAAATAAAATACTACTCCTTAATAAATTGTTTGAAAAATAATACTCCCTCCGTTCCGGGTAAGTTGCAACAATTTGCCGTTTTGGACATTCCACTTAAGTTGCAACAATGCCAAATAAGGAAACTCTTTATTACTTTTATAATCCTCCACTTATTCTCTCTCTTCCTCCTAACCACTCATTATTCTCACTCATTCTCTCTCTTCTTCCCAACCACTCATTATTCTCATTTCTTAATTTTTGTGCTTCCCCTTCCATGTTGCAACTTACCCGGAACGGAGGGAGTATATTTAATATTTGTTTCCATAAAATTCTTTTAATATGTAATATTTTTTTATTTGAAAAATAAATAAAATATTTCATTAATACTATGTCTTATTTTCTTAATAGTTACTAGAGGTGAGCAAAATTTTCTTGGAACCGGACCGGACCAAAAGAACCGGACCGAACCAGTAAAAATCGGACCAGACCAGTACATATGGTTTGGTTCCGATTCCAAAATATTATAGAACCAGTATATTGGTTCGGTCCTGGTTCTTGGTAAAATTAATTCTGGTTAGAACCGGACCGGACCAGTTGAGCACATATACTACATATTTATTTTATACGGAGTATGTATTATCTTATACTCCGTAGTAAATAAATTATATACTTACTTTTATATTATAATTTTTTAATGTCCCATATAAATTGTTTTTTAAAAAAAAGACTCATGTAACTATTTGTAAAATGATCAATATATGTTTCTTTTTGTTTGTTAATCAATAGTCGTAATATTTAATACTATAGTGATTATATTTTCTGAATTGAGACCTTAATTTGGTCGTATAATTTGACGGTACTTCATTTTTTTGGAGGTTTTATCTCGATTTATAATCAATATTAAGTTTATGTTTGGGTTTGATCGTGTCAATGTCGTGAGTTAAGAAAGTTTGAAAAGAAATAAACTTCAAATGACTAATAAATGGTAGAACCGGACCAGACCAAACCAGTAGAACCAGAACCAGTGTGTTGGTTCTCACAAGTATTGGTTTGGTTCCGGTTCTAAATTTTTAGAGAACTAGAGTATTGGTTCCGGTTCTGGTTCTATGATTTTTTGTCAAAAAATGGACAAGACCGGACCATGATCACCCCTAATAGTTACTCTACTCATTGTTAAAAAAATGATGTACTCCCTCCGTCCCAGAGTAAGAGTCCTACTTTCCATTTTGGTACGTCCCAGAGTAAGAGTCATATTCCTAAAATGGCAAAGAATCTTTACTATTCACCCCACTCATTCTCTCTCCTATTTTACTTTTATACTCACAACACCAATCAATTCACTATTCTCTCCCACTCATTCTCTCTCCTACTTTACTTTTGCACTCACAACATTTACATCACTTCCAATATTTATTAATAAACGTGCAAATGAGGGGTAGACTCTTACTCCGGGACGGAGGGAGTATTATGTTTTGAAAAACATATGCTTAATAAAAGATATGCTCTCTCCCCTCTCTATCATCATTGACCACCATTGTTGACCACCATTATTGACCATCACCATAATTACCGACCCTCACCGCCACCATAAGCCCAGCACCGCCACCATCATTGACCACCATTATCGGGACAAAATTTACTAAAAGAAGAAGTTAATTACAAAATTAAATTTGAAATTTAAATCGTATATCGTATACGTAACACAGACTCAAATAGTCGAACACAGCAGTGGAGATGAGTGGGGACGACGATTTTAAGGTCAACGGCGTGTTCTTTCTTAACTCCGAGAACCTTCGTCGGCTCAATTGGATCCACTACTGCTCTTTGTTTTGTTTCCTCATCTATATCCAGTGGCGGACCTCGACTTTTCATTCACCAGGTGCACAATTTACACTACAAAAGTTCAAAATAAAAAATTTTGTAACGCAATTATATTACATTACATAAGTTCAAATACAATTGTCTTATAAGGGAAAAAAATACAATTATCTAAATCAAATTTGTCCGACACGCTTCTTCATAGCTTGAAAACGTTTGATAACATCTTCCTCCGTAACTTCTCGAAGCAAATCTTTTTCAATGAAACATAAAAGACAATCATTCATAAATTGATCACAAATTTTGTTTCGTAACTCGTTTTTGATATATTTCATCCCAGAGAAACACCTTTCCATGCTTGCCGATGCTACCGGCAAAATCAATGCCAACTTCAACAATCGAAACACCTATGGGTACGACAAGTATTTTCTTGTTGTCAACTTGTTTTTGACATTTAAAATGGATACTATTGACTTCACCAACATGAGCATCAAGACTTTTCTTTTCATGCCAACTAGAAAAACCTTCACTTGTAAATGCACATGCACCAAATCTTTGATCACACGACCGGTCTCTAAACAAGTAACAACACAAGCAATATGCTTTGTCTTCTGCAATGCTATACTCTAACCAGTCAGTATATTCATCAAACCAATCTCGATTAAAGCGACGCATTTTACTCCCAATCAATTTTTGAGGAAAATTATGACTTTTGGGTTGACAAGGACCCTTTTGTATATAATATCTTCTAACATCATTTACTTGATTTGGATGATATTCATAAAATCCTTTTTCTAAATGCAGGATCCGAAGGAAGAGTACTGAAATCAAAAAATTCTTACTAGCAGAAGCCATCATGGGGACGGGGACCGATTATTGACTAGGACTACTAGATGAATTACCCAGCCCAAAACTAGTTTCACCATCCCCAATTTTTTTTTTTTTGATAAGAAACTTGTCCATATTCAATAATCAACAAAACACCACAAATCCTACAAAAAAATCAATGAAATAACCATTCAAACACATTTCCATTTATAATCAAACATTTAATTAACACATATATTGCAATCGCCCATGAAATTAGAAGAAAAAAATCAAAGCCCCAAAATTTATTTCAAACCCTAGATTTCTATTTATTTCAATTTGGAGAGAGGGAGACTTGATGAGAACTTACAAGAGGGTGGAGGATTGAGATTAAGAATCGATGTCACCGATCCCGATCTACAGTCTACTTCGAGTCTCTCTCCGATCAAAGCCCTTTTTTCCCCTCTTTCTCTTCTTCTCTGCGTTAGTCACTGGTGCGCGGCTTCTTTCTTTTTCTATCTGAGTTGCGTTTTTTTTTTTCTTTCCAGAAGGTCTGTGCGTGCGTAAGTAATAAGGGTAAGTCAGAGAGGGTGCATTTTTCAATTACTAAGTTCACACATCTCCAACTAATTTTAATACCTTTACTTATTTTTTTGGGGGGTGAACTTAGTAAAAAAATTATTGAAATTTGGGGTTGAACAGGTGCACGTGCACCCCCTCCCACTATGGGAGGTCCGCCCCTGTCTATATCCCGCAACCATAATTAATCACTCAACACAAATCTTCAATTGCTCAACAAAGTCAAAATCCCTAAAATTGAAGAAGAAGAAAGGTGGAATTTTGTTCGAACAGGTAGGAGTGATTCTCCTCCAAGCATGGAATGGGTTGGGGTGGGTTATTTTCGTTCCAGGTTGGGTTTTAGGTGGGTTATTTGAAGGGTTATCTAAAAATTGACCAAATTAACCCTCCGTTTAAGTACACGTGCAAAATACATGACACTTAACTAGATTTTTCTAACATTTCCATCAAAAAACCCTTAACTGACCAACATTGGTAACTTAAGACCCTAAATTGACAAAATAGAAACATCAGACCCCTATTGGCACACACCCCCAATGTTGTGGTTAGACCCTCCAAACCAAACAGATCACAAGAATATAACACGCAAACCCAACAAGCAAGAACGATAAAAGAAGCAAAAACAGTAAAGAGACACAAAGAATTGTTTACCCAGTTCGTCAATATTTTTTACTACGTCTGGGGGCACTACCAAGCCAGGATCTTGCACTATAATATGTAAATATGGAGCTACAATGAGTTATGGGGCGGAACCCTGCTTATATACACAACCTAGAATAAAGTCCAAATCCTAGTCAAAGAAGGAATCCTAAAATCAGTCGAATTTGGCCCAGTCCCAGGTTCCCGACACTTTGTGCGGCCGCACATTCTAAACTGTGCAGTCGCCCACCTTTGTCCCTGGTGGCCCTATTTCAAGCCTGGTTGTTTGGGCGCCGGCACACCTCTTTTCTGGGCGGCCGCCCACTCTGCTAGTGCTGCTGTCTTAATTTTCTTCCATCGAATCTGATTGCTAGTCCGGTTGGTCCTCTACTCCAACAATCTCCCACCTAGAGATCTGTTAGTGTTGTTTCCCTTCGCACCTTTGTAAAACGTTGTATATGTTATCATTTTATTCATATTAATAAAGAGATGTTTTGATTATTATTATTGTTCATGTTTGCTTATAATAATCTCCGTCCCTAGAGCTTTTTAAGTACTAGTATAAAGGCTAAATGATCATGGGATGATCATGTTATATTTATGGGTACTTGTTGGAGAACAAGATACTGGACATGACCCACTTTATGAGATTTATGTCATGGTCAATGTCATATATAAATCTCATGTTAGTTATGTCATTTGAATCATTTGACATGAAGTTATTATAGTCTTCCACTTGATGAACATTATGTTTGACATATTCAAATGCTACCTTTAACCAGGAAGTTATAAAGGGTATGATTGGCTTAATCGGATTCAAGTAAGGAAGAATAATAAGCTAAATGGATGTGTCCCTCTTCTGAGAGATGTTAAGCTTGGGCCCCTCGTAGAATGATGTTGATGAAATGTTTGGCCAAACTCAAATGAATTGATTGGATCATTGTCATTTGGATTATCAACATATTCGGGATCGATAAAGTATTGAACAATACAAGTTGACTTGTTGACCATGACTTGTGTTCAATGACATCGTGGACAAAGGGATTGTGACATGCTCTATGAGGAATACGAACTTGTATCTAGTTATACTATTTGGGTAGGTATGACGGTTTGCTAGAACCTAATCATATCTTATGGGTTTATGATTGAACCCATTGCCAATTTATTGTAATCCTATGGGGTCACACACAAATAGAACGAATCTAAAATGACTTAATTGGAATTTGGGTCGACGGGCCTTTGAGGAATATTAGGAATTTAGAGGAGAAAAATGGAAAGGAGGAGGGTCCGGGCGGACCTCGTAAAGGACCTGGCCGGACCTCCTGAAGCCCCGGGCGGACCAAGTTAGTGCCCCGGTCGGACCATGCCTAGATCCGGCCGGACCAACTTGTATACCCGGGCGGACCTTGTCCTGTTCGGCTTGGTATTTTCCTGTTCCGTTTTCTTCCGGGTATAGACACTTGTTACCTATTTGGAATAGGTGTAACAAGTATATAAACAGCCTCTAGTTGCCCTAATCAGTCCATATCATTGTGATAACATTGTGAGAGCCTCCAAAGAGTTTGAGAGACTATTTTCTTGTTCTAAGATCTCTTGGGTGAAGAACAAGAACACACATACATATTCCATGTAGTTCTATACATTGTGAAAGCGTGTTTCACAATTTGGTCTAGCAACCAAGATCAAGTGTTCTTGATATTCGTTCTTGGTGTGGATACCGATAGAGGGTGAAGCTTATCATCATCAAAGTTCGTGTTGTTGATTTTGTTCGTGATCAAGCTTTCTAGTCGCCACCAAGATTCAAGGTTGCAAAATCAAGGTCATCAAGGGTTAGTATTCTAGTATTCATTATGTATGTATTTGACTTAATCATATGAATGGATCTATGGGCTTTAGGTTTCTAGAAAATTTTAAATGCTTGATTTCCGCTACGCATGTTCCTGTGAAACACAACATTGGTATCAGAGCCCCGTTCATGTTAATTATTTCAATACATAATCATGTTGTGTGTATATAAATTGTTTATGTGCCTAGCATGATTTGAATATTGGGATTATGATGTTTATGTGTTATATGTGTTTTATGTGGTTTATTGTTTTATAAACTTTAATCTCACTATTCAATCGCATAAAAATTATGGTGGATTTAAAATTTGGATCAAAGTTTTGATAATCTAGAAAATCCTGAATTATTCAAGTTTTTGATGATCATGGTGATCGGATCACCAAGAACACCAAATCCTAATTGAATCGGGAAAAACAATTTTGAGACAATTTTTGGAACTTTAAAAAATTTTGGATTTTTTCAGAGGGTCCGACCGGACCTAGGTACTGACCCGGCCGGACCTCATGGTTTGGTGCGGGCGGGTGCCTAGGGTTTGGGGTGGACTTGGTGGTTTGAAATTCCTATTTGTTTTAGGCTTGTGAATTCTGAGATTGGATCCAGTTTTGGATGGCTGGCCTACGTTCTCGAGATTGTGATTCCCAAAATTGATCGTCAAAGATTCAAAGATAAAACAAAATTAGAATTATGAAGAGTTCATAATTGATAAAATTGAGAAACAAAGTTCTTGATTCAAGTTTGGAGATCCATGTTGAATTGTGAATGCAATTGGCCTACGTTCATTGAGACCATCTATTGCTTAGTTTCGGCCACATGGACTACTTTCTTGGTTTCTTGAATTAGTGCGGAATTGTGGTTGCCTATGGCTTAGTTCGGCCGCACTTCTTGTTGTCTTGATTTAGAGATGATAACCAAAATTCAAATAGTCTCATCCTCATAATTATAGAGAAACTAATGACACATAAATATTATGCTTAAATTAATGGAGATTAATTTAGTGGCTAAACTTGATGCTCAACATGTTTATCTTATGTGCTCATAAATGTGTTGTATGCTATATGGTGATGAACCTTTTTTTGAAATTTTAAATCTGTATGTCATGCCATGATTAAAACACTTGTAAGTACATGGGTATTTTCATGTGGGCTTGCCATAGCGAGGTGCATTGATTTTACTCATGTATGAGCAAGATGAGTGAATAAGAGTTTCCTGTGCGTTTAAAATGGTTGGACTTAATTAGGCGTCAAAACAGTTTTGGGCCTAAGGCAAAGATGAGATTAAAACATGCTTTTGAAATTGGATTTCTTAAGAATCTCATAAAAGGATCTAAGAGTCATATTGGATATGATTGACAAGAGTTGTCCACCTAATTAATTTGATTTTGAGCGGTCCGCCATAGCGGACTTGAAATTAAATTAAAGTTGGATCTTAGCCCATTTAAATTATATTATACAATAGTTGTATAAGAAGGTTATATAATTTAGTGGGAGTATTTTTTGGAAAAATACATTGTTTATCTCTTTAATGAAATCGGTACTTATAAAATTTTGGAATTTTTTTGCATAATTGTAGATAATGACAACCAACACTCAATCAATTTCGTTGCGATCGATCCTTGAGAAGGATAAGCTTCAAGATAATGGTACAAACTTCAAGGATTGGATCCGAAGCCTAAAAATTGTTCTAAGGCAAGAAGATAAATTGTACATTCTTGATGGGCCTATTCCTGCTGAACCAGAAGCCAACGACACTAGGGCGGAAAAAGACAATCACAAGAAACATCGTAATGATTCTAGTGATGTGAGTTGTCTCATGCTCGCGACTATGTGCTTAAACTCCAACAAAGTTTGGAACATTTGGAAGCCTATGAGATAGGCGTGGAGTTAAGAGACATGTTTTAAGAGCAAGCTAGGCAAGAGAGGTTTAACACCATTGTTGGATTCACTTCTTGAAAAATGAGTGAAGGGCAACAAGTGGGGCCTCACATGCTTAAAATGAAAGGCTACATAGAGCATCTTGAGAAACTTGGCTATCCAATTGGATTGCAGCTAGCCACGGATCTCATTCTTAATTCATTGCCAAAAAGCTATAATCACTTTGTGATGAACTATAACATGCATGGAATGGAATGGATAAGAATCTCTCCGAATTGCATGGTATGCTGAAAACTGCGGAGAAGAAGATAGTGGAGAAAGGTTCTCCAGTGCTCGTGGTTCATAATGGAAAGGGGCCTAGTGCCAAAGGAAAGGGTGGGGCAAAGGTTTCCAAACCAAATATTAGCAAGGCAAAGGTTGCCAAGGCTACTAGTGCAAAACCCGATGCACAAAAGGATGCAATTTGTTTCCATTGTAATGAAATTGGTCATTGGAAACGAAATTGCAAGGCTTTTATGGAAGAGCAAAAGAAGAAGAAGAGCAGTGGGACTGCGTCGACTTCAGGTATCTATA
Organism: Campanula takesimana; assembly: GCA_026119855.1. Lineage (NCBI taxonomy): Eukaryota > Viridiplantae > Streptophyta > Magnoliopsida > Asterales > Campanulaceae > Campanula > Campanula takesimana. The sequence continues at coordinate 451,033 of JAOWBW010000357.1, read as the reverse complement.
TGATAGATATTCTCCTTTCTACCACTAGTTCATGGGTATTGGATACCGGATGTGGTTCTCACATTTGTTTAAATGTGCAGGGACTAAAGACTAGGAGACTACTTAAAGAAGGTGAAGTAGACCTGCGTGTGGGGAATGGAGCAAGAGTTGCTGCATTAGCTGTAGGGACTTATGAAGTCACTTTACCTTCTGGTTTAATACTTATTTTGAACAATTGCTATTATGTACCGGATTTAAGTAGAAATATTATTTCAATTTCTTGTTTGGATAATGAAGGTTTTAAATTTCTTAATGAGAATAAGAGATTTTCTATTTATTTAAATGATATGCTTTATGGTATTGCAAATTCATTTAATGGTCTTTATGTCCTTGATGTCGAGAATGAAAATAATGAAAATGTCTATCATATAAATAAGAAATCTAAGCCTAATGATGTAAATCATACTTATTTGTGGCATTGCCGTCTTGGTCATATTAATGAGAAGCGTATCTCAAAGCTCCATGGCGACGGTCTTTTGGGTTCATGTGACTTAGAGTCATATGATACTTGCGAGTCGTGTCTTCTTGGAAAAATGACCAAGACACCTTTTACCAAGTTGGGTGAAAGGGCGAGCGAATTATTGGGGTTGATACATTCCGATGTATGCGGACCATTAAGTAGCAATGCTAGGGGAGGATTTCACTACTTCATAACCTTCACGGATGATTTTAGTTGATTTGGGTATGTTTACCTAATGAAACATAAAAGTGAAGCGTTTGAGATATTTAGAATATTTCAAAATGAAGTAGAAAAACAACTTGGCAAAAGTATTAAGGCACTTTGATCGGATCGAGGTGGGGAATACTTAAGTCAAGAATTTGATGATCATCTAAAGAATTGTGGAATAGTTTCACAATTGACTCCACCCGAAACACCACAATGGAATGGTGTGTCCGAGAGGAGGAATCGGACTTTGTTGGACATGGTTCAATCAATGATGAGTCAAGTTGATCTTCCAATATCCTTTTGGGGATATGCACTAGAAACCGCTGCTTTCACACTAAATCAAGTTCCAAGTAAATCGGTTCCTAAGACTCCATATGAGATGTGGAGCGGAAAGAAGCCTAGTCTGTCTTTCATGAAGATTTGGGGTTGCGAAGTTTTTATCAAAAGACTTGTCTCAGACAAACTTGCACACAAATCTGATAAATGTATTTTCGTGGGATATCCTAAGGAAACTAAAGGATATTACTTTTACAACCGTGAGGACAACAAAGTGTTTGTTGCCCGAACTGGTGTCTTTCTAGAGAAAGAGTTTTCCTCCAAAGAAATCAGTGAGAGTAAAGTAAATCTCGAAGAGGTTTGAGAAACCCGAAAATGACATTGAACCGATGGTGGAACAAGAACAAGTCCCACAAGGAGTTGTGGAACATGTTCAAGATACACAAGTAACTCGCAGATCTAGTAGGTTACGATTCGAGCCCGAGAGATATGGTTTTCTCATAACGGATAGTAATGAGGTGGAGATCACTGAGAATGATGAACCGACTGTTGGGTTTTGAGGCAACATGCGCAGCGGAAGAAAGCAATATGAAATAAACAAAACCCTAAGCCCCAAGATCCATTCATGATGATTAAATTAATAGCAAGATGAATTTAGAATACTAACCGTTGTAGAGTGTTTAAATTTTCCGGATCTTCAAATCTTCAAGTCTTCAAGCTTTATATTTGATCTCCTCGTTCTTCAAGTTCATCGGATCACGATCACAGGAACACGAACTTGTGATGCTAAAGCAAGCATCCTCTATGTGTATCCATACGCGAACGAATGTCTAGAACCATTCTAGATCTGGATTTCTAGATCCATTAGAAAACACGTTTTTCTAACAATCAATGGCTATATGAATTTTGGTGTTTTTGATCTTTTATTCACAATCTTGGATCAAGAATTATGTTTTTCAAACATACTAGGTTGTATTAGTTTAATGGCTGATGAAAATATGTATTTATAGTCCCTAGTCATTAACCCTTAATGACCTAGAAGACCTAAATCCCGTCACCCAATTAAACTGGCCAAAAACAGACTTCAGGGGTTCTGGCACGGTCATGCTCACAAAGTGGCATGGCCGTGCCAATTATGCCGACTGAAATCTCCCTTGTCGCATTATGGAATGATCGAGCTTGTCATCTGGAACAGTCGCGCCATTTGGCACGGTCGTGTGCACAGAACGGCACGGTCGTGCCATTTGGGCCGAACCTGCCAGATTTTTAGCCTTTTCTAATTTTAGCCTTTTGATCAATTCGTTCTTTTGTGTGTGACCCCATAGGATTATATTAAGTTGGTAATGAGTCCGACCAAGGTCAAACCCATAAATCATGAGCGGACTCTAGCCATCATGACTACCAAATTAATATAACTTAAATGATGTTCGTTATCCTCATAGAACATATCACAATCCTTTTATCACGCGATATCAAATTGGACATAAGTCATGGTACACGTCAACTTATGTTGTCCAATGCTTTCTCGATCGCGAGTAGATTGATATGAGCAAATGATATTGAACACTTCAATTCATTTGGGTACGGCCGTACACTATCATCAATCTCACTCATCGAGAGGCCAAGCAGATATCTCTCTTGAGGGAGGGACAAATCCCATCTTGACTTATCATTCTTCCCTACATAAATCCGATTATGCCAATCGTAGCCTTTATAACCACCCGGTTAGGGGTAGCGTTTGAGTACGTCAAACATAATGTTCATCATGTGGAAGACTATGATAATCTCAGGTCTAAGGAAAATGATATAACTATTATGAGATTTAATTATGACATCTGACCATGACATAAATCTCATAGGTGGGTCAAGTCCAGTACTTGTTCTCCAACAAGTACCCATAAGTTTAATTTGTATCATATACACATGATCATCATATGATTATCAATTAAACTTATACTAGTCCTTCATAAGTACTAGGGATGGGGATTATTATAATAAACATGTAAAACATATAATAGTCCAGGGTTGTTATCTCCATAAAAAATGAGAACAAGATGCAACGTAAGGCCTTTCTCAAGGGCCTAGGGCATAATCTCCAACAATCTCTCACTTGCACTAGACCCAATCAATGCGTATCCAATACCATTGAGATTAGCTTATGACCATCATAACAGCATGTGGAGAATCTTATGTAGGAAGATTATCCTTGCTATCATCATAAAGTATTTTGTATATTTTGACATTTCCCATATCAACGATTTCTCGTAGAGATGGAAACGTCTGAGTGTGTGTTTGGATCATGGATGAGCCTTTGGTACCTTAACTTGTGCAATAACCATTATTTTACAATAAAGGTCCATAGGATTAGTAGTACAAAAAACTATTTCTAGTTTTACTAATAACATCTATATTCAAACAACCCCCTTAGTTACAACTCTTGTAACTAAATACTCAATTTTATTGGTAGAATAATTTATAGTGTATTTGCTTGGAACTATTCCAACTAATAGCACTTACTTTAAACTTATGTTTATACTGTGATTTAAATTACCATTGTCGATGTGGAAGCATGCATCTATGTAACCATTTACTAGATCATCTCCCATGTCAACAACAATCAAGAATGCATCCTTAGTTCTTCTTAAGTACATAAGGACATTCTTGACCACTATCTAGTGACTTTCACTAGGATATGATTAGTTTGTTCTCATTATACTCCAAGTATATGAGTTATCCCGTCTAAGTACATAATATGACATACATGATATATCCAATTGCCAAAGCACATGGAATCCTAATCATGTATTCTTGCTCATTAGTCTTCCAATAAGACTAAGTCTTGCCAAGAACATTATCATTAGACAACTTTGCAAGTTCTTCTCCAAGAGTCTTGCATACTGAACAATGCAGTACTTTGTCTTTATGAGTACTTTGACACAAACCAATCAACTTCCTAGATTTATATCAATAGATATTAATTCTAAGGATGTAACCAGCTTCTTCCTAAGTCTTTCATTAAGAAACTCTTTCAAAATGAATTATATGTCAACCACATATATAAGACTAGGAATTAGACTATGCTCCCACTAATTTCTTAGTAAACACAAGTCTCATCTTTGATGAATTTCAAACGATTTGAACACTTCATCAAAATGATTTTTTCAACTCCAATTAGCTTGCTTCAATCCATCACATGGATTTCCGCAACTAACATACTTTATTAGAATTTCTAGACTATCAAAACCTTTAGGTTGTATCCAATACATCCTTAAGTAAGTTCCCGTTTAAGGAACGCTGTTTTGATATTCATTTGTCAAAATTCATATTCCAAATATGAAGATATGACAATAAGAATTATAATATCTTAAAGCATGACTACAAGTGAGAAAGTTTTATCATAGTCGAAATATGAGTCAACCTTTCACATTTAGTTTTGCTTAATTAGTATGTTCCTTGCTACCCATGTATAGTTTTTCTCCAAGAAAACTCAATTCCATCCTTTAGTTTTTACACATTAGGTTAGAATGATCAAGTTCCAAACTTGATTATACTACATGGATTGCCTTTTAGATTTTATGACTCCAAGACATTAATCTAATTATGGAGCGGACATTGCATTTTGATATGTGGTAAATATGTCATTCTTAATGAACATTACCTCAATATTTTCTATTACGAGAAATCCAATATTTCTTGTTATAGATCATATCCTATCATATATGCAAGTAACTTGTGTAACTTGAACGGTTTTTCATAACTCCTTGTGAAAGTTTGTTCAACTTCCATCTTAGGTTCAATTTAATTTTCTAGGTCTCGAACAATTCAAGATATATTTTACTCCCGCTGATCCTTTTAGAGATAAACAATTTATCCAGAAAAGTACCATTACAAACAAACAATTTCTTTCTTAGAAGTAAAATAATATCCTCAAGTTTCCTTAGGATATCTCATGAAAATACATTTATTAGATTTAAGTGTGAGCTTGTTCCAAACAAGTCTTTTCGCAAAAGTTTCACTTTCTTAAATCTTCATGAAAGACAAACCGAGTTTTCTTTCATTCCATATCACATATGGTACCTTTGAACCTATTTGATGAAACTCAAATTAGTGTAATTATAGCGGTTTTCAATGTATAACCCAAAATTAAATAATGAAAGATCAATTTGACTTTATCATCCAATGAACCATATCCAATAAGGTTCTATACCTCCACGTAGACACATCATTCCAAAATGGTGTTCTTTGTGAAGTTCATTGTGAAACAATTTTACAACCTTAAAGATGATTGTCAAATTCTTGGTTTAATTATTCATCATCTCGATCGAATCGGAGTTTTTGAATAGTTTTACCAAGTAGTACCAAAATACTCTTTTAGTATTGCTACTTGATGGACAATATACATCAACATGTATTCGGTCTAATAAGATTTGCATATATCACATGATTCAAAATCATATGACTTTAAAACTCCGTCCCATGGAATTTTAGATATGCGTCTCTCATTTATTTGATGAAAACAATAATGCCTTGAGAATTTAATTATTTATGTTATAGCCTTATATATTATCTTGTTCTTCAAGATTTAGGATATTAGATTTTTTTTACATGATTTGACAATACGATAAAGCAAATCATAATAAATAAAGCACTTTCTTATTCTCAATAAGAAATAAATATCCTTCATTATCTTATAACAAAATAATACTTTCTACTTAATAAATAAAGCCACTTCATAAGTGTTCTACGAACAATGTTGCAACTCTTGCATCATTACCATTCGTAGATTAACTTTATTTTAAGTAGTCTTTCAATTTACTAATTCTTGCACATTTTACAAATGTGGGATCAAATCCGGTATCCAATACCCAATAATTAAAATTAGAAAGATTAATCTTATAACATAAATGTCCGAAGTGGTAGTCTCACTACCATTCACTTTCTGTGATCATCCAGAATTTTGATTGCAATTTTAAATAGTCAATCCAATTGCCATATTATCAAATTGCATTATTTAGAGTTATTATTTTAGCTACAATTATTTCCTTTAGGTTTGACAACATTTGTCTTACCTTTACCTTTTAATCCTCTTTCTTTTTTAGAAATTCATTAAGTCAAAAATCAAATTTTCAACTTAGATCATCATCTCTCCGCACTTTAGTTTAGATATTGAGAGCACAAACTGTACGGCCGAAACTAAGCCAAAAGGCATCCATAATTCCGTACGTCATTCAGATATTTAGAGAACAGTCCATACGGCCTAAACTAAGCCAAAACGCATCCACATTTCCGTATGAATCTGTAGTCTTGTTTCTAAATTCCATGTCTCACTAATTTAACTAATTTCAGCAATCAAGAACAATTCATAATTCTGATTTCAGTTTATCTGAATTCTGAATTGACATCACTTTTCAGGAAACACGGTTTCGAAAACCAGCCATCTGAAACTAGATTCAATCCCAGATTAATTTTTGAAACTGACATTTAATTTCAGGAAACACGGATTCTAAAACCAGCCATCTGAGAATTAAATTCAACTCAAAATATTAATCATAAAAGCGGTAGATTTTAAATTTTCAAAATTTACCTCAAACTTGCTTTCCTTGATTCAATTAGGATTTGGTGTTTATGGTGATCGAATCATCATGATTATCAAAATCAAGAATAAACAATTTATTCATGAATCTAAGATCATCAACAAGTTAATCAAATTAAATTTTGATGATCCTATTGAACATATTAATCAAATTAATATTGCAATTTAGGTTTATTTATGATTATTAAGAATGCATAATTTCCGTTCTTGCTTTGGAACAATTCTTAAGCTCATGATCCAATCAAAGAAATTTATTTCATTCTCTTTTAACTTTTCCTTTTAAAGAACAGATCGCAGTAATAAATATAATTAAAGCATAATATAACATTCTACACAAATATGCAAATAAATATACACCTATATTTCATACCAATCATTTAAGAGATAAATAATTTGTATTTCATAAATACTCCCACTAAATTATATAACCTTCAAATATAACAATTGTATAATATAACTTTAAGTAGGCTAAGATCCATATTTCACTTGATCTTACGTCCGCGAAGGCAAGATGCATAAGACCAAGCTATTTAGGTAGATAACTCTTTATCAATCACATCATATGTGACTCTTAGATCTTTTATGAGATTGTTAGACATCCTATGTCAAACATGTGTTAATCTCATCTGTGCCTTAGGCCCATAACTCTTATGATAGCCTAATTAAGTCAAACCACGTTCAACGTATATGAACCACTCTTTCACTCATCATGCTCATACACTGATAGAATTAATGCGCCTCGCGATGGTTAGAGCCCGCATAAAAATACCCGGTGTACTCACATGTGTTTTAATAATGGATTGGCACATGACTTAAATTTTTAAGAAGGTTCTTTCATATAGCAACGCATATAACAAATGTATAATTAATCTAATTAATTAATGAATGTATACTATGTGAATATAATTATGAATTTTAGATTTTCATAGACTCCCACTCTAGGTAAAATACATATTGAATAATGAATTCTTTTATAGAGTCCAACTTTATTAAGAATACATTACTTCATAGAATCCAATTCCATGAACAATACGTATTCTACAATGCATCTCCAAGTCTGAAAAACACAAATTCAGAAATCTGCACTGCACGCGAACTGCACGAAAAATCCGCACGAATTCGTGCATTGCACGCGAACTGCACGAAAATTCTGCACAAAATTCTGGATTGCACTTGCGATGCACGTATTCTACATGAAAATTCTGCGCAAAACGTGTATTGTACGCGAACCGCACGATCGCAATTATCAAATCTTGATCCTTTAAGAATTCAACTATTTATGATAATCAAATTATCATAAATATCAAACCCTAAGAACAAACAATTTGTTCTTCAAGATCTAGAATCATCAATTAAATAATTCAATTAAAGAAATTGAGGATCCGATAAATAGATTAATCATATTAATCAAGCAACTTGAAAACCTTGTTCATAATCATACTATATCAAATATATAATTGTTTCACCAAAATATTCACATAAATCCCTTATTCTAAATTCTATCATGGTAGATCATATAATCAAATCATGTATTAAACATGATAATATTAAAATAAACATACATGAACGGGGCTCTGATACCACTATTGGGTTTTGAGGCAACATGCGCATCGGAAGAAAGCAATATGAAATAAACAAAACCCTAAGCCCCAATATCCATTCATGATGATTAAATTAATAGCAAGATGAATTTAGAATACTAACCGTTGTAGAGCGTTTAAATTTTCCGGATCTTCAAATCTTCAAGTCTTCAAGCTTTAGATTTGATCTCCTCGTTCTTCAAGTTCATCGGATAACGATCATAGGAACACGAACTTGAGATGCTAAAGCAAGCGTCTTCTATGTGTCTCCACGTGCGAATGAATATCTAGAACCATTCTAGATCTGGATTGCTAGACCCATTAGAAAACACGTTTTTCTAACATTCAAAGGCTATATGAATTTTGGTGTTCTTGATCTTTTATTCACAATCTTGGCTCAAGAATTATGTTTTTCAAACATACTAGGTTGCATTAGTTTAATGGCTGATGAAAAGATGTATTTATAGTCCCTAGTCATTAACCCTTAATGACCTAGAAGACCTAAATCCCGTCACCCAATTAAACTGGCCAAAAACTGACTTCAGGGGTTCTGGCACGGTCGTGCTCACAAAGTGGCACGGCCATGCCAATTATACCGACTGAAATCTCCCTTGGCGCATTATGGCACGGTCGAGCTTGTCATCTGGCATGGTCGCACCATTTGGCACGGTCGTGCGCACAGAACGGCACGGTCATGCCATTTGGGCCGAACCTGCCAGATTTTCAGCTTTTTCCAATTTTAGCCTTTTGATCAATTCGTTCTTTTGTGTGTGATCACATAGGATTATATTAAATTGGTAATGAGTCCGACCAAGGTCAAAACCATAAATCTTGAGCGGACTCTAGCAAGCCATCATGACTACAAAATTAATATAACATAAACGACGTTCATTATCCTCATAGAACATATCACAATCCTTTTGTCACGCGATATCAAATTGGACATAAGTCATGGACAACGTCAACTTATGTTGTCCAATGCTTTCTCGATCCCGAGTAGATTGATATGAGCAAATGACATTAAACACTTCAATTCATTTGGGTACGGCCGTACACTATCATCAATCTCACTCATCGAGAGGCCAAGCAGATATCTCTCTTAATGAAGTGATAAATCCCATCTTGACTTATCATTCTTCCCTACATGAATCCGATTATTCCAATCGTAGCCTTTATAACCACCCGGTTAGGGATAGCATTGGAGTACGTCAAACATAATGTTCATCATGTGGAAGACTATGATAATATCAGGTCTAAGGAGAAATGATATAACTATTGTGAGATTTAATTATGACATCTGACCATGACATAAATCTCATAGGTGGGTCAAGTCCAGTACTTGTTCTCCAATAAGTACCCATAAGTTTAATTTGTATCATATACACATGATCATCATATGATCATCAATTAAACTTATACTAGTCCTTCATAAGTACTAGGGACGGGTATTATTATAATAAACATGTAAAACATATAATAGTCCAGGGTTGTTATCTCCATAACAAATGAGAACATGATGCAACGTAAGGCTTTTCTCAAGGGCCTAGGGCATAATCTCCAACACCGACTACCTACCAAGAGGCGATGTCATCTCCTGATTCGGACAAGTGGCTTGGAGCCATGGAATCCGAATTGCAATCCATGCATGATAATCATGTTTGGAACTTGATTGATGCACCCGAAGGTGTAAAAACCATAGGATGCAAATGCTTCAAGAAGAAGACTGACATGGATGTGAAGGTGCATACTTACAAGGATAGGCTTGTAGCGAAAGGTTATAGGCAGATTCATGGTATTGACTATGATGAAACATTTTCACCCATAGCAATGATCATGTCTATAAGAATTTTGCTTGCCATTGCTTCATATCATGACTATGAAATATGGAAGATGGATGTCAAAACCGCTTTCCTGAATGGAAACTTACAAGAGGATGTGTATATGACACAACCCGAAGGTTTTGAACAAAATTCTAAAGTATACAAGTTGCAAAAATCCATCTATGGATTGAAGCAAGCTTCTGGGAGTTGGAATCTCCGTTTCGATGAATCAGTCAAAGAGTTTGGCTTCATCAAGAACGAAGATAAACCTTGTGTATACAAGAAGATTAGTGGTTGCATAGTGTAATTCCTTATCTTATATGTGGATGGCATATTTCTCATTGGAAACGACATTCCCATACTTCAGTCTGTAAAGACTTGGTTAGTGTGAGATGCCCGCGGGAAAAAACTCACGAAGGGTTTCCCCTCGAGAATCGAACTCGGGCGCTTTATGTTCAAATGTAAAACAGAGTCGCCACGTTAATTTAATTTTAAACCCAAATTTAACGGAAAAGGTTTAGAGAAGTTGAGTTCGGAGGTCAGGTTACGTCTTGGGAAGAACTTTATCGTGGTTCACCCAAGATGCCTCGGAAGAAACTGAGTCTCCCTAAGTTTGTTGACCAAAAAATGTGCAAGTGTGTGTATGTGTGTGTTTCCAAAAATGGGAGAAACTGACTTTTAACAAAACCAGTTAAAAACATAACAGAAAGGGGTTTATTTTACAAACAATTTTAACAGAGAGAGGTAAAATTGAGAAAACCATTCCCTGGACAAACCATCCGTACGGCTAAAGGGGGTTGTCCTGGGAATTTTAACAGTTTATCAAGAATCAGTCCAGTTTCAAGCAGAAACAGAGTATTCATGCTGAAACTGGACTGTTTTGAGTCTTTTCAGTTTATTTTTTTGCATCAAACATGGATTAAATCATCCTTATGCCATTGATCACTAATTAAACACCAAAACAAATGGTTTTGGGTATGATCAAGGCAATAATTGGGGAAAATGAGCAAAATTGATGAACATGGCCTTTGAGCCCAAAATCACCATTTGAATGATCAAAGATGAAGACTTTGACATCCAAATGGATGATTCATCCAAGGAAAAGCCTTGGGATAGCAAAAATCAACCTTTGGATGAATAAATATTGAGTCTTTATCAACCAAAAGGACATTATTATGGCTTAATCAAAATGGGGGTGGTAAAGATTGAGACTTTACCACCCAAACTTGATTATTTCAACATATTTGACATAAATAAAAGGGCTCTCTCCATATGTGCAATGGATCACCAAGCCAAATTTAAATACAAGACATAAATGTAAATGACATGAAAGTAAATTGCATTAATGTAAAGACATAAAGTAAATGTGCATTAAATTATAACAATCCTTGATCATCCTTGGTTATAACCCTTGATCATCCATAAAACATGATGGGCACCATAAATCAAGTCAAGGCTTGGTTCCAATTTATATCATTGCAAGAAATGTAAAGACATAAGTAAATAAATGGGAAAAATGAAAATAAAACAAGAGATGAAGAGAAGATGGGGGAGAAGGAGGCCTCACCAATATTTGGTTCTAACCTATCTTCTTCCTTTTTTCACTCAAATGTGTTTGTGATTGTGTTCTACGCTCAATTCTGCAGAGTTTCAGATCACAAAGCAGTTTTCTCCCCCCTCCCCCTGAAATGATCAGCAAGGGTCTTAATTTATAGGGACTGAAGGCGCCCAAACCAGCCGTACGGCTGGGCCTTTCTAGTTCCCAAACCATCCGTACGACTCAGCCTGGCGAGCTTCTGGATTTTTCTAAGTTTAATTCCAGAACAGTCCTAATGTTCTTGGTTTATCATAGTGAGGTCCTAGCCTATCAGTTTATCCTTGAATGGTGCTAAGAATTCCTCTAAGTTGGTTTAAGTTCAGATTGGGGTACTTACAGAGCCCCTCGGCAATGTCGCTTTAGGAAAGCGGGGTTGTCGACCTAAAAGCATCCCAATCTATCTATAGGAGGATGGCTTGACCGATTTGGTTGCATGGCTAGACCTAGGGGTATAGATTCCTACGTATCCCATTTGCGGGGAATCATGACTTAACGTAGTTCGGGGGTGACGAGAAACTTTAAGGCTATTCAAACCTATAGGTGACCGTTAAGGTCGGGTGAGGAACTTGGCGTCTCAAACCTAGGGGTGACCGTTAAGGTCGAGCGAGGAACTTGGCGTCTCAAACCTAAGGGTGACTGATAAGGTCGGGTGAGGAACTTAGCGTTTCAAACCTAAGGCTTTTGTGATGGTGGTCTAACCGAAGGGGGATATCTGTCATCCTCTCCTAAAACGCAGGGGAATATCTATCATTCCCTCCTAAAACGTAGGGGGATATCTATCATTCTCTCCTAAAACGCAGGGGAATATCTGTCATTCTTTCCTAAAATGCAGAGGAATATCTGTCATTCTCTCCTAAAACGTAGGGGAATATCTGTCATTCTCTCACAAAACGCAGGGAATATCTGTCATTCTCTCCTAAAACGTAGGGGAATATCTGTCATTCTCTCCTAAAACGTAGGAGAATATATGTCATTCTCTCCTAAAACGCATGGGAATATCTATCATTCTCTCTTAAAACGCATGGGAATATCTGTAATTCTCTCTTAAAACGTAGGGGAATATATGCCATTCTCTCCTAAAATGTAGGGGAATATCTGTCATTCTCTCCTAGGGGTGGACTCGACTTTCATCTGGTCTAAGTCGGGACTTGGTCTTGATTTTCATTTTAGTCAAGGTTTGGTCAACTTGACTCCATGGGGAGGGTTGATTAAAGGGTGTTCTTATGTCGCGTTTTGACTGCCGGAGACAAAGGCTCTAACCTAGAATGACCACTCTAGGTCGAGGCTTGGGTCAACTCCATCTTTGGGGAGTTTTGACCAGAAAAACTGGTCTTACGTCTGACTAAGGACTGCCGGGGCATTCGGGCTTGACTCTCATTTGGTCACAGTCGGGATTTGGTCAACATGACTCTACGGGGAGGGTTGACTAAAGGACGTACTTGACTTTCATCTGGTCACAGTCGGGACCCTTCTTTTCTAAGGCAAATGGGCTTAAGTCCCTAAGTGTATTTTCACACTAGGCAATTGTCACAAATTTTCTTATTTTTACCGGGCTTATGTCAAGGACTGCCTAAGTGTATTTTCACACTAATCTTTTTACTCAAAGCAATGGGCTTACATCACTCGGGGGCCGCCTAATTTTTCTACACAAATCTTTCATTCAAAACAATGGGCTTACTTCACGCGAGGATTGCCTAGTTTTCGCAATTTTTTGATGGGGGGCCTAATGTTGCATGAGCCAAAGGAGGGTAGATATCGGGGTATTTATGGTATGGTTGGGGCTTTCAATAGATGGGATCATAAATCCAACTTCCAACAAGAAATCATTAATTCTGTCAGGCAAAAGTAGCCGTACGGCTGGACCAGTGAGTATACTTTTTGCATTGAATTTTGTTCCAGGTTCGGCCATCTTCTTAAGTGCCTCGTCTTGGAGTCCAGGAGCAGTTCTTCTCCTTGTTTCGAAAGTTCTCTCTTCTATGGAGTCTTTTCTTATAGAGAAACCACCAAAATTGTCCAAAATTGATCAAGAATGTTTTGAGGGCAACCTTCGGCTTTGGATGCGGCATCGCATGCGGGAAAACAAAGGCATTTTCAAGCCAAGTTTGGGCTCAGATCTTTCTGGTCTCTGAAGGAGTTCATCCCGGACCTCGAGCTTTTGAGAGCTGCTGCGACCTTTTGGGATATCAGGAGACACGTATATTGTTTCTCTTACAACCAAATCACTCCGACTCACGAGGATTTAAAGGCTTTGGTGGGGGGGTGGACACGGAAATTTTTTCCTTCCCTTCGGTTGATGACACAATGTGTGTTGAAAGGTTGGTCTCTCTTCTCGATATTCCTTTAGAAGAGGCTCAGCGTATGGTTAACAATACTACTTTTATTGACATTTCAGACCTTCCCGAAAAGTTCATGGATCGCACGGATGAGGCTTCTTGGAATTCCTTTGGGTTATGTGTTCTTGCCTTTTTCTACATGGTTGGCTCCAAAGGCACTTGCCATAGGGTTTTGCTGAGTGTCCCTGAGGAGTGTCTTGTGGGGAAAGATATCGTCCCTTTGATCTTGGGAGAGACTTTTCATGGCATGGATCACCTAGCGTTGGGCGATGGCTTCATGCGCAGTGGCAGTCCTGCCCTTCTTACCATGTGGTTGAGGGAGAGGTTGATGGCCGTTCCTGAGGTTCCTCTTTCTCACAAGCCATGGTCTTATTCTCTGAGGGGCATTCTCTTGGACTTTTCCCAGGGTGATTGGGAAGCTTATATGGCTCGGCTTCGGACCTCACAGATTCGCTGGTGGGTTTCACATTGGCACATTGGCTCGATGAGGGAGTACCAGGAGGGGTCTCCCATTGTTCGGGTACCGGGGTTTCTAGAATCATCCTTCTACATCCCTTCCTTGGTTCGTAGGTAGTTCGGGTTGTTGCAGACTCCTTTGTCGGAGTGGTCGGATATCAACCCGGAGCATCTGAGGCCTTTGTCACTGTCTATGTGGGATCCATCTACCATTTCTATTTTTGCACAGCTGTGGACGTATTCCCTCTTTCCGACTCGGGTACTTTTCAGGGGAATAGCCAGCGCGGTTCTGACCACGGTTTACTTGGATTGGTATAAACAGACTATGGGGCAGACACAGAGGCTTATTGGGGAGAGGCGTAAGGCCATTCTTGGAGAGGATTATGATACTAGCAGGGCTTTGAGGGAGGCCAAGGCTATGGTGAGTGGCCATAATCATACAGGAGATATTGTGGGTAACTATCAGGTTCTGGCCGAGAGGAGGATGGCCGTAGTACCTAAGGTTGAAGCACGGATGGAGAACGTCCGGGCTCGGGCTGCAACCGACACGGCTTTGAGGGCAGCCGGACTCATCAAGGAGACCGGGAGAATATCTGATCTTGGAAGGAGGGGAATCGAGATTTTTGACACGAAGAAGAAGAAGACCCGGAGGAGTCAAAAGAAGAAGTGGACATATGAGGAGCATTGACATCCCTATGTCCTAAGTATCCACCCATTTCCATTGCAGACACATTAGTTTACTTTAGATGTTTTATTTGTGTTTTCAACATGTTACTTTGAGTCGAGAGTAGACCGTGCTTGAACTCATCAAAGAAATGTTTTAACTGTAGTGATAATGGTTACTTATCTTTGTAAGGCTATGTTTACATTTGTATGAAGCCTTTTGCTCAAAATGGGATTTGAATTTTATTTATTTTTGAGACCAGGCCAATAATTGGCTGCCTACGTTCCCCTTTTACAAATAGTACTAAGGGGCTCAGGTCATCGTAGTTCTTTTCCATGAGTCATGGTGCAACCCTGTTTTTTCTCTAGACCGCCCGAACGGGTTTTCAATCTAGGTGGGTATATTCTTTTGGCACCTCCCTTTTTTTTAAACGTAATAGCGACGGAGCTTATCACCGTTGAATGGTTCATGAAAGGATTACCATCCAAATCGGCAAGCCTCATTGCGCCCCTGAGAAAATCTCTTGTACCACAAAAGGGCCAATCTATACGGGCTCCCATTTTCCATCAGGGATAGACCTCCCTAGGGGTTTTTCCTTGAGAACCAAATATCCTACCTGAATTTCCCGGGGCTTCACCTTCTTATCAAAATCCCGTGCCATTCTTCCTTGATAGGCGCGGATATGCTCTATTGCTTTCAAACGACGCTTATCTAGCAGGGCCAATTCGTAATGTCGACTCCGGAGAATCTTACTTTCCAATAGGATCCTCAATGACGGGACCTCCAACTCGGCTGGGAGCATGGCCCAATGTTCTAAAAGACCCCCGTCTAGGCCGCCTAGGTCCCGCCTGGGTGCTAGGCGTTCATGAAACGCCTAGGTCCCATCAAGGATATTATAGTTACTTCTAAATTTTCGGCCCCTCCTTGATCCCGCCTAGGCGCTAGGCGCCCCTGCAGCACCTAGAGTTTTTTAGAACCTTGGCATGGTCTCCATCCTTTAGGTCAAGGCAAAAGGAGTTTCCCCAGAAGCGGTTCTGACTGAAGTTCGGTAGCCCCAAAGTGCTAGATGTAGCTTTTCAAGTCAATCCCTACCCCGTGTTGCCATTTTTCTGATGATCCTCTCAAGTGTTTTGTTGGCGGCTTCCACTGCGCCATTGGTTTGGGGCCTGTAGGGGGAGGACTTGTGGCGAGTGACCCGAAACTCCTCTAACAGTCTGTCACATTCGCCCTCGAAGTGTGAGCCATTGTCGGTGATGACCTCATTTGGGACTCCATAACGGCACATGATGTTTTCTTTCATAAAATCTGTAACCTTCTTCGAGGTTAAGACCTTGTAAGACTTGGCTTCGACCCATTTTGTGAAATAGTCCACGGCTACCAAGACAAATTCATGACCATTTCTTCCGGGTGGATAGATTTTTCCAATGATGTCAATGCCCCAAGTTGAGAAAGGCCATGGGGTTGTCATGCAGTACAAATGATGAGGCGGTAAGTGATTAAGGTTGGAAAACCGTTGACACTTATCACATCTTTTCACAAATCATATGCAATCGGCTTCCATTGAGATCCAAAAATACCCCATTCGTAGGATTACTTGCATTAGGGCCCGAGCATTCATGTGGGGACCACACACTCCACTATGGACTTCATGAGTTCTTTTGCCTCTTCCATACTTATGCACCTTAGGAGGAGGCCCTGATGGCGTTTCTTATACAAGATGTCTCCCAAGACCACATAGTGGGATGCTAACCGTTTGAGAGCTGTCATGCTTTTGACCTTAATCCCATCTTTGTATTCTCCTTTCTCGTTTGTGAAGGAAGTTTCCCCTTCTTTGAGGTATTGGTAGATTTGGTTGTACCATGGCTCTTCTACCTTTTCTGAGATTCTGTCTAACTCACAACAGTAATCTGGATTCTCTTTCCTACCAATTCTGAAGGGTCTTATTGATTTTCCTTTGGGAATCTCCACCAAGGAGGCTAAGGTGGCCAAGGCATCCGCAAACCGGTTCCGGTCCCTTAGTAGGTAATGAAAACTGAACTCTATGAACTGGACCATGAGCTCTTCCATATGGGCATGATATTTTTGTAGCCCTGGGTCTAATGTCTTCCATTTGTTAAACACTTGGTTGATGATCAAAGCCGAATCTCCATATACCTCCAATTCTTTCACATTTCTCTCAAGGGCGGCTTCTAATCCAGCCGTGCATGCCTTGTATTCCGCGGCATTATTGGTTACCTCAAAGTTCAATTTGATGGCAATAGGGGTGTGCTTATCCTTTGGATCCACCAGGAGCATTCCAATGTCGTTTCCCCTTTTGTTTGCGGCACCATCAAAGAAAAACTGCCATTTGTTTCCTCCTTTGAGAGTGAAGATTCCTTCATCGGGGAACTATGGCTCGGTTTCTTTCTCTTTATTGCTGGGGAAATCTGCTAGGTGTTCCGCCATAACTCTCCCCTTGACTGCTTTCTGTGTCACGTGACTGATGACATATTCTGCTAGGAAAAATGACCATTTGGTGAGTCTCATAGACAGAGATGGCTTTTCCAACAAGCATTTGATTGGATCTATCTTGGAGATGAGCTTTATTGAGTGGGAATGCATGTAGTGTTTCAACTTTCTCACCAGCCATACTAATCCGGTGCATGTCTTTTCAATGGCGGAGTAGTTAAGTTCACTCCCTTACAGTTTTCGGCTTACGAAGTAGATGGAATTTTCCACCTTTGAATCCATCTTTTCTTGGGCCAAAGGATTGGCGGATGAGTAAGATAGGCTTTGATTTTCTCGAAGGCCCTTTGACATTCCTCATTCCATTCAACCTCTGCATTCTTTCTTAACAATTTGAAAAATGGGTTCACAAGTGGGGGTGAGTTGGTTTATGAAACGGCTAATGTATTGTAATCGTCCCATGAAATCTTTCACCTCTGTTTGGGTACGGGGTGGCTTCATTTCCATAATTTCCTTAACCTTTTGGGGATCAACCTCAATGCCACGTTCGGTGACCATGTATCCCAAAACCTTACCATGGGAGACTCCAAAAATGCACTTGGCTGGGTTGAGTCTCATGGAGTGTTTCCTTAGCCTGTCAAAGAACTTTCTCAAGTTGACCAAATGCTGTCCATCGGTTCCCTTGGAATGGATGATCATATCATCGACATATACCTCAATTTCCTTATGAATCATGCTGGGAAAGAGTGCGGTCGCGGCCCTCTGGTAGGTAGCCCTGGCATTTCTCAACCCAAAAGGCATCACGGTGTAGCAGAAGGTTCCCCACGGGGTGGTGAAGGCAGTCTTTTCTTGGTCCTCTTCAGCCATCTTGATCTGATTGTACCCAGAAAAACCATCCACAAAGGACTTGACCTCAAAGCTGGAGGTTGTGTCCACAAGCATGTCAATATTCGGGAGAGGGAAATCATCCTTAGGGCTCACCTTGTTGAGATCCTTGAAGTCGACACAATATCGTACTTTCTTGTTGGCTTTTGTGACCGTCACTATGTTGGAGAGCCATGATGGATATTCTATTACTCTTATGAAGCCAACTCGGAGCAACTTCTCAATCTATTCTTTGACTTGCAAGGACCATTCTGGTTTAATTCTTCGAAGCTTTTGCTTAACCGGTTTCACCTCGGGGTCCACGGGATTTCTATGCTCTACAATGGAGGCATCCAACCCCGGCATATCCTTATAAGACCACGCGAACACGTCCATATATTCTTTGAGCAATCTAACCAAGGCTTTCCTTTAGGACCCTTTGAAGTAGCTACCAACCTGTGTCTCCTTTTGTTCATCCGCAGTCCCCAAATTCACCTTAGTCAAAACCTCTTCGGCAGCTTGGGCACGGTTTTCCTCTAGGTTAATAACCTGCTTTGAAAGTTCTTTAATGTATTGTTCGTTTAGTGTGTCTGCTTTATTAGTTGATTCATCATTAACTGTTTATAGATTATTAGTTAATTTATCATCTAATAAGTTAGCAATGAGGGGATACTCGGAAAGGTCTATCATTTCATTTAAAGCAAAAGGGAATACAACGTTTGCCATAAGTTCATAATCCTCAGGCATGAGGCCCTTGGATGAAGAAAACTCAAACTCAAAGACAAAGGATTGAGGAGACTCAACTACATTGGACCCTACGACATATGATTCTAGGGGGCAGGGAACCAATCCAAGTCTCGCAGTCATCTCCTCTTTGCTGGCCATTGGTCCGGAGAAAGTCACCCAATTCTTCAGAGGCATATCATCGGGTCCAACCAAGGTGCGGGGATCAAAAGTTTCTGGGGATCCTTCCTGTATCATAGCGATCATTTTGTCTCCAAGGTCAATCAAGTCTGGCACAACTATCTCTTCTCCTATTCATAAAAAAAAAAAAAAATTATTGCTTTCGTGTCTTTTATTTCTGGGTCGGCTCGAACTACGGTGACCTGAGCCCCTTATTGTCCTAAGGGGAACGTAGGCAACGAAAGTGCGGTCAAAAAGTTTGTCCGTGTCATCCTTCATGGATCTCTCCGAGTTTGTGGGTTTATAGGGGAGTGTAAATAGTGTCACCCTCCAAAAAAAAAATTTATTATTGAGTCATTTTTTTATATAAAAGATATTACGCTTGTGATGTTTGTTTGTGGTGATGTGCAGAGATTCAATCCAATCGGAGCTGGAGCGAAAAAAAAAATTGCTGATAATTGGAGCAGGCACTCGCTCACGAAGCACCAGGCGCCAGCTTACCTCGGCGCTTTTTGGGATACAATCTGATAAATCCGAGCGCCCGCTCGTCACAAGCCAAGCACCCGCTCGATTTACCAGGCGCGCTCTCATTATTGCCCATGCGCCCGCTTACCTAGGCGCTTTTGGGGTTTCAATCTGATGAACACGAGCACCCGCTCGCCCTTGACCCACACGCCCGCTTGCTCTGTCGGTCTGGTCTCCTAAACCGGGTAGAATTTTGAAATTAGGGGAAAATTACCCTCAATTCTCCCCCATCTTCTCCATATCCTTCCTCTCTCTCTCTCTCTCTAAAAAACTCTATCATCAATCTCTCTCTCTCTATAAACTACCCATCTACCTCACCCAACTCAGCTTACCCACACAAAATCTTACCCTTCCCTCACCCATTACCAAGAATCAAAACCTTAAACCTCCATTAATCCGGTGAAATCCTTGATTTGTTCAAACTTTGAGAAGGAAGAAGGGGGTGATTTTGAAGGTCATCGGGGTTGAATTTGAAAGTGTCACAGAAGGGAAAAGTGATCGTTGGGTCAAGAGCTTTCCGGGGCAATCATCTTCTCTGTTTCCGGCGAGAAATTCCGGCGACCTCCGGCGACCTCCGGTAAGATATTTTACAGTTAAAAAGCCTTGTGTGGGTTGTCTAAGATTAGTGATCATGCCTCCGAAGGGTAAAGGTCGTGTCCCCCCTCCCCAACTAGAATTGGATTTTGATAATACTCGATTTGTTTCTCGAAAATCCCAAGATTATTTTGAGAACAAACATAAGAATGGGGTGACGGTTGAGAGGGGATTTGATTTTAAAGACTGTAACTTGGATGAGGTGGTTCGATTTTATAAACTGAAAAAGTTATTGGCCCAACCAAAACGGATGGGGTCTCCGTTGCTCGTTCGTGAATTTTTCTCAAACTTTCACTCGGCGACTGAGGCCACTAATGTCTGAGTGTGGGGGCATAATATTGATGTGTCGGCCCATGCCATTAATACTTTCTATGGGATGACCGGGGCGGTCGATGAGACAGAATGTGAATACTGGAAATTGAGGAGAGAGATGAGAGAGAATATGTCTGATGCTTTGACCAAATTTTTTGAGGCGTTTGGGGTGGCAATTGACAGAGGGAATAGCCGGCATGGATATATTTTTCATATTAGTGCTTTAAGGCTGGAATTGAGGGCCTTGTATCGGTTTATTTGTGAGCGGATCATACCCACGTCCCATTATCAGGATTTCCATTGGGTCCGAGCTCCTTTGCTATACGCAATGAGCAGGATGATGCCAGTGAACATTGGGTCCATCATCCGTAGTGAGATGGGAGACAGAGCAAGGAACTTAGAAAACAAAAATTATATCTTCCCAATCATGATCACGACCCTGGCTGAGAAGGCGGGGGTGCCGATGGCCAGTTTCCCGAAGACCCTGTCTGCAGGGACGACAGTGACTAAATCCACCATTGAGAGTGGAGGATCTCAGACAGAAGGGCGAGGCCAAGCCCCAGTTCAGGTGGATATGGAGGAGGAGCCACATATGACCCAGAATGAGATGAACTACTATCTGTCAGGACGGATTTAGGGGGTAGATGAGAGGCTGCAGGAATATCAGCAGCAGCAAATGCTAGCCAACTATCATCGTCAGTGCCGAGAGGATGATAATGATTAGAGGCTAAGGAGACTGGAGGAGGCGTTTTATGCCAACCAGCAGGAGGAACAATATTACAGGCGCCGGATGATGGCGCTCCATTTTCCTGGAGAGCAGTTTCCTCCTATGATATGCCCGCCACCTCCGTCTTAGTATACACCACCACCACCACCATCTAGCAGTGATTGGGCTGGAGCGACTTGGGATGAGCTCTTTAGAGGACCGGATCAGGGGACGAGTTCGGGATCGGGTATGCCGGGTCCTTGGGACCATTTTTTTCCGCCTCCGCAGTGATTTGAGGTATCCCTACCCTTTTTATTTGCACTGTATATGTGTGAGCATTGGGGGCAATGCTCAGTTTTGGTTTGGGGGTGGGGGATACCTGTTGGTTGATTGATGTTATCACCTGTATAGTTAGTTAGTTTTTATTCAAAAAGAAAAAAGAAAAAATATATAAAATAGAAAAGAAAAGAGAGGCTAGGTGAAAACCCGAAAGGGCGCCTAGGCAAAAGGAGAGGAAGAGAAAAAAAAATTATGGCAGAGGCGACACAAGGGAGGATTGGAGTGTTTGGGGTAGGATAACAATTGGAGTAGGAGGTTTGTTTAGAGGCGATAGAATAGAAAATCCTCATATTCATTTTATGGAGTCATAAGGGGTGTTGGAGCTTTTTATGAAGTAACTCAGTGCTAAGGACTATTCCTAGCTTTGATTTCTTTTTGAGGGAGGATGTAGTGAAAGATAAGCATGGGGGAAGCCTAGGATATTTTAGTTCCCCTTAGCTTTTGTGTGTGGGCCCTAGTTGGATATGTGTATTAATTTCTCTATTATTGGTGTTGATATCAATTAGGGCCATTATCATGTGTTTTTGTTGGAGAGATAAGGGGACGGAGTTCTTTTCACTCTGTGGTGTATTTCTTTTCTTTGACGTGGTTGTTGGTAGATGTAGAGGAGTTTAGGTGTCATTTTCCTCCATGCTACACTTATAGACCGGTGCTTAGATGTGGGGTTAGGAATATTACTCTGGGAAGAGTAATGGTCTAAGCGTGGGGGAATTTGATGGATCGGTTTTCATATACATTATCTCTACATTCTTGTACTACTTTTATTGACTTTTTTGGATGTAATTTAGAATAGAATTGATGTAATGTTGGTTAATTATTATTTGAGGAACTTTGTTGGTATTTATATGTAGTGAGACCCTTTTTAGTGTATTTTTGGTGCATTCCAAAGTCCTAGAGTTTAAGGGTTGAAGACCATGATTACCGAGTCAAAAAGTCAAGGGTCAAGGTCAACACAGTCAAAGTCAAGAAGGAAGAAGAAGAAAAGCTGGGAGAAGGACCAGGCGCCCGCTCGGTAGAGGGTCGAGCGCCCGCTCGCCAGTCTTCACGCGCCCGCTTACCTCCCCGTTTTTGGGGTTTTCATCTGATTAAGCCGAGCACCCGCCTTCCCTATAGCGAGCGCCCAGTTGCTCCATCCGCCAGGAATTATGGGATTGCCTTATTTTCCGATATTTTATTATTTCCTCTCCGATTTTGGGACTCCTCTCTTATTTATAAATAGGTTAGGTTTTCAGAACAGTTTTCTTATGCTTTCTTTTAGGTTTTATTCAAGTTTTCAAGTGTAACTAGGATTTTAGATCTTTCATCATCAAGCGTTTATCCAGGTTTATGAATTTCATTTATTTGCTTGTGATTCATGCTATGGGTATGAGTAACTAATCTCCTTGGTTTGCGGATTGGATGTGATCAATTACATGATCTTTGTGCTATGAGATGATAATCAATGTTTTAGTTTAACACAATAGTTTTAATTCTGTTCTTGAGTTTCAATTATATAGGTAGATATTTTTGGCTCTTTAACTATTAGGGTTTAATCTCTTGCACTTGCGTGGAGAGTTAGACATAGCCATTGTTGTGTTGAATAGTTTGGATCTTGGACAGTGCGGAAAAAGAGACAAACTAGGTTTTCATATTCTTAAGATCTTAATAAATTCTTTGTGTTTTAATTGGACCTTGCGGAAGAATTAATTTACATAGGATAATAGAATTGCAATCCGGCCACCTAACCGTTCCAATTCTTAAATAAGTGAATGAGCCCTAAAATAAAGATTAGTATTTCATCATCAAAATAGCATAAAGAGAGTGTAATTGTGATCGCCAATCCGTGAACTGCTTGTTTTCTTGAGTGCAATCTTTGCTTGAATTTGCTATTTTAAGTCCTTAGTTTATTTTTAGTGTTTAGTAGGTAATTAGTTTAAATCAATCAAATCAAACCCCCCCCCCTTTGGTTACTCTTTACATTAATTAAATCAACGTGTTTATCCACGAGTCTCTGTGGTTCGACCCTTACTTTTGTATACTGCTGCTTCGGCACTTGTACACTTGCAAGGTATTTTTATTACACAGTGGATTTTATCCATCAACAGCCTGCCAATGTTCCTTACCCGGATTACCCATGTACCGACTAACAACACTAACTGTCTGTGCAAGATCCGGCCTAGTGCACACCATAGCATACATCAAACTACCAACTGCACTAGCATAGGGTACTCGAGCCATATACTCTTTCTCCTCAACCGACATGGGCCTAAATGCAACTGACAACCGTGCATTCGCTGCACTCGGAGTATCAATAGCCTTAGCTATCGACATACCAAACCTCTCTAAAACTTTCTTGATGTAATCTTTCTGGGATAAGAACAGTTTTCATTTGGCTCTGTCTCTATAAATCTCCATACCCAGAATTTTCTTCGCGCTACCCAAATCCTTCATCTCAAACTCTACGGACAATAAACCTTTCAGCTTCTGAATCTCTAACTTCTTGACTGCTGCTATCAACATATCATCTACATAAAGCACCAAATAGATGTACGACCCATCTACCAACTTATTGTGATACACACAACAATCATACGGGCTTCTTGTGTATCCGATCTCTGTCATATAGCTGGCAAACCTCTTGTACCACTGCCTAGGAGACTGCTTAAGTCCATACAAGGACTTCTTCAACCTACAAACATAATCTTCCTTACCAGGAAAATGGAATCCTTCCGGCTGTGTCATGTATATCTCTTCCTCCAACTCTCCATGCAAGAAAGCTGTCTTGACGTCTAGTTGCTCAAGCTCCAAATCCCTTTGTGCTACTATTGCTAGCAACACTCTGATCGAAGTGTGTCTGACCACTGGTGAGAAGATCTCATTGTAGTCCACCCCCTCTCTCTGTGAGAAACCTCTTGCAACAACGCGAGCTTTATACTTAACCCCTTCTGCCGGTGACATCCCTTCCTTTTTCTTGAAGATCCACTTGCAAGTCACAATCTTTCTGCCTTCTGGACTTTTGGTCAACTCCCAAATCTGATTCTTGTGAAGAGACTCCATCTCATCACCCATAGCCGCATACCACTGAGATGACTCTGAACATGTAACTGCTTCCTTGAAAGTAGAAGGTTCCGTAAGATCGGGCTCCACTTCCTTAGCAACCTGCAGTGCATAAGACACCATACCTCTCCGGAGGCTTCCAAAAATTAGCTCTTCTAGACCTTCCTTGTGCTAACCCATGTTTTTCGGGAACTGAACTTGAAATTTCTGGTGCTTCAGTCTCTGTCTCTGTTGGTGGATCCTGATCAACATCTGACTGTGAGACAACTAACTCTTCAGTATCTTGTTGCTCCACCTGTTTATCAACACCGCCAACACTCGAAACAATCGTAGATCTCATTATAGGGTTAATAACAAAATTCTCATCAAATACGACGTTCCCACTGATAATTACCCTATTTTCTGATGGAGACCAAATACGGTATCCCTTGACACCGTCCCCATACCCCATGAATACTCCCTTTCTAGCTCTAGGTTCTAACTTCCCATCATCTACATGATAATAAACAGTACACCCAAAAGATCTTAAAATAGAATAATCAATAGGTTTACCAGTCTATACCTCATGGGGAACTCTGAGGCCAATATCGGCGTCAGGTCCACGATTAATCATGTAACATGCTGTACTTACCGCTTCTGCCAAGAACCGCTTAGACAACCCTGCATTGGAGAGCATGCACCTTTCCCTCGCAAGCAATGTCTGATTCATCTGCTCTGCTACACCATTCTGCTGTGGCGTACCTCTAATGGTGAGATGTCTAGAAATCCCCAGCTCTCTGCAAAACGAATCGAACTCAGTACTGCAGAACTCCAAACCATTATCTGTCCGGATCTTCTTGATCTTCTTCCCTGTCTGATTCTCCACTAACGTCTTCTAGTCCCTGAAATTCCTTAGAGCCTCATTCTTGTGCTTTATGATAATCACCCAAGTCTTCCTCGAATAATCATCAACCATAGACAAGAAATATATGTGCCCCCTTAGTGATTCCTGACGTGAAGGTCCCCAACAATCTGAGTGGATGTAATCTAGAACGCTTTTTGTATTATATATGCCCTTGGGAAAACTATTACGCTTCATCTTCCCAAGCACACAATGCTCATAAAATTTAAGATCCTTGATCTTATGGCCACATAGAAGATTCCTTTTAGCCAACTTTTGCATCCCTCGAATGCTCATGTGCCCGAGCCTGATGTGCCACAGCTTAGACATATTTCCCTCGTTCACTTCTGATGATGCAACCATAGCTGACCCTGCAAGCGTCCTTCCTTGGAGGAAATACAAGGAGCCCTGCTTAAGGCCTCTCAGAACCACTTCTGAACCGTTATACACACTGACTGATCCACCTTTACCTTTGAAACTGAACCCTTTGTTGTCTAGTTGACTAAGAGAAATAAGATTCTTCGTCATAAGCGGAACGTGTTGAACCTCGTTCAAAGTGACAAACCTACCATCATGAGTCCTGACCTTGATCGAACCAATACCGACAACCTTGCAGACTGCACTGTTGGCCATGCTTATATCACCACCATCCACCTGCCTGTAATCAGTAAACCATTCTCTCATAGGGCTGATATGGTAAGAAGCTCCTCAATCAAGAATCCACGCATCGGATGCGCGTGCTGATTCTGATGTAACTAGGGCATAATCCTCATCTGAACTGCTACCCCTGGCCACCATGGCCTCTGCTCTGACTGGTGCCTCGCCTCACTTCTTTCTGGGACAATCGAATTTCCAATGCCTCTTCTCCTTACAGAAATTACAGACATCCCCAGGTTTCAGACCCCTCTTGTGTGAAGAATTACCTTTATTGTTCTTCTTCCCACTGGAACCATTATTACTACTACTAGCAACCAAACCTGATGACTGGGTATCTGCCCCCATTCCCACTCGCCTTTCGGGGTAACTCCCTCGTCTTGAGAGAAGTTTTCACTTTCTCTAGAGTGATACCATCTTTACGATTTATGCACGAATCGACATAATGTTCATAAGACATAGGTAAAGATACTAAAAGCTGCAAGGCTGCATCCTCGTCATCCACAACAACTCCTATATTACGCAGTTCAAGTAATGCAGAAGTAAATCTATTAAGATGATCATTAATGGGCATACCTTCTGTCATACGACAATCATACAGCTTCTCTTGGTAGTGGTGCCCTAGGCAAGTTTAATAAACGTTGTAATTGTTATCATTTATTTCATATCAATAAAGAAATGTTTTGATTATTATTGTTGTTCATGTTTACTTATAATAATCTCCGTCCCTAATACTTGTTAAGCACTAGTATAAAGGCTAAATGATCATGGGATGATCATGTTAGATTTATGGGTACTTGTTTGGAACAAGGCACTGGACATGACCCGCTGTATGAGATTTATGTCATGGTCTATGTCGAACATATATCTCATATTAGTTATGTCATTCGAATCCTTAGACATGAAGTTATTATAGTCTTCCACTTGATGAACATTATGTTTGACATATTCAAACGCTACCTTTAACCGGGTAGTTATAAAGGGTATGATTGGCATAATCGGATTCACGTAGGGAAGAATAATAAGCTAAATGGATTTGTCCCTCTACGGAGAGATGTCAAGCTTAGGCCTCTCGTAGGAATGATGTTGATGAAATGTTCGGCCGGACTCAAATGAATTGATTGGATCAATGTCATTTGGATTATCAACATATTCGGAATTGAGAAAGTATTGAACAAAACATGTTGACCGTTTGACCATGACTTGTGTTCAATGACATCGTGGACAAAGGGATTATGACATGTTCTAAAAGGAATGCGAACTTGTATCTAGTTATACTATTTGGGTAGGTATGACGGTTTGCTAGAACCTAATCATATCTTATGGTTTCATGTTTGAACCCATTGCCAACTTAGTATAATCCTAGAGGGTCACACACAAGAGAACGAATCTTTAAAAGGACTATATTGGAATTTTAGAAAATTCTGGGAATCTAGGGAAGTGGGCGACCGCACAGTATGGACTGGGCGGCCGCACACTTAGCTCAGTTTTGTACCAGTTTGTTTCAGATAGTTGTGCGACCGCACAGTGGATTCTGGGCGGCCGCACAGTACTGTCGGGTGGCAGATTCCTAATTTGATTAGGAAACGAATTTTGGACGATTTTTGACACAAGTTTCTTATTTGGAATAGGTCCTACTTGTGTATAAAAGACCAAATTCGGCCAGCACTCTTAACCAATGATTTTGTGAGTCTCCAAAGAGTTTGAGAGAGTTTATTTTGTTCCAAGATATCTTTTTGATTGAAGAACAAAATAATACACAATTAAAATTCCACATAGTCATAATTGTGAAAGTGTGTTTGTTGGGTATGCCCACACATATCTCAGTTTTTATGTAATAGGACTAATTAGATTTGATTGATCCATCACCTAAGTTTTATTTCATGGACTTTAGACCCACATGTAAAAAGTATTTATACTTCATTTTTTAGGTTGTCCATTGTTATAGAATAGGCTTAGAAATAGGGCAAGAAGATCAAGTTTCAAGAAAAATCACTCAGTGAGTTTGAGCCGCGCTTATGCGCCTCCACGCGCCATGCGCCACGCGCCTTCTACATTCGCGCAATGCGCCAGTTAGAGCGCGCGCTTAAAGATTTCTTCATAAGATATGTTACGCGCATCTGCGCCCCTTGACTTAAGCGCACGCTTACTATGCGCCTATTGGCTCAATGCGCCTCTTGGCTCAAATGCGCCTCAAAGAATTTATTCAACACTCAGTGATTTATTGAAGACTCGAAGACTTGAAAAGAATTCAAAATTACGCCAATGATCCAACGGTGGATAAAAGATGCATATGCGCCTAATCTGTTGACACGTGTCCATAACGGTCACATTTATGTTGAGTGTCAAAATGGCCATAAAATATGCATGCTCCAATCAACGAACGACAGATCATCTTATCCACAAGGATTTCCAAACGGCTAGTTTTTTGAAGTTCACTATAAATACCCCATAACTTCAACATTTTGAAGTTGCTGAGTTTTGCTAAGAATTTCAAGAATTTCTCTCTCAAAGCATTTGTTGAAGATTTGAAGATTGCCTTCGTTTTTCCAGATTTCTCAAGAACATCTTCATACCTTCATCCTTAGCCCAGATCTTCAAGCCTTAACACTTTAGTTTCTTGTGCTCTCCATCTCAAAGATCTAAAGAGCCTTGATACTAAGAACACACACGCACCTCTTTAAGATTAATCATTTAGATTCATCTTTTAGAGATACACCGGTTATTGTTTTGGATTTGTTCTTTCATAGTAATAGATCTTGAGTTAGTGTATAAGCTCAAACATTGTAATTTGTAACACTCACTCATTATATAAGATCTCGATTAGAAATCCAAGACTAACCATCTTGGTAGAGGACGTAGATCTTTCATTGATCGAACCTCTCCAAATAGCTTGTGTTATTATCTTGTCATTTCTTTCAAGTTATTATTTTCACTCACTATTTGCTTGTTTACTCATTGTAGATTGATTGAACTGAATTGTGTTGTGTTGTTATATCATTTGCCTTAGTTCCTTATTTCACTCACTTTGAGCCAAAATACTTAGTGTGTGTGTTGCGCTCCCTTTATCACTTTGCGCCTATTTTCATTACTAAATTCCGCTGTGCATTTCACTCACTCACTTAGGCGCATTTCATAACGCTTACTTGATAAAGTGCGCATTCGCAATTGAGTTTTTCAAGGGTACGAAAAGAATTTTAAAACAGCTATTCACCCCCCCCCCCTCTAGCTATTTTTCATACCCTTGTTGCCCTTTGGGACCAACAAGTGGTATCAGAGCAAACACCTTTATAAAACATTTTTCGTTTTTCAAGCTTAACAGCTTGGGTGCCGATTCTAAATGGCAAACTCAAAACCTATGGCAACTGCAAACTACACTCACGTTCCGGTCTTTGATGAAGATCATTTTGACGTATGGAAATTCAGCATATTGACTCATCTCAACTCAATCGATGAAAGGCTCCATGACACCGTCGTTTATGGACCTTATATTCCGATGAAGGCGAATCCAAATCCACGCACCAACGCTGCTCAACCTACTGTCCTAAAACCAAGGGAAGAATGGACCGAGGAAGAAATTAGAAGAGTCGCAAATGATGGCAAAGCAAGAAACATTCTTCTAAGCACTCTAAGCACGGCGATGAAACAACAAGTCATGCATTGTGCTACTGCAAATGAGCTATGGGATGCTATTGAAGAGCATATTGAAGGAGACACCGTTTGCAAGGAGAACAAGAAATACGAAGTTCAAAAGAGATTCAACAATTTCTCTCAACTCCCCGGTGAAAACTTAAGGCAAACTTATGAACGCTACTGTGAAATTATCAATCTATGTATTTCACTTGGCATGAAGTTTACCAACAAAGATTTGAATGTAAATTTTCTACAAGCTTTTGGATCAAGATACCTTCATAAATCTAGCGCTCTTGAAGACGCTGGAACTTTAGATGTTTGGACTTTAAGGAACCTATATGCAAATCTCAAAGTTTACGAACTCAAACTCCAACGAATCAGTGAAACTGAAGGAAAGTCAAAATCTATGGCTATGATGGCGCACAGAGAAGCCGCGCCTACTCCTGCGCCTACACCTGCGCCTGTACAAGATGAGAAAAGCTCCGATCCCAAAATTTCTACTTCTGAGCTATTAGACATGGATGATGAAGACTTCGCTTTATTTGTGAAGAAATTTCAAAAGTTCAGAAAATTCTCAAGACCCGGCTCAACCAACAAATTTCAAGGATCTACCAGCAAAGCTCCTCAAAAGTTTTCAAGGAGCAGTGATTCAAAAAGAAAAGAAGATCTTGTTTGTTTTAATTGCAGGAAACCCGGACATTTTGCATCAAGCTGCCCGATCCCCAAATTTGAATATATGCAGAAGAAGAGCAGCCATACTCCCAAATTCACTCCCAAGTTCACTCGTCACAAGGGAATGGTTGCTGAAGAAGAAGCACCAGCAAATGAGCACAACACTTGGATTGAAACAGACTCCGATGAGAGCGATGAAGATTCCGATGATGGACTCGTTTGTTTAATGGCAAATGATGATGAAGTTGATGCTTATGATTCTGATGATGACTTCTCCAAGGATGTTCCCGATATGAATGCCTTGAATAAACCTATCAAGAAATCTGCAAGTTTTCAAGAAGCGAAAAAGAAGAAAGGACCAACCATCAGCGAGCTCGTTGAACAAGGATTTCTCACTCCGGCTCAAAACGATGGTGGATTGTTATTCTCACGATGTGATCTTGGAGCAAGGAACAAATTGAGAAAAGGAGCATACATTAGACCACAGGTTGAACCAACTGCTCCAATCTCCAAAATCAATGATGAAGTGATTGCTGAACAAGAAAAATTGTTCAAAAAGGCTGAAAAGGTAATTACTAGATTTGATAGTATGAAGGAAGCTTTAGCACTATCATGTGATGAAATTTCCCAGCTTAAGACCGAGAAATCTCTACTTAAATCTGAACTCACCCTCCTTAAGGAGCAGATAAAGAGCATGACTCCTCTTACCGTTAAAAACACTTTTCTAACAGAACAGAACTCACTTCTTAAAGTTCAAAACGATGAATTGGTTGCTCAAATCACTGATCTTAAAAAGATTACAAATGAGTGGTCCAATTCTCGTGTCACTATGGAGAATATATTTGAGTCCCAAAAAGTCAGTGGTGATAAAAGTGGCTTGGGATTCTCATCAACTAGTGACAACTTTAAATGTGATGTCTGTGCTGAAAGAGATAGTGAATTTACCAACCAACAAACTCTTGAAATTCCCAAGGAAAAACATTCTAATTCAATGGGTAAAGGACATGAAAAAGTCAAGAGACAAACATTCCATTATGTCTACCCAACGAAGAAATTTGGGAAAGCTAATGGGAAAGATATAGCTACAGATGAACCATCTCCTAGCAAAATCATTCTTGAAAATAGGCGCGCTCCTTCTCCGAGTGCTCATTATGCGCCTAAGAGCCACGCGCCTCATCGCCGTGCGCCTCCTAGCCCTATGCGCCCTTCGAGAAAAAGCGCTCCAAAATTTCAAAAGAAAGATTTTGTTAAGTCTAGTTCATCTGACCCAAAGAAGAATTCCATCCCCAAGAAAAGTAAAGAGTTTGTGAAAACTCACGTGATTGGTGGCTTTCATCATTGTTCCATTTGTGATTGTTCAGGACACAAGGCCGTGGAATGCCTTTTGCGATTCACTCCCAATGCCAAAGGACGTAAAAATCCTAAGGTCAAGCAAGAGTGGGTTGTCAAAAGTTGCTAACCCTAGGACCCAAAAGGAATAAAGGGGACCTGCTTAAATGTCTATATTTCAGGTTCTTTGTTTCATGGCTGGATCTTCAAAAGCTAGAAATTATGAATGGATTCTCGATAGTGGGTGTTCAAGACACATGACTGGAGATGAATCCTTATTAGAAGATGTCCATGAAGAAAGAGGTCCCTCCGTAACATTTGGCGATAATAACAAAGGTCAAGTTGTAGCATATGGAAAGCTCAAGAAAGACAAAGTGTGCATTGAAAGAGTCTCACTCGTGGAAGGGCTCAAGCACAACTTATTATCCATATCTCAATTCTGCGACAAAGGATTAGAATGCCATTTTACTTCAACGCAATGTCTTATCAAGAATGGCAAAACTGGAGCTATCTTACTCACGGGATATCGTAAGACAAATATTTATATTATTGATTTTCATAGTATGAACTCTAGTACTAATCTTTGTTTTGTAGCAAAAAGTGTGAACGAAAATAGTTGGCTGTGGCACAAGCGCTTAAGTCACTTGAACTTCAAGTATCTATCTAAACTCAGCAGGAATAATCTTGTCAAAGGACTTCCCAAAGTTGCTGATCATCATGACAAAAAGTGCGCCGCATGTCAACTTGGCAAACAACCGAAGCAGTCATTTTCAAGCAAGTCAAATCCTTCAACTACAAGATGTTTGCAACTGCTTCACATTGATCTATTTGGACCAGTTTCCACCGCAAGCATTCGTAGAAACAAGTATACTCTAGTTGTGGTGGATGATTATTCAAGATATACATGGGTAAAGATGATGATTACAAAAGATGATTGTTATGATATTCTCACTACCTTATTTCGACTGCTCCAAACCCAAAAAGAAGATGACATCGTTAGTGTTCGATCCGACAATGGAACAGAATTCAAGAACAACGGTGTTGCTCGATACTGTGAAGATCATGGGATAGATCACAACTTTTCAACCGCCGGAGTTCCTCAACAAAATGGCGTCGTTGAACGAAAGAATAGAACGTTGATTGAAGCGGGAAAGACGATGATAGCTGAAGCTAAATTGCCTAAGTACTTTTGGGAAGAAGCTATCAACACTGCATGTTTTACTCAAAATCGTTCCCTCATCAACAAACTTCACAACAAGACTCCGTATGAACTTTGGCGTGGTAGAACTCCCAACATTGCATTCTTCAAGATCTTTGGTTGCAAATGTTATATCCTCTACAACGGAAACGAACATAGAGGTAAATTCGATGCCAAAGCCGACGAAGGTATTTTTGTTGGGTATGCCAAACACTCTAAAGCTTTTCGTGTTTTCAATAGAACTACATTAGTGATAGTTGAATCTGTACATGTTACATTTGATGAACATTCTCTCCTTGAGCCACATTTGGCTCCAAATGTTGCTGATGATTCTATTGAGTTAAATGATACAGGTGCTCCTATTTATGTTGCTCCCACTCAAGATCAGAATCTATCAACACAAGGAAATCCATCTACATCAAATGCACCTAATTCAATGTATAATGCGCCTGGTGAATCCTCTATTGCGCCTCACTCAAATGATGCGCCTCATGATTCCTCTTACGCGCCTATTTCTACTGCTGCATCTGGTGTAAACCCAAATTTCAATTCTGAGCCAGTTCAACCCCCAAATTTCAATGACTTTGAATCTGGTGAAGAGGTACCAATTGAAGACCTTCAAATTACTACAACTCAACCTAACTTACCTCCTGAAATTCGTGAAGTTAGAGGTCACCCAATTGCTAATATCATCGGTGATCTACAAGTTGGTGTTCGTACAAGGAGAGCTACAAACTTTGATGCTTACACTGCTTTTATCTCTCAAATTGAACCGAAGAAGGCTGATGAAGCGCTCCAAGATCCTAATTGGGTTATTGCAATGCAAGAAGAACTCAATCAATTTGAACGATGTAAGGTTTGGACTCTTGTTCCAAGACCAAATGATCAAGGAGTGATTGGTACGAAATGGGTGTTCAGGAACAAGATGGACGAGAATGGAACCATCACGAGAAACAAAGCAAGATTGGTTGCACAAGGCTATAGGCAAGAAGAAGGAATTGATTACGATGAAACTTTTGCGCCCGTAGCAAGACTTGAAGCTATCAGATTATTTCTAGCTTACGCCGCTCACAAGAACTTCAAGTTATATCAAATGGATGTGAAGAGCGCGTTTCTAAATGGTGAACTCCAAGAACAAGTCTATGTTGCTCAACCACCTGGGTTTGAAGATTCACAATTTCCAAATCATGTGTACAAACTCCAGAAAGCTTTGTATGGACTCAAACAAGCACCAAGAGCATGGTATGATACACTATTAAAGTTTCTCATCGAAAAAGGCTTCACTCGCGGTAAAATCGATACAACTCTTTTCATTGCCAAACATAATGGTCATAAATTACTTGTTCAAATTTATGTTGATGATATTATATTTGGTTCTACTAATGAATTGTTGTGCAAGCGTTTTGAGAAACTAATGAAGAGCAAGTTTGAAATGAGCATGATGGGAGAACTCACATTCTTCCTCGGGCTTCAAATCAAGCAAATGAGTGAAGGCATTTTTATCAACCAATCCAAATACACAAAGGACTTAATCAAGAAGTTTGGACTTGAGAACGCTAAATCATACGATACTCCAATGGCCACCGGCAACAAACTCGACAAAGATCTAAAAGGTAAACGTGTTGATCAAACGCTCTATCGAGGTATGATTGGCTCACTCCTTTATCTTACTGCTAGTAGGCCCGATATTATGTTTAGTGTTTGTGTTTGTGCTCGTTATCAATCCGACCCTAGAGAAGCACACTTAATTGCTGTGAAACGTATTATAAGATATCTCTCTGGCACTGTTAACCTTGGACTTTGGTACACCAAAGATTCGAACTTTAAACTTGTAGGTTACTCAGATGCGGATTATGCAGCGTGCACAATTGATAGGAAAAGCACAAGTGGCACTTGTCATTTCCTCGGATATAGACTTGTGTCATGGGCGAGTAAGAAACAAGCTTCAGTATCTGTCTCAACAACCGAAGCCGAATATATCGCTGCGGGAAGTTGTTGTTGTCAAATACTCTGGATGAAGCAGCAATTGGTGGACTATGATATCATCGAAGAAAATTGTCCCATCTACTGCGACAATACATCAACAATTGCGGTTTCTGAAAATCCTGTCATGCACTCAAAGACCAAGCACATCGACATCAAATATCACTTCCTCAAAGACCACGTGGAAAAAGGCAATATTCATTTGGAACACGTGGGAACCGACTATCAAATCGCCGACATTCTAACTAAAGCACTTGACGCGAAACGGTTCATGTTTTTGAGAGGTGAAATGGGTATGCTTGAACTCAACTAAATTCAATATAGTTTTGTCAATACTAATGATTTTATGTTGTGTTGAGTTATGAGTATATTAGGTACAAATGATTAAATCAATTTTTCAAAAGTTTCAAGGAAATTATGCGCCATCTATGCGCCTTACTAACTGCGCGCCCATCTCTAGTTTTCTGCGCGCACAATATCTGCGCGCCTATCAATTCATGCGCGCGCTCAACCATCTTTGCGCGCCTTGATGTGTAATGCGCCTTGATGAATAATGCGCCTAGATGAGTATGCGCCTTACTGAAGTAATGCGCCTCTTCATGCGCGCATTAACTATTGCGGCTCAATCATTTCTCAAAATTCAATTTCAATGATTGAACGTAATAAATACACAAGTACCAGGTATGTTCATTCTGTTCATTTATTATAGGAATCTATGTCTTTTGACATTCCTTTAATTGTTCAAGGGTACTTGTGCAATTAAAATTTTTCCCTCGTTTTACGCTTTTCGAAAAATTTTATTTTCTGGGATATATTTCTTGCACCCCAAACTTACACCAAAATAGATGTTTTTGGTGTTTGTGCAAAAATTAGTCAAAATTGCTCATACACTTAAAGGGAAAGTGGAGCAGTTTTTCAAAAACCTAAATGTCACATCATGACACTTTAGGTCATTCAGCCATTAATGCCCTTCAAATCCCAAAAATCCCTCATTAATGAATGTCCTTTTTGTCATGATGAGCCGCCATTTTCAAAATCCCTCATAAATGCAATCCTTTCAACTTCCCATCTTTTTAAATTTTTGACTGTTTTTTTCCATATCAGTGCAAGTTTTTAATCCTAACCTATAAAAACACATCAACACCTTACTCCCTCCTACCTACTCTATTTCTCTCTCTCTCCCAGACTCGTCTCTCTCTCTTCATCTTCATTTTTCTTCTTCATTTTACATTCATATATATAAGTTTATGGGTCCTAAGAAAGCATCAACATCTACACAAGACGATATGGTATGAATTCTCAACCTTTAATCTCCTTATATTTCTGTTTTTTTCGTCATTTTCAGTGATGTTTTTCGTTTTTTTTAAACCCGGATTCATTTTCTTTGATTTCTCTTGATTCGATGATCCGTTTTCTATATCGTTTGTTGGGTTGTGTTCTATTCTTGATTTCGAATCTTTTAAAACCAACATTTTAACGATCAATGCTCTGTTTGTTACAAATCTGAGTTTTTGTTTTCAAAATTTTTCAAAATTTTCGGGCATTCTTTTGATCATTGTGCTTTCATTATTGATTTGTTCTTATTTTTGTTTGCATATTTAGATTCCTTGTCGTCATGCGGTCATTTTGATATATTATTTGTCTAGTTTGGTGAAGTTTCATGATTTTCGTGTTCTTGGTGTTCTTCGAGCATTCAAGGGTCGTTCTTCGTGTTCTTCGTCATTTATGCATGTTTTGGTCTCTAAAAATTTTCTAACTTGTTTTCGAAAATTTGAACTTTTTGATTTTCATTTCTTTCATTTGAATGCTTGTTGTTTGTTTTTCTTTCTAAGTAAAAATTTTCACGTCATGCGCCTATGTACTTCTTTATGCGCCTATTTTTTATGCGCCTGAATGATTTATGCGCCTCTACTTGTATATGCGCTTAAATCATTCTGCGCCTAAAAACCTTATGCGCCTAACTTCGTACTCAGTCAAATTTCGTTGTTTTAATTTTTCCTTAGTATTCACATAGAACCATATTATGCGCCTTGTAACTCTATGCGCCTTCAATATTTTATGCGCCTAATTCAATCATGCGCCTTGATTCTCTATAATTTTGTGCGCCTGTTTCAATTATGCGCCTATATATTTCATGCGCCTATGTTACTTTGATCATTTTATGTTTCTATGCGCCTATATCACTTCTAACATCAATCATTTTTTTCAGGACCTTGCAAATTTCAAACTTGAAGAAACTCTTGATCTATTGGAGTTATCTGGTGAAGTGATGGGAAGAGAAATAATAGAGACTCTGCGCGTCGCTGGTCTGCTCCCTTTATTCACCATGGACCAAGATTTCTTCTCTGCGCTCCTCGTGGATGAGTTCTTCTCCACTGCTGTTCTAGTGGAAATTGACGTAAATGGGCGCACTCACTACCGGATTGAGGCGCGCGTTCAAAATGTTGACGTCCATATTTCATCATCTGTGATTCGACACTTGCTCGGTTTTCCATCTACCGGTGAAGATCGCATTATTGGGCGCCCGATGACTTACTCAATTGATGATCAGAACAAGATGGCTGCCTCACTTCTAAATATTCCCACGCTTCAAAACAATATCAAAAACACCGAAATTCGAGATGGTGGAGAACTCTTGACTCACATCGCTCACTTGGTGGGAACTTCAATAGTGTTCAAAACTGGGAACGTAAACCGATTCACGGTTGAACAATGGGAATACACAGCTGCTATCATGGCCAAGGAGAAGCTTCACTGGCCTCATATTCTGTTCAAGACTCTGCGTGAGCAAATTGATAAATTTGTGAAGAACAAAAGTGATGGAAAGACCCGATTCCGCTCACACTGCCTTATTCTCACAAAACTTTTTCTAACTTACCCTGAGTTAGTTAAGTTTTTGAATGAGAATCCGGAGTACAAGATCAACGATGTTCCAATGTTTGGTAAAGCTAGTTTGGACCTCAAGAAGCGCAGGAAGAAGCCCACAAAGCGCGCAAAAGGAATCCAGATCAAGACTGTTGAAGGCTTAGTAGATGAAGACACAGAGTCCGATGATGCGCCAGTCCTTAAAAGCGCACCATTATTAAAGAGCGCAGTAAAAGCAAGCGCTAGACAAAGCGCAGATCCAGTGCCAGGCGCAGATAAAAGCAAAGGCAAACGGGTAGTTGATGACCCTACTCCTGCGCCTGTCAAACGCACTAGATTTGAAACTGATGATGAGCGAGATCTGAGGCTAGCGCAGGAAGCCAGCAGGCTTGAGGCTCAACGAAAAAGAGATGAAGACTTTCTAGCCAAACAAGCTGCTGAGTCAGAAAAGTTAGAGCGCATGAAAGGCGCCGGATCAAGCGCAGATATTGAGAAAGGGCCTTCTGTTTCCGCGCCTACCCAGCGCGCTCCTTCTCAACGCGCCCCCTCTCCCCGTGCGCCCTCATTCAAATTTCAACCGACCAAAGTGTCAAGGGTACAACTCCTCTCTGATTTCTTCGGAGATGACATTTCAGACATAGAGGAACCAGTTCAGGGGGAGGAAGAGACCATCCCTCAGCGCACTCCTTCTCCAGTTGCGCCTCCACCTGGACCAGATCCGATCACAGCAGAAACTATTGATGTTGAAACAGTTGTTGTTGAAACTGTTGATGTTGAAACTGAAGATGAATTTGAGTCTCCTACTCATTCACCTCCTCGTGCGCCTCCATCTCCTTCTGCGCCCCTTCCTGATGTTGCGCCCCTTCAAGATGATGCGCCATTCTCTGCCCCTGCGCCTCCTCCATCTGCTCCTGATTTGAGCGAGGTACTTTCCATTCTTCATTCTTTACAGCAGGGGCAAGAAAACTTAGAGCAGGGATAGGCTCATATAAAGTCTCAATTTGAGCTTCTTACTTCCTTACTCACTGATCAATCCGAAGAGATCGCTGCCATTAAGGGGGAGATGAACTCTCTCAAGGACAAACTCTCTGCTCCTTCTCCTCTTCCGGCGCAGACTCAGGTTCAAGCTCATACTGACCAGGCGCAAACCACCGCTTCTGCGCCTACTTTCATACCTCAGTCTGCTGCGTCTCAATCCAATATGAATGTGCTTGTATCTAAGTTGGATGTCCTGAAAGAGTTGGTCGTCACTCATTTCACTGCTGCTCACTCAAGCTCTGACAGACGCGCTGAACATATTTCTTCAGATATTATCACGGCTCAGAATGCCATTGAAGCTCACATTCAAATCCTAGAAGAAAATATTTCACAACAGCAGCAAATC
Source organism: Campanula takesimana (assembly GCA_026119855.1). NCBI lineage: Eukaryota > Viridiplantae > Streptophyta > Magnoliopsida > Asterales > Campanulaceae > Campanula > Campanula takesimana. The sequence continues at coordinate 411,686 of JAOWBW010000357.1, read as the reverse complement.
ACTCAGCGTTCCATTGATGAATACCAAAACATCAATGTGAATCACTTGAGTTATATTAGAGACGGTATTACTGCTACTCACTCCAGTGTCACTGACACTCAAGGGTTAGCGAACCGTAGTCATCAGCTCGCAAAGCAAATTCAGCGTTCTGTTTCAGAGATCGTTGATGGATTGAAGGAAGATGATGCGCCTCCCAACCCTTAGTTTCTATTATTTTTTTGTTTGTAAATTTTTAGAACCTTTTGTAATAGAACAATCTCTTTTGTGATAGTGATTTTGTGCTTACTTGTTTTAGCACCTTTTGTTTTTGTTCTATTCAAAACTTGTAATTTGTAACTCTTACACCCCAAGTTTTAATGAGAACAATGCATCACTTATTATCAAACCTTGTTCACTCAAACTCCTTGTTTGTAGAACAATGAATATTGTTTAAATTCATATGCATCATATTGAATTGTTTCATACTTTCATGCATTAAGTTTAAACTTGGTTTAAACACATTTCAAAACTAAAAATCATATATCATCTTGAATGTGTTAAACTGTTGTTTCTATCATTCCATATGTAATTCTTTATTCTTATTGGAATAGATTAGGAATCTATATTTTGGACTAATGTGTGCATTAACTTGAGACATGAATTACCAATTTCATTCATTTGGACATGTTCTTATCAAGTATAATGTTTGTCCTTGATATAGTAGGTAATGGCATCAATCAAATAGGGGGAGATTGTTGGGTATGCCCACACATATCTCAGTTTTTATGTAATAGGACTAATTAGATTTGATTGATCCATCACCTAAGTTTTATTTCATGGACTTTAGACCCACATGTAAAAAGTATTTATACTTCATTTTTTAGGTTGTCCATTGTTATAGAATAGGCTTAGAAATAGGGCAAGAAGATCAAGTTTCAAGAAAAATCACTCAGTGAGTTTGAGCCGCGCTTATGCGCCTCCACGCGCCATGCGCCACGCGCCTTCTACATTCGCGCAATGCGCCAGTTAGAGCGCGCGCTTAAAGATTTCTTCATAAGATATGTTACGCGCATCTGCGCCCCTTGACTTAAGCGCACGCTTACTATGCGCCTATTGGCTCAATGCGCCTCTTGGCTCAAATGCGCCTCAAAGAATTTATTCAACACTCAGTGATTTATTGAAGACTCGAAGACTTGAAAAGAATTCAAAATTACGCCAATGATCCAACGGTGGATAAAAGATGCATATGCGCCTAATCTGTTGACACGTGTCCATAACGGTCACATTTATGTTGAGTGTCAAAATGGCCATAAAATATGCATGCTCCAATCAACGAACGACAGCTCATCTTATCCACAAGGATTTCCAAACGGCTAGTTTTTTGAAGTTCACTATAAATACCCCATAACTTCAACATTTTGAAGTTGCTGAGTTTTGCTAAGAATTTCAAGAATTTCTCTCTCAAAGCATTTGTTGAAGATTTGAAGATTGCCTTCGTTTTTCCAGATTTCTCAAGAACATCTTCATACCTTCATCCTTAGCCCAGATCTTCAAGCCTTAACACTTTAGTTTCTTGTGCTCTCCATCTCAAAGATCTAAAGAGCCTTGATACTAAGAACACACACGCACCTCTTTAAGATTAATCATTTAGATTCATCTTTTAGAGATACACCGGTTATTGTTTTGGATTTGTTCTTTCATAGTAATAGATCTTGAGTTAGTGTATAAGCTCAAACATTGTAATTTGTAACACTCACTCATTATATAAGATCTCGATTAGAAATCCAAGACTAACCATCTTGGTAGAGGACGTAGATCTTTCATTGATCGAACCTCTCCAAATAGCTTGTGTTATTATCTTGTCATTTCTTTCAAGTTATTATTTTCACTCACTATTTGCTTGTTTACTCATTGTAGATTGATTGAACTGAATTGTGTTGTGTTGTTATATCATTTGCCTTAGTTCCTTATTTCACTCACTTTGAGCCAAAATACTTAGTGTGTGTGTTGCGCTCCCTTTATCACTTTGCGCCTATTTTCATTACTAAATTCCGCTGTGCATTTCACTCACTCACTTAGGCGCATTTCATAACGCTTACTTGATAAAGTGCGCATTCGCAATTGAGTTTTTCAAGGGTACGAAAAGAATTTTAAAACAGCTATTCACCCCCCCCCCTCTAGCTATTTTTCATACCCTTGTTGCCCTTTGGGACCAACAGTGTTTCATAATTTTGGTCTAGCAATCAAGATCAAGAAGCTTCTTGATATTCGTTCGTGGTGTGGATACCGCTAGAGGGTGAAGCTCATCATCTTCAAATTTCGTGTTCTTACTTTCTTCGTGATCAAGCTTCAAATCTCCACCAAGATCAAAGCTAGAATTCAAAGTCATCAAGGGTTAGTTTTTCCTCTATTCATGTTGTTGCATTTGAGTTAATCATATGAATGGATCTATGGGCTTTGGGTTTTATAAATTTTAAATGCTAAATTTCGCTGCGCATGTGTCTACAAAACCCAACAGTGGTATCAGAGCCCCGTTCATGTTGATTATTTCAATACCTAGATCATGTTATGTGTATATAAATTGTTTATGTGCCTTGCATGATATGAATATTGGAATATATGATGTTTATGTATTATGTGATTTTATGTGGTTTATTGTTTTACAACTTTAATCGCACGATTCAATCGCAATAAATAAATTATGGTGGATTCAGAATTGTTGATTATTAATTTTTGATTGGATCAAAGTTTTAATAATCGGGGAAAAACAATTTTGAGACAAAATTTTCGAACTTAAAAATTCTGCACATTCTGATTGCACCGGGCGGCCGCACGGTTTTGGGCGACCGCACAGTTCCTTTTGGGCGGCCCCACAAAAGAATCAGAAGGCATGTTTTTGGTCAAAAACAGAATCTGGAATTTTTCGAAAAATTCAACAAAACCAGTAACAGAACCAGTCCAGACCTGCTGATCTGGAAGGGGTTTTGGGTAGTTGGTTTGTGTGTGAATTTTGGGGTTTGATTTTCCTATTTGTTTTAGTCTTGTGATTCTAAGATTGGTTCAAGGTTTGGATGGCTAATCTGCGTTCATCGAGATTGTGTTTCCCAAACTTGATCGCAATCAAAGTTTCAAAGATAAAACGAAGTTAGAATTATGAAGAGTTCATAATTGCTAAAATTGAGAAACAAAGTTCTTGATTCAAAGATTGGAGATCCATGTGGAATTGTGGATGCAATTGGCCTACGTTTATCGAGACCATCTATTGCTTAGTTTCGGCCACATGGACTACTTTCTTGGTTTCTTGAATTAGTGCGGGATTGTGGTTGCCTAATGGCTTAGTTCGACCGCACTTCTTGTTGTCTTGATTTGGAGATAATAATCAAAGTTGAAATAGTCTCATCCTCATAATTATAGAGAAACTAATGACACATAAATATCATGCTTAAATTAATGGAGATTAATTTAGTGGCTAAACTTGATGTGTAACATGTTTATATTATGTGCTCATAAATGTGTTATATGCTATATGTGATGAACCTTCAAAGAAAGTTTTAAGTCCTTCATTGTCATGCCATGATTAAAACACTTGTTTATACATGGGTGATCTTGATGTGGGTTCGCCTCCGCGAAGTGCATTAATTTTATTCATGTATGAGCAAGATGAGGTTCATTGATTTAATGTGGGCTTGCCTCCGCAAGGTGCATTAAATTGAATGGTTCCTATGCGTTTAAAATGGTTGGACTTAATTAGGCGTCAAAACTGTTTTGGGCCTAGGCAAAAGATGAGATTAAACATGCTTTTTGAAATTAGATTTCTCAAAGAATCTCATAAAAGAATCTAAGAATCATATGGGATATGATTGACATGATCGTCTACCTAATTAATTTAGTTTTTGAGCGGTCCGCCTCCGTGGACTCAAAAGTCAAATTAAAGTTGGATCTTAGCCCAATTAAATTATATTATACATTGGATGTATATGAAGGTTATATAATTTAGTGGGAGTATTTTGTTTGAGAAATACATTTTTTATTTCTTTAATGAAAACCGGTACTTATTAAATTTTGGAAATTTTGCATATTTGTAGATAATGACTACTAACACTCAATCAATTTCGTTGCGATCGATCCTTGAGAAGGATAAGCTCCAAGAGAATGGTACGAACTTTATCGATTTGATCCGTAGCCTTAGAATTGTTCTAAGGCAAGAAGATAAGTTGTACATTCTCGATGGGCCTCTTCCTGCTGAACCAGAACCTACTGCCCCTAGGGCAGAAAGAGACAGTTACAAGAAACATCGTAATGACTCTAGAGATGTAAGCTGTCTCATGCTTGCTACTATGTGCTCAAAACTCCAACAAAGTTTGGAACATTTGGAAGCCTATGAGATAGGCGTGGAGTTAAGAGCCATGTTTCAAGAACAAGCTAGGCAAGAAAGATACAAGACCATTGTTGCATTCACTACTTGCAAAATGAATGAAGGGCAACAAGTGAGTCCTCACATCCTGAAAATGAAAGGTTATGTAGAGCACCTTGAGAAACTTGGCTATCCAATCCCATTGGAGCTAGCCACGGATCTCATTCTTAATTCATTGCCTAAAAGTTATAATCAGTTTGTGATGAATTATAACATGCATGGAATGGATAAGAATCTCTCCGAGTTGCATGGGATGCTTAAAACTGCGGAGATGAAGATTGTGGAGAAAGGTTCTCCCGTGCTCTTAGTTCATGATGGGAAGAAGGCTGGTGCCAAAGGAAAGGGTAAGAAAGTTGTCAAACCCAAAATAAGCAAGGCAAGTGTTGCCAAGGCTTCTGAGGCAAAACCCGATTCACAAAAGGATGCAATCTGTTTCCATTGTCAAGAAATTGGTCATTGGAAACGTAATTGCAAGGCTTTCTTGGAAGAGCAAAAGAAGAAGAAGGGCAGCAAGGCTGCGTCGACTTCAGGTATCTATATGATAGATATTCTCATTTCTACCACTGATTCTTGGGTATTGGATACCGGATGTGGTTCTCACATTTGTTTAAATGTGCAGGGTCTAAAGAATAGGAGACTGCTTAAAGATGGTGAAGTAGACCTACGTGTGGGGAATGGAGCAAGAGTTGCTGCATTAGCCGTAGGGACTTATGAAGTCACTTTACCTTCCGGATTAATTCTTGTTTTGAACAATTGTTATTATGTTCCGGATTTAAGTAGAAATATTATTTCAATTTCTTGTTTGGATAATGAAGGTTTTAAGTTTCTTATTGAGAATAAGAAATTTTCTATTTATTTAAATGATGTGCTTTATGGTATTGCTAATTCATTTAATGGCCTTTATATCTTGGATGTCAAGAATGAAAATAATGACAATGTCTATCATGTAAATAAGAAATCTAAACCTAATGATGTAAATCATACCTATTTATGGCATTGCCGTCTTGGTCATATTAATGAGAAGCGTATCTCAAAACTCCATGGGGACGGACTTTTGGGTTCATGTGACCTCGAGTCATATGATACTTGCGAGTCGTGTCTTCTTGGAAAAATGACTAAGACACCTTTTACCAAGTTAGGTGAAAGGGCAAGCGGCTTATTGGGGTTGATACATTCCGATGTATGCGGACCATTAAGTAGCAATGCTAGGGGAGGATTTCAATACTTCATAACCTTCACTGATGATTATAGTAGATTTGGGTATGTTTACCTAATGAAACATAAAAGTGAAGCATTTGAGATATTTAGAATGTTTCAAAATGAAGTAGAAAAACAACTTGGCAAAAGTATTAAGGCATTTCGATCGGATCGTGGTGGAGAATACTTGAGTCAAGAATTTGATGATCATCTAAAGAATTGTGGAATAGTTTCACAATTGACTCCACCCGGAACGCCACAATGGAATGGTGTGTCCGAGAGGAGAAATCAGACTTTGTTAGACATGATTCGATCAATGATGAGTCAAGTTGATCTTCCAATATCCTTTTGGGGTTACGCTCTAAAAACCACTGCTTTCACACTAAATCGTGTTCCAACTAAATCGGTTCAAAAGACTCCATATGAGATGTGGAGCGGAAAGAAAACTTGTTTATCTTTCATGAAGATTTGGGGTTGCGAAGCCTTTGTCAAAAGACTTGTCTCTGACAAACTTGCACACAAATCTGACAAATGTATTTTCGTGGGATATCCAAAGGAAACTAGAGGATATTACTTTTACAACCGAGAGGACAACAAAGTGTTTGTTGCCCGAACTGGTGTCTTTCTAGAGAAAGAGTTTCTCTCCAAAGAAATCAGTGGGAGTAAAATAAATCTTGAAGAAATTCGAGACCCAGAAAATAACATTGAACCAATAGTGGAACAAGAACAAGAACCATAAGGAGTTGTGGAACCTGTTCAAAATACACAAGCAACTCGCAGATATAGTAGGTTACGATCCGAGCCCGAGAGATATGGATTTCTCGTAACGGATAGTAATGAGGTAGAAATCATTGAGAATGATGAACCGTCAACCTACCAAGAGGCGATGTCTTCTCCTGATTCGGACAAGTGGCTTGGAGACATGGAATCCGAATTACAATCCATGCAAGACAATCAAGTTTGGAATTTGATTGATGCGCCCGAAGGTGTAAAAACAATAGGATACAAATGGGTCTTCAAGAAGAAGACTGACATGGATGGGAAGGTGCATACATACAAAGCTAGACTTGTAGCGAAGGGTTATAGGCAAGTTCATGGTATAGACTATGATGAAACCTTTTCACCCGTAGCAATGATCAAGTCTATAAGAATTTTGCTTGCCATTGCCACATATAATGACTATGAAATATGGCAAATGGACGTCAAAACCGCTTTCCTAAATGGAAAACTCCAAGAGGATGTGTATATGACACAACCAGAAGGTTTTGAACAAGATTCTAAAGTATGCAAATTGCAGAGATCCATCTATGGATTGAAGCAAGCTTTTAGGAGTTGGAATCTCCGTTTTGATGAATCGGTCAAAGAGTTTGGTTTCATCAAGAACGAAGATGAGCCTTGTGTATACAAGAAGATTAGTGGGAGCATAGTGCTATTCCTTATCTTATATGTGGATGACATATTGCTCATTGGAAACGACATTCCTACACTTCAGTCCGTAAAGACTTGGTTGGGAAAGTGTTTTGCAATGAAAGATATGGGCGAAGCCGCATATATACTTGGCATTAAGATCTATAGAGATAGATCAAGGAGGCTACTTGGTTTAAGCCAGAGTACATACATTGACAAGGTCATTAGAAGATTCCGTATGGAAAATTCTAAGAGAGGCACCTTGCCGGTATTACATGGAGTTTCTCTAAGCAAGACTCAATGTCCTAAGACAAACGATGAGCGTGAGAAAATGAATGATGTTCCATATGCTTCGGCAATTGGGTCCATCATGTATGCCATGATTTGTACTAGGCCGGATGTATCTTATGCTTTGAGCATGACAAGTAGATACCAATCCGACCCTGGCGAAAATCACTGGGTAGCTGTAAAAGCGATTCTTAAGTACTTGAGAAGAACTAAAGACTCGTTTTTGGTCTATGGAGGAATGGAAGAGGATCTTGTTGTAAATGCTTACACGGATGCAAGCTTCCAAACCGACAAAGATGATAGCCGATCGCAATCGGGTTTTGTGTTTATGTTAAATGGTAGAGCTGTAAGCTGGAAGAGTTCCAAGCAAAGTACAACCGCTGATTCTACAACAGAAGCTGAGTATATTGCTGCATCGGATGCTGCAAAGGAAGCTGTTTGGATTAAGAAGTTCATCACTGAACTTGAAGTGGTTCCTAGTATTGCTAATCCAATAGACCTTTATTGCGATAATAATGGTGCTATTGCTCAAGCAAAGGAATCAAGAGCACATCAGAAATCCAAACACATACTTATGCGTTTTCATATCATTCGAGAGATCGTTGATAGGGGAGACGTAAATATATGCAGAGTACCTACTGATGACAATGTTGCGGACCCGCTAACAAAGGGACTTCCACAAGCTAAACATGATGGTCATGTTAGGTCCATGGGTATTAGATACATGGGAGATTGGGCCTAGGGCAAGTGGGAGATTGTTGGTAGTGGTGCCCTAGGCACGTTTAATAAACGTTGTAATTGTTATCATTTATTTCATATCAATAAAGAAATGTTTTGATTATTATTGTTGTTCATGTTTACTTATAATAATCTCCGTCCCTAGTACTTGTTAAGCACTAGTATAAAGGCTAAATGATCATGGGATGATCATGTTAGATTTATGGGTACTTGTTTGGAACAAGGCACTGGACATGACCCTCTGTATGAGATTTATGTCATGGTCTATGTCGAACATATATCTCATATTAGTTATGTCATTCGAATCCTTAGACATGAAGTTATTATAGTCTTCCACTTGATGAACATTATGTTTGACATATTCAAACGCTACCTTTAACCGGGTAGTTATAAAGGGTATGATTGGCATAATCGGATTCACGTAGGGAAGAATAATAAGCTAAATGGATTTGTCCCTCTACGGAGAGATGTCAAGCTTAGGCCTCTCGTAGGAATGATGTTGATGAAATGTTCGGCCGGACTCAAATGAATTGATTGGATAAATGTCATTTGGATTATCAACATATTCGGAATCGAGAAAGTATTGAACAAAATATGTTGACCGTTTGACCATGACTTGTGTTCAATGACATCGTGGATAAAGGGATTATGACATGTTCTAAAAGGAATGCGAACTTGTATCTAGTTATACTATTTGGGTAGGTATGACGGTTTGCTAGAACCTAATCATATCTTATGGTTTCATGTTTGAACCCATTGCCAACTTAGTATAATCCTAGAGGGTCACACACAAGAGAACGGATCTTTAAAAGGACTATATTGGAATTTTAGAAAATTCTGGGAATCTGGGGAAGTGGGCGACCGCACAGTATGGACTGGGCGGCCGCACACTTAGCTCAGTTTTGTACCAGTTTGTTTCAGATAGTTGTGCGACCGCACAGTGGATTCTGGGCGGCCGCACAGTACTGTCGGGTGGCAGATTCCTAATTTGATTAGGAAACGAATTTTGGACGATTTTTGACACAAGTTTCCTATTTGGAATAGGTCCTACTTGTGTATAAAAGATCAAATTCGGCCAGCACTCTTAACCAATGATTTTGAGTCTCCAAAGAGTTTGAGAGAGTTTATTTTGTTCCAAGATATCTTTTTGATTGAAGAACAAAATAATACACAATTAAAATTCCACATAGTCATAATTGTGAAAGTGTGTTTCATAATTTTGGTCTAGCAACCAAGATCAAGAAGCTTTTTGATATTCGTTCGTGGTGTGGATACCGCTAGAGGGTGAAGCTCATCATCTTCAAATTTCGTGTTCTTACTTTCTTCGTGATCAACCTTCAAATCTCCACCAAGATCAAAGCTAGAATTCAAAGTCATCAAGGGTTAGTTTTTCCTCTATTCATGTTGTTGTATTTGAGTTAATCGTATGAATGGATCTATGGGCTTTGGGTTTCATAAATTTTAAATGCTAAATTCCGCTGCGCATGTGTCTACGAAACCCAACAGCTTCTTCTTCAGGTATAACTTGTTGGTCAATGAACGTGTCATGTACATATCTTCCAACTTTAACCAAAGATCGCTTCCGGAGTCCGTTCCTGCAACATTGGTTAGAATCTCATCATCCAACTGTCTGATGATCTTGGTATGAGCCTTCTGATCTAACTTCTTCAACGTTGCTGCCTCCTTCGCGGCTGTTTGCTTGTCCTTCTCTGATTGTTCTGCGGTAGCTTCTGTGGTGATTGCCTTACCCTTGGTATCCTTGCGATCCCTGATTGCAATCTCTAACGGTTCTCATAAATCTTTGTCTATCAACAAATCCTTCATCTTGATCTGCAAGAGAGAAAAACTATTCTTCCCATTGAACTTGTCGATCGAATCTGCTCCTTGACCCATCTTCTTGTTCTCTGCAGCGGAATCCCTGAATCTCTAACCACGAACCAAAGCTCTGGTGCCACTTGTTAGAGCAATTAAACAAGACTTGATGAGAAAATAAAGCAATCACAAGAACACAGATTTACGTGGTTCATTAACTTGGCTACATCCACGGGGAGGGGAGAGAATATTATTATCACTGGAGAAACAATTACACACGATCACACTAATCTACTTTGCACGAATTTTGATCACAAAATTCCTGACTGTGTAAACCCTAGATCTAGAATTATTGATCTCTCTATTCTGTGTAAACTGAGCAAGCTTCTCAACTGAATTAATTTGGGACAGAGGGAGTATATAAACGTGTCCTCTGAATTCCCTAACACTAATTCGAATCACAAAATTTTGGGGGAAACTAGTTTCCCCCAAACTTAAAAAAAGACCGGTTTTTGAAGTGGAAATCATCATACGCATAGCGACATAGGGGACCGGGATTGAAACCCACGCCATCCTTTTGACCCGATTTACTAAACTGGTAAACATAAATGCAAACTTTCTCTCTCTCTCTCTCTCTCTCTCTCTCTCTCTCTCTCTCTCTCAAAAACACAGAGCGCTCAAATTTTGCTGTTCTCTCTCTCTCTCTAAAACCGGTGAAGACTACCTTTAACCTTCTACTATTTTGTTCGATTTTTTCAATTTGAAGTAAAATTTGTTTGATTCTCCTTGCATCGTTCATTAATTTCACTCTATTTGACGCAAACTACGGTTTGATTTAAAGAAAAATAACGCGGAAAGGCGTTGTGAAGCCAGGGCGTGATGGAGGTATGTGTTGATTTCAAGCTTTTTTCGCTTGATTCTCACTCTATTTTGTTCGATTACTGTGTTGATTTCAAGCCTTTTTTGTTCGGTTTTGTGATGCTTGATTAGGCATTTTGAGTTTGGTACTTGTTACTCAGTGATTTAAACAAGCAAAAGGAGTCTTTGTTGAATAAAGTTGAAGACTTTCTGACAATCAAACACGATCACATTGACAAGGTTGTTTGGAGCAAAGACAACGATGAGAATAAGAGGAAGAAAACTGTTGGTTCGACTGCAACATATGTCAGCAAACTAGGTCTAGAAAGGGTGTTAGTCAGTGAAATTGTAACTTGTTTTTTGAAATCCAAACTTGTTGTTTTAAGTTATTAACTTGATGTTTTTTATGCCTAAACATGTTCATTCAGTTGTATTAAAAGTTCATGTTCAAACTGCTAATATCAAGTTTATCTGTTAAAACACGAAGTTACACTATTATAATACCAAGTATAGATCTGATACAACATACTTGATTAACCACCAGGCTGCACTAATAAAACACCAAGTTACTGTACTAAAATATAAAGTTACAATACTAAAACACCAAGTTACTATACTAAAACAACACCAAGTTATATTATAAGCTGATGTTCAAAAAGCTTATTTCAATAGAAAATGCATGGTTATTATAATATCAAGTTTACTTGTTAAAAAATCAAGTTAAATTACGAAAACATCAAGTATATATCTGATACAACATAACTTGATATACACCAGGCTGCACTAATAAACAAAAAGTTATTGTACTAAAATATCATGTTACAATAACAAAACACCAAGTTACTATACTAAAACAACAAGTTACACCAAATCAATTCCATTTCAATTTGAGCAACTTGAACATCTTCATTTCAATTTGAGCAACAAACGACTACAGGATTCAAATTAAGTGTAGATTTGGTGTTTTTTGAGCCAAATGAAGATATCCATCTCTTTAAATTGATCGTCATTGTCTTTTTCAATCTCACTCTCCTCTGATTCAATAACATTGTTATCCACCATCTCCAACTGCAATGGTGAGAGAGAGATATATATATAGAGAGAAAGAGAGAGACGCGCGCGCACACACACAGAGAGAGAGAGAGAGAGAGAGAGAGAGAGAGATGGTGGAAGGAGGAAAGTGGGCTGAGAAGATGATGTGTGTGCTGCTGTGTGTTTGGTAGGTTTCATACCCTAGTTTTAATAAGTTGAACCCATAATATTAAACCGGTTCATTAACAACCGGTTTTTCCTACTTTCCCTCAAAACAGGTCTTTTTTTAACATTAGGGGGAAACTAGTTTCCCCCAAAACACACTCAATTCGAATTGTATAAGGAATCATTAATTCCTTATTCTTGGTTGACTTATGTGCTGGCAACTTGCTAAAACAAATACCAAGCCAAAAAATGATTCTTTTAGCCTAACCGACCAAAATAACTCCCAGGCCCAACGCACCAAAACTTCTGTTTTTATGGCTTTGGCATGCGGCTTTAGCCAAAAAACATTTTTACCCCTTCATTCTCAGAATTACGAACTTGTTAATTAATCCACTAAATTAGTCGTCCCCAATTTCAAAGGCATTAATCCTAACACAGGGCCCTGGTCAAACCCAAAAAAAGAAATTGTTTGTAACATTGTTCTTTACATCATCCTCATCACCAGACCACTGAATTCCCAAAAAGTAGAAGAAAGAAGAGTCTTACCCTTACTCTTCATCGCTGTCTCCAAAGTCGGATCTCCACCTCCCTCATCCGCTTCTTCCAAGATCGGAGACCAGCTTCATTGTTTAAGGGAATGTAAATCCCCGCTTCCTCCTTATCTTCGTCTTTCTCTTCTTCCTCTTCTTCATCGGCCTCTGCTCCTTCAGTATCACCATCCTCTAATTCATCGTCTTCCTCCATGTCTTCGTAATGCATATGCTCCTCATCACTATCAAGCTCTTCATCTTCTGTTTAATTGACCGAAAGATTAGTCTCTGCCGGCGGAATGACAAGCGCTGATATTGTCATCCGGGTTATATGTATAATACATACTAAAGAATCAAAGAGATCTACGGAAAAGCTCTAAGAATCGCAAACAAGGGAAATGAATGGAAGGCTCAGCTAAGATCTTTTATAGAGTGGAAGATGGAAAGGCTATAAAATTAATTGCAGAAGACTTAGGGGTGTCGCTCTGTTCGATGACAGAACCCTTGCGTTCGATCATAATTAGCCTAGGCATTATCAAATTTTGCGGCTCAGCCACATCAAGTCCAAGATTAATTTGAAAAGACTACCAAATAGCTAAAAGTAATGATGCCTAATCTAGCTCGACTCAACCACTCCGAGCCTCGAAAGACAAACACGTGGCAGAATAAACTCAAGAGATGAAAGACACGTGTATCCTGACCCACACTAATAGATCTAGTCATGATGATAAATATTTTGGAAGATTGATTTAACTTCCTAGCCCGTCAAGACAATCTAGAAAGTCGGGGGCATTGAACGGAATAAAATGATCTAGGCTCAGTAAACCCAATAAAGATATAAAAGCCCAATGGGCTGAACTAAGAAAAGGGCCAAGCCCATAGTCAAATGAACACACATGGATGGGTCTCAACTCATGAAGGAAAACAATCTCAAAGCAAGCTCGACCTCACAATGGCGAGCTCGATCTGAGAGCCTATTTCTAAGATAGGTCACCATTCAGCAAAGCTTACATAGACGACCTCGTCGGCTCCGGGCTTAAGCAATCTGCGTAGCAAAAACTATCGCGTGAAAACCGTTATATCTCAAATAGTCACACATAACATGATTTTCCCGCCTCAAGTCATTGGCACAAGATCCAAGACGCGCGAGTTAATGCACATGACCTCACCTATAAACAGAGGTACAATCCATGCCAAAGAGGTAACACACATTTACATACCCAAAATGTGCTCAATTCATTCCCCATTCTCTCCAAATCTATACACTCACTCTCATGCCGGAGGGCCTTAACCGGAGGCTCCCTCCGGCTAGTCATTTGCTCGTGTGTGTAGGGACGGTCGGAGCGGTAGGATCATCCTCGGACGAAGGACTGGACAGCAACGTTTTTTCAGGCTTCAACGACATTTCATATGTACAGTTGTACTCAACATATAAGGAACACAACAAGGAATCCTATGTTTAATCATAGTCGAATTCAATCAAATTAACCTTAAAATAATCAGAACTGCACATTCTCATCGGAACAGTGAGAGTATCTGTGTAGATAACAATTCGTTTACTTTGTTTTGATCCATAAAACTCTTCTGAAAATGTATGTCACGTCCCATATAATACTCCCTCCATCGCAAAATCGCAAAATGAATGTCTGAAATAATTCTTATTAAGAGCAATTTCGGACACTCATTTTGGGACAAATGTAACATTTACTATAAAGAAATGAAACAATAACAATATTTATAGAATACAATGCAGTTACAAACCCATAAGGCTAGTCTAGAAAAGGTCACGCTAAACATAAATGTCTATAATTATTGTCCCAAAAAAAAAAAAAAAAAAAAAAAAAGGAGAAGAAAACATTATTATGATCAACATCCTGAATCTGATTACCTGACTAGTTCCATAAACTTCTCCAACTTGATTGAAAACATTTGACGGAAGCTTGTACGGTACTATTATTCACTGTATAAAATGTGCGCCCTCATTGCAACTCCCCGACAGGCGCCTCATTGAGCCATAGGAAATGGATAAAGTCGTACAGCTTAGCACTTACACTAACCTGCACCATAAGCAAAATTTATCTTTTCAATGTTGCTAATACAAATACTCAACAGAAGAGAATGCTTTCACTACAACCCTCCCCTACCCCCCCCCCCCCAAAAAAAAAAAAATGGGGGGGGTGGGGGGGGGGGACCTCCGAAACCCACTCACCCACCAAAAGGGGCCAGCATTTACCTTGTAAGGAGTTGGGTTCAGTCTCCGCATGTGATCAGGACGCATTTTCTCCAGTTGATTGATGCAGCGCTCTCTGATCTCCTTAAGCGGTGGCAACTCTTCTCTCGCTTTACCTTATAATTCCATACATAAACATCGTCAAGACTTGAAAAGTTTTGGCTGCAACTTCCATTATAACATACTCCCTCCGTCCCAAAATTATAATAGTCCCATTTCCCCTTTTTGTTTGTCCTAGAAAGTTAAGAGTTAAATACTCTTTTAGTCCCTAACCTATTAAACTTTTTACCTTTTCGTCCTCAACCTATTTTTTTTTCGATTCCGTCCTCAAGTATGTATTTGTGGGTTCATGACGTCCTTCCGTCACATTGCCGTTTAAATCTCCGTTAAATCTAGTGATGTGGCAAGTGATGTCACTCTTTTGGCTTATGTGGCAGTGTACAAATGAAAAATTGTTGATGTAGAACTAGAAAGGGTGAAAATATAAATATTAAATAAGTACAAAAATAAGTAAAAATTAGAAAATCTCAGGAAAAAAAATAAGAATATTTTGTTCAAAAAAATAAAACTTGTCTTTATTATTTAGGAAAATCTGCAAATATAGTACCTGAACTATTGGGGTTATTTTGGATTTGGTACCTGGACTCTCATTTTTTGCACCCGTCATAACCAAACTCTAATTTTTACTGTATCCGTCATACCTACCACTAACGACATCCATTTTTCTCAGTTAAATCATCATGTGACCATACACGGGATCAATTTTGCAGGGGTAAAATAGGAAGACAAATGTGAGACCTGTTTCCCTCCACTAATTCGCCATAACATGTTCGCCAGAATGTTAAAAGGCGTTAAATTGATTAGAGGGGTATCAATTTCTCCAAATCAAAACAAAATTAGGTCGGCGGCTTAACGGGCGATTATCAACAACGACATTGCGATTCTGAAGGACGGTGATTTTCAGGGTTTTGGAGCTGAGATCGTGAAATGGCGAACATGTTATGGCGAATTAGTGGAGGGAAACAGGTCTCACATTTGTCTTCCTATTTACCCCTGCAAAATTGATCACGTGTATGGTCACATGATGACTTAACTGAGAAAAATGGATGTCGTTAGTGGTAGGTATGATGGATACAGTAAAAATTAGAGTTTGGGTATGACGGGTGCAAAAAATGAGAGTCCAGGTACCAAATCCAAAATAACCCCAATAGTTCAGGTACTATATTTGCAGTTTTTCCTATTATTTAATATTTCATTGAACATTAATTTGGAATATTTAAAAAAGTGCAATTTATTTTTAACATAAAAAGGTGCAAGTTCAATAATACTATATTTAAAAAAAAAACATATCTATTTTAAATCAAAATTAAATTTATATCTTATACTATAAATTAATAAGTTTATTATCTAATTAATTATCGTACGTTCTCATAACCACCACCGCACCATCTTACAACCACCACCAACCTCCATCTACAAACACCAATAAGAAAAAGAGCGCTACCAGGCATGGGAAATTCCTTCATTATAAAGGGATAAAGAGAGTTAAATAGTAGTAGAGCAGGTAGGGATGGCCAAACCGGACCGGAACCGGACCGGAACCGTAAAACCGGACCGGAACCGGACCGGAAAAGCCCGGAACCGGAGCAAACCGGGGAGGAAACCGGAACCGGACGAACCGGAACCGCAAGGCATCCGGGCCGGTTAAGGGTCGGGGTCTGAAAAACCGGTGAACCGCCGGTTCTTCAAACCGGAACCGTGAACCGGAACCGGAACCGGTTCGAAAAACCGGCCAGAACCGTCCGGCTTCCAGTCCAATCCTTCCGTAGGGATGGCCAAAACTGGTTCCGGGCCCGGTTCCGGTTCGGCAAATGGATGACCCTTAACCGGCCCGTGCTAACCCCGGATCCGGTTCCGGTTGGCACAAACCGGTTCCGGTTCGGTTCCGGTCCGGTTCGGCGGTTCTTTTTTTTTTTTTTCTCATCTTGAATTTGATCGGACTGATTAAAAAAAAAAAAAAAAAAAAAAAAAAAAAAAAAAAAACTGACGAGTAAGTCTGTCGGCGTCACTCGTCAGTGAGTAGTGTACTCACTCTCTCTCACTGTCTCACTCACACGTAAGTACTACTAAGTAGTACTAACTAAGTAGGGGTTGAAAACTTGAAATTTGAAATTGAAAATGCTTTTAGTTTTTACCTTCTTTTTTTTTATTTCTTTAATTCTTTCTATCTATTATTAATAAATTATTTTATAAGTGATTTATTTTTTAAAAAAATAAACCTAAATCAACATTATATTAAAAAACAAACATAAAAAAAATAAAACAAATGATAAAAAAAAAAAAAAACAAATGATAGTATATAAAAGAAAAAAGAGACGGCACCCTTTAAATTTTATTAATTAAAGACAAATTTACAATGAGGTGGACAACCTATAAAAAGAAAATGCAATAACATTAGCAACACAGTCCACTCACTCAGTAACTCTCGGCACTCCCCCCACTGACACGCCTAGCATCCTAGCAGGTAGGTGGTGGGCCACTCACATCACTGCCAACTGGGCCTGGCCCATCATGCATTGCCAGAGTCAGATCAGAATGCCGGAAGGATTGGACTGGAAGCCGGACGGTTCTGGCCGGTTTTTCGAACCGGTTCACCGGTTCCGGTTCGAAGAACCGGCGGTTCACCGGTTTTTCAGACCCCGACCCTTAACCGACCCGGATGCCTTGCGGTTCCGGTTCGTCCGGTTCCGGTTTCCTCCCCGGTTTGCTCCGGTTCCGGGCTTTTCCGGTCCGGTTTTACGGTTCCGATCCGGTTCCGGTCCGGTTTGGCCATCCCTGGACCTTCCGGCATTCTGATCTGACTCTGGCAATGCATGATGGGCCAGGCCCAGTTGGCAGTGATGTGAGTGGCCCACCACCTACCTGCTAGGATGCTAGGCGTGTCAGTGGGGGGAGTGCCGAGAGTTACTGAGTGAGTGGGCTGTGTTGCTAATGTTATTGCATTTTCTTTTTATAGGTTGTCCACCTCATTGTAAATTTGTCTTTAATTAATAAAATTTAAAGGGTGCCGTCTCTTTTTTCTTTTATATACTATCATTTGTTTTATTTTTTTTTATCATTTGTTTTATTTTTTTTATGTTTGTTTTTTAATATAATGTTGATTTAGGTTTATTTTTTTAAAAAATAAATCACTTATAAAATAATTTTATTAATAATAGATAGAAAGAATTAAAGAAATAAAAAAAAAAAAAGGTAAAAACTAAAAAGCATTTTCAATTTCAAATTTCAAGTTTTCAACCCCTACTTAGTTAGTACTAAGTAGTAGTACTTACGTGTTAGTGAGACAGTGAGAGAGAGCGAGTACACTACTCACTGACGAGTGACGCCGACAGACTTACTCGTCAGATTTTTTTTATTATTTTTTTTTTTTTTTAAATCAGTCCGATCAAATTCAAGATGAGAAAAAAAAAAAAAAAAAAAAAAAGAACCGCCGAACCGGACCGGAACCGGTTTGTGCCAACCGGAACCGGATCCGGGGTTAGCACGGGCCGGTTAAGGGTCATCCATTTGCCGAACCGGAACCGGGCCCGGAACCGGTTTTGGCCATCCCTGAGCAGGTTCTTGCCATAGCCAAATGACCACCATAGACAAACCCACGTCGAACCACCAAAATACCTTTCAAAACCCAGATCTGAGAACCATAAAATCAATTGCGTACGAATCCGCAACGCACAACACACACACCCACGCACATATACAAACCCAGATATGATCAATCAGTTGCACACACACAGATTAAGAAATCGAACTGAAATCAATAAGCAGGGGCAGAGAAGGAGAGGCGACGGCGGAAATGGGTGGAGATGAGAGAGAGAAGACGAAAGGTAGCTTTTATGTCCCTACTCCTGCTAGTCAGGATCGATGTCGTGAGGAGGGGAGGGGAGGGAAGGTGAAGGGGCTATTACGGTGGCAGTGAGGGAGGGATGAGATGTTGGAGATTGACGTCCGGAGAACAGCGGCGGCGTTCGATCGTTGGATGGGTTTTGGAGAGATGGATGGAGAAGAGAGAGGCCAGAGAAGTTTTCTTTGAAGAAATCTGGCTTAGGTTCTTTAATTTAAGGGGTAAAGAATTTCTTTTAACACCCTTCATGTTTATAAAAATATTTTAAAGTTCAATAGTTTAAAGAATCACATTTCAGCCCTTGAAACTTTCACATAATTCCATATCAGCACCTTGTCCTATGTGTACTGCCACGTAGGCCAAAAGCATGACATCATTGTGCCACATCATTGGATTTAACAGAAAAATGGACGGCAATATGACGGAAGGACAACATATACCCACAAATACATACGTTGAGGACGAAATCGAAAAAAAAATAGGTTGAGGACGAAAAGATAAAAAGTTCAATAGGTTAGGGACTAAAAGAGTATTTAACTCTAGAAAGTTAGTGCCTTTTTAAAAATGAAGGCTTCAAAATCATTGAATTTCCAAAACTTATAACTTTAGAATGTTTGAAGGTCAAATGGGACTATTATCTTGAGATGGAGGGAATATAAACTACGTAGTACTACCTCCATCCCAAATTAAATGTCGCAGTTGACTTGTCAACATTTTTACGGAATGTGCTTTACCTATTTGTACAATGCGTGTGCAATGGTAAAAATGCACCAAGACTCTTCCTAAATATAGACATGTTACACTTATTTTTGGACGGACAAAAAAGGAAAGTCTGGCATTTATTACGGGACGGAGGGAGTAGAAGGGAAACAGCAGGGCAAAGGATTATAGATAATGCATCAAGATAATCATCATACAATTCAAGGGAGAACTAATTTAGAACCCCTATCCCACCTGTATTAAGTAATCAAATATTGTGTATATGGACTTTAAGAACTAAGAAACGTAGTGCCAATTGATTTTAGGATGGATTCTTTGGTATAGTCCTATAGCTGATCCGGGCCAAGCCCACACTTGCACACGAGCTTCACTCTACTTCTTGGCCCAGTCTAATTCTCTCACAATAAATGACTAATGACAGATAATAATTTTGAATAGCAGCTGAGATGTGGATAATAGCAATATGATTGTTTCTCACCTGAGATCCCAGGCCAATAACACTTCATAAGCTCTTCAACTTGCTGCGGCACCACATAAGCTCTCTTGGATTCATTGAAGGGGTGACGGCACAAAATTCTTTCGCCTGCCTGCATGTTCACCGTAAAAGTAGATTTTACACTCTACTGAGCATAATTACATGGGAGAAAACAGTACTTAATGGCAGGTTGCATAATTAAGTTCAGTATTTGTGCTGTAAGAGGAATCAACTACTTATCATGAATGTGAGCCTTTCACACATGCAACAGCACATTCTCTGCATAGGTAGGAGTTCTGTGAGTATGTATTTTTACCGGTTTCATCCCAGTAATAAAGATACTCCCTCCATCCCAAAATGATCTTCATACTATTTTCGTTGTTACTGCGAAGGAACTTTGAGCAAATTTTAGGTTGATTTAATTGTCCTAATGAAAATCTAAAACTTGTTATTTATACACCATCAACAATACTATCAATAACAAGTTTTAGATTTTCATTAGGACAAAACCTAAAATTATTGCTCAAAGTTCCTTCGCAGTAACAGCAAAAAAAAAAAAAAAGTAAGTATGAAGATCATTTTGGGACGGAGGGAGTATTCTGAGAGGGCTAAACTTGAATCTTTCTTTAGAAGGAGATGCAACTCTGCAAACCAAGTAAAAGCTGGTTTGTTTATTTCAAGCCACTCTAGCAGGAAAACAAAACACGAGACATTTAACAAGCCACAAAGAACCTAAAGTTTGCATTGAGTTCCAGCATAAGAAAAAAGAAAGGAAAAAATGAATATATACTGATGACAGCAGTCAAGCATGTAGCAATATGTTAATAAAGTCTTTTTGCGGCTTTAAGTTAACAGATACTCCCTCTGTCCCTGAAAGTTTGTCCCTCTTTTTTCGTTGTTACTACGAATGAACTTGGAGCAATAATTTGGGCTACTTTTAAGTATCCTAATTATAATCTAAAAATTGGTGTTGATAGTATATATAATGGTGTATCAATAACAAGTTAGTATAAATTTTCATTGGGATGATTAAAAGTAGCCTAATTATTGCTCAAAGTTCATTCGCAATAACAACGAAAAAAAGGGACAAACTTTCTGGGACAGAGGGAGTATGTAGATGATGGGGTAGTAAAATTATGACTCCGTATAAATTGAACATCTCAAAGCCCAGTATACTATGAACCAGTAATTATCTGATTGTCCATTCTTATGCGATCTAAACTTGACCTGATTAGACTTTGAACAGAGATCATGTTGAAAGTTAAACTAGCTCGTTAATTTTTGAGCAAGGTCAGATTTCAGAGAATTTCCATCATTTCCGATGGAGCCAAAGACTCACTATTTTTTGGCTTGGGAATATGATGGAATAAAGCAAAATGGGTCACTAAACTGTCTGCGCTTCTTTGTGATGAAGCAGCAGTCAGTCCATGCAATTTTCGACGCAATTTTCTTCATGGGTCATCTGGAAACAGCCTCTCTGTGCTTTAATACAGGGGCAAGGCTGCGTACATCCGACCCCCCCTTACCCCACCATAGGTGGGAGCCTTTGCGGCACTGGGGTAATGTTGTTGTTGTTGTTGTTGTTGTTGTCAGATTTCAGAGAACAGTTCCCGGTAAAGGATTCAAACAAGCTTTCTCCAGAGAATAGTTCCCGGTAAAGGATCAAACAAGCTTTCTCACAAACCCATTAAAAAAAAAAAAAAAAAAACTCTACATCTTATCATCAGTCTATTATATACTGTGCCTTTGTTTTAATTGTCCATTTGCAGAATGTTGAGTTTAACAGCTAGGCACAGCTCACAGAAATAAAACTTACATAGAAAAGAGATTGATAACAAATGATGCTAGGAAAGAAGCTCAGACACACATTATAAATGTGAAAATTAAAATAATGTAGATCAATAGCAAATGCTAGGAAAGATTCACAATGAGACAAAAATAAATAATAGTTATAAGATAAAATACCTTCGGAGGTGGTTCATTCTCCCCTGACATTATGTCTACAAGGGCATAACCTTCCTTTCCATATAGTCTGAAAGATCTTTTCTTACACGGGATAGAGACCTATAAACCGAAATATGATGAATCTCTGCAATTAAAACAGAAACCAAACGAAATTTCGGAACATATCTAAACCTTCGAGACATCTTCTGACAGCTTAATGCGAGGCTGCCCATGTATTTCAACAAGCTTGAAAACACAACCAAGAGCAGCTTGAGCATAGCATGTCACCAAGTAGGTTCCAATTCCAAAGGAATCAACTTCATGACCCTGCGCAAGGAAAGTAAACCAAGATACGAAAGTATCAATTCCACGATCCTGAGCAGGAAAACAAAACCAACATAGAAAAATTGCTTAACACTGAGTAAATTTTCATTATTGGTAGTTTGAAGTGGCACTGAACTAGGAAACCCATTAAGCTAATAAACTCCAGATTTGCATGGCAATTACATCTGCCATCCAGGTACTTTATAGTGGATTGGCATTTCATTTATAATCATATAATTTAATCAATTAAGCCATATCCATCGAGATGGCATAAAGGTCTTGATCCTAGAAACTCATGAAAGCATGCATCAACGATTCAACTAGGAAACATTTCACAGATAAATGGTAAGTAGTTCTTTAAAAGGCTTAAATAGTTTGATGTCTTAACGTACATTGTAAGGACAGTTCATGCCACAATTTTTATGTACAACAGCATATGGAAGTATCCACCTAATCATAGTAGTAAACACTCACATGCAGAGTCACATCACTACTTCCACCAATTTCCGCAAACACTACGGGCCAGTATAGTTGCCTATTCTTTGTTAATTATTGGCTCCGATATTGGGGGCTTAAGCATTCAGTACATGGATTAAGTTATCAGATAATTATCCTGCTTTTATTAAAGATACCCTTCAAGTGAAAGTCAACTGCAAAGCGTGTTACCACTGTTATCCACAGCTTCCTAAGGGCGCCAGGTGTTGATATACTCTAGGTTTTGTAATGGACAAAAAACAAACAGAAAAGTTGGTAACATAATGGTTCAGTGTAATTTCTGATCAAATAGCTAGAAGCTAAAATCAATTCGTGATAGCATAACAACCTTAGGAGAAATCTATAAACAGTATGCTAGATCAAGACAAAAGGGCCAAACTGTTACATCCATGAAGCAAGTCAAGCATAGATGGCAGTGATGCATATGAACAGATAAATTTAAAAATGCTTTACTCAGTGATGAATTCACCTGTTTGTTTAATGCATCTAAAGTTTCCTCATTGAGATCATTACTAGCTGTGATGCCAATCTTTCCAAAATTTGGCACCTCAAATTCCTTCTCGATCGTGCAAAAGAACTTCCTGGTCTCACAAGACAGATATGCCAGGTCACCTGAGTCTAATCTAATGCCAACTGCTTTGTACCTGCAAAACATATAATATAAACTCAAATATGAAAATAAAGGCAAAAGCTGCACATAAATGAAAATTAAGATGAAGTTGCGGTCCTGAAAACCACAAGGAAAAAGAGAACAAAAACAATGATCATTCACGATTTAACTGGAATAAGTCATAAGAGAATTCACAGTGAAGTTCTATATACAACGACCACCGAGTCTCAAATATGCACCTCGCTGCCTGCCACCAAGTCTTCAGCCCTCATTACAGAAATGGGAAATACATAAAAATGCCCCTGAACTTAGGGACTGGATGCAGCCTTAACATCGATAATTGACATCCTTGACCCTAAACTCAAGGAAAATGAGGGCATATTTGACCATTGTTAAAATCTCGTCCAAAATTTAACGATTTTGCTGACTAAGCTGCTTAGGTGGATCATTTGCTCAATAACGTGGAAAAAAAATTGTCAAATAATTCACTGATGAAGGAATTTATTGATTAGGTATAAAACTACGCCGTTTCGATTTTTTATCTAATGGGACCAAAATCAAGCCAAAATGACGTCATATTGAATGTTGAAGGGGGCAAATTGTAAATAGTTAAACTATGAATCCTATTAGATATTTCTGATAAGTATAAAGGGCTTAAATTAAAAAAATTACACATAATACCCTTACAAACTAACCGAGATTTTCTCATAAAAAGGAAAAGAATATCTATTGCCTTCATCATCTCCTTCACCCCCAACCTCTGACCCTCTTCCTCATCCCAACGCCGTCTCCCACTCCCACACCGCCTCTCAAGGCAATTCCACCACCTTTCCTTTTCTGCTCAATCAACACCTCCCCTCGTTTCTCACTACAGCCCCACACTATCAATTCACCCTTCAACGCCGTCTCCCACTCCCACGTTGCCGCCCAAGGCACTTCCATCGTCGTCTTGTACCCTCGAATCCGATCAAACCCCCAAATTTTCCTTTTGATTTCGAATCAGGAGTCCCTAAGTCTCACTTTTGACTTTGGATCTTCAATCCCTAAATTCGTTTTACGATTTCAAATCTGCGATTTATAATGTGAGTGTGTGCTTGTGTGTTGAATCTTCAATCCCCAGTTCTTGTGATGGCGATCTTCTGCAGTAATGAGGCAGAGATGATGGTGGTAATTGGCGGTAATGGTTGAAGGGCGTTTTGTTCATTTTTCTAGATCTATTTGTTACTAAATTTTAGATCTATTTTTCTCTGCCATTAATTTTTAGTTGGGGTTTATGGTGTTAATTTTGAAGTTGTTGTCTTTGTTAGTAGTGGTGATGTTGGTGGCAGTGGTGGTGGCGGTGATGTTGGTGGTGGTGGTGATAGTGAAGATGATGGGTATGATAAAGAATACTAACATATTTTTAATGGACCCGTTAACTAAATTGGTATACACAATGTTAAATTCACAAGTTTTTTAACGGACTCATTAACCAAAATGGTAAATTTAATGTTAAATCATTAAGTTTTTTAACGTCCAATTGACTAGTTAACATGTATGGGCCTTCTCCGTCAACGGTTAAAACGACGTAGTTTCATGTATATTTCTGTCATCAATTCCACTTGGCATTTTTAGTCCTCGTATTTCACCTAAATAGCCAAATAAGCAGCTTAGTCAGAAAATTCGTTAAATTTTGGACGGAATTTTAACGATGGTCAAATATACTCTCATTTTCCTTTAGGGACAAGGATGTCAATTATTAACGTTAGGGGCATATCTGCATCTAATCCCTAAGTTCAGTGGCATTTTTATGTATTTTCTTACAAAAATATACAGAACTCTTGTTCATCAAGTTTCTGTTAATACACTGAGCTTCATTCTCACAGAATAGGGAACTCCAAAGCCTAACATTTAGCAAGCTTAAAGGCGAAGGTGCGTGAAGGCTCCTGGCGAGTTTTGATAATCTTAATAGACTATAGAGCTTGGAAAGGGATGAAGTAGTAAAACAAAAATGAATCTCAAGCTAACTACAAATACAGGTTATTGTTGGTTCATTACCAAGCGTAAGGTGTACATATTCCAAAGGGAAAACTCCGTTTTGGTCCATTGTACTTTAGGGCGTGTTTCACTATTACCATCGAACTTTATTTTTTTTCATTTTTACCATCGTACTACAAACAATGGTGTCATTTCATACCAAATTTGGGTGTAAAATGACACCATTGTTTGTAGTACGATGGTAAAATTGAAACAAATTTGGGTAGAAAATATTGAATTTGGTTTAAAATGACACAATTGTTTGTAGTACGATGGTAAAAATGAAAAAAATAAAGTTTGATGGTAAAAGTGAAACCCGACCCAAAGTACGATGGACAAAAACGGAGTTCTCCCTATTCGAAATACTTTGTTCATATACAGGGTTTAAAGCTTCCCTGAAAGTTACTTCAACTTCCTCTAAATATGACTTGGAAAACTAGATGACGGATAACAGAAGTTAGTTCTCTTTTCAAAATGATCCAGTAGTAAGATTTTAGACATAAGAAGCTCTCTCTTACTAGTAAGTCCATCAGCACATGCATACAATCCACTGCATAGTCTTTTACATTGAGCCATTTATCAAAAAATTGATTCGTGTAGCTTACACTTCAATATCAAGAGATATCAAAATAATCATCCAAACAAGCAATGATTGAGATATATGTAAGCGCTTGCATCAAATAAGTGGAAACATGCATGAGTGAACATACTAAACCTACCCAAGATCGTTTAGCGCAAGAGCCACGGCACAGAAATTAGGAACCCCACTTCTCATGACCTGGCAAAAGTGAATGCAATCTTAACTTAGATAAGCAAAATATCACAGGAAGTCAATGTAACCTTGAAGAGATTATTGCCACAGAAAGTGACACCGTGAAGATAAGCAAAATATCACCGGAAGTCAATGTAATCTTGAAGAGATTGTTGCCTCAGAAAGTGACATTGCCTCAGAAAGTGACACCGTGACTATTGTTCACTCAGAAGTCTGAAATGCCACACATAAAACATAGAAGCAAGCATTGAAGCATATTGCTTTACCATTATGTAAGAAACTTAAAGCCTCAAGAAGCTACCAGGATGAAGCTGTTAATGTTACGAAGGCTCAGCAAAACGTAATTTCCCCCCCCCCCCCCCACCCACCCACCCACCCCTTCCTCAGGCATCCAATTAAAAAAGAAAAGGAAAAAAGAAAGAAAATAGCAGAGAAGCAACAAGATAGAAAGATAGCATGCATGACGTAATTAAAGTATTAACTGAAATTTGAGATCCACAACAGACGGGAAAATAATAACAAGGGTATGTAGTCTATATATGAGAGAACAACAAATATTTCTTCCACACAAATGGCTACTAAATTCCCCCACGTGGAAGCGAGCTTCATAAACAAACCAAGATAACAACAACAACAAAGCCTTCATCACAAAATGATCTGGATCGGCTAACATTAATCGTTGTATGGACTCGTCAAAGGAGAGGTGAGAAAACAATCAAAAAGCTGAGGAATGGTAAAAAAAAAAATGATAAAAAGAACATAAAAAGTAAGAAAAAATAATAGGAATTTGTAAAAGCTAAGAAGAGGAGGTTACAGTAGGAGTGTGACAACCAGTGTAAAAAGTAGTCACAATGCATGACATGAATCAAACAAACTAAGATAACAATGAAAATAAATGCTGCTATAACCAAAACTGCGATTAAACATCAAACAGGGCAGTAAGGCATCATTATAAAACGTAACAGCGTACCCGTCAGTTTCCATATATAAGCAATAATAAACAGAGATTATTTGACTGACATTTGCAAAATAAGTGCTATATATGTGCATATACCAACGGAAAAAAAAGTACAGAAAGAAAGTGGATGAACTTACGTCATAAGTGTCTACCAGGGCGAGAAAATTGTCGGGAAATGC
Organism: Campanula takesimana; assembly: GCA_026119855.1. NCBI lineage: Eukaryota > Viridiplantae > Streptophyta > Magnoliopsida > Asterales > Campanulaceae > Campanula > Campanula takesimana. The sequence goes on along the minus strand of JAOWBW010000357.1, from coordinate 384,642 downwards.
CAAGGCATATGAAGCAAAAGCGGCCAGCTCACTCTGATTAGTCTCACCAAAAATGCCCCGTAATAGATTTGACCGCTGCATGGTTACAGAAGTGGACGGAAACATAAAACATGAAAGTAAACGGATGACAAGAATAGAAACATAAAACTAAAAATAAATAAGTTATCAGCTTCAGGATGCATATAGGACAAGGAAAGAAACTAAGTGCCATGTGTAGTACTTCAAGAGCTTCTCAAAATTTGAAGTTCTATACCCTATAACATCTATCATTACTATACAAGAGACACAAAGCTCAAATCAAATACAGAAACAATATTTTAGGACACCTGTAACCTTTAGTGTTTTCCTTTTATGATGTCTAAAAACTCCAAAACCCCAAATTCTCATCACTAAGAACTTTGAATTAGAAAATGGAGATATATTTAATGTAGTAATCTACTAATCACTCAATCCCACTTTCCTCTATGGTGTGTGCCTAAAAGATAGTTCCATTTCTGAAGAAGGATAAAATTTCAGTGCAATTTAAAGCAGATACAAACAGGTAAAGGCTACAATCTAAAAGTTTGAGTTGTCTTTAATTTTTATTTTATTTTTTATTTTTTTGGGGTGGTGGGGGAAGGGAGGATAAGCGTTTAACTTCAATAGCATCGGTTTTCCATCTTCAAACTAGGAAATAACAAGGAGATGTGAATGTAGAAAACAAGTATGCAGCTTATAAGCAAGAGGATTGAACTTACGCAGAATCTTTTAACATGAAAACACAGTGACATAATATTAAGAAATATCGAACCCACTAGGCATATCAGTTCTTAGATCATAAAATATGATAGGCTACCTCAGTTAACTAAGCAACAAAATGCGCTGACTGCTTCCAGTATGACAATTAATGGGATCAAGTATTAATAGTTTAATAATTGCCAATATCTACATTGCAAATTAATTAGCATCAAACACTCCCAGGGCTGTAGACCTCCGAAAAAAAGACGTGTGTAGAAAGAAAAAGGGACTCTATTTCAAGCGCAAGATAAACAAGAGAAAGAAACAATGACATATCTTACAAAACCTCACAATGGAAGACTAAAGCTCAAATTCCAGTACAATTGAGTTTGACCTAAACAAGGATTGCCCCCCACTTAGATGTAAAATAAAAATACACTAACATTTTTTTTTGGCCCCCTTATGCAATTTTGCCCCCCTTTATACTAAATCCTAGGTCCGCCACCGGGTTATAGCATAGGTCAATCCAAAGATCATGCAATTTGGCCTATTACATATACAATTTTGAAACCATAATAAGTCAGATTATTCAGATAAAGCAGCTGATTAGGAGTTACCGCACCTTCATTTTGCTTAACCATGTCTGCACCAGACCAACAAAATCTTCGCACAATTTTGTCCCATCACGACTGCGAAGAGACTTGTCAATAATCTCATCAGGGGTCTGGACATGAAGAGATTATATTAGATAACTAATAAATATCAAGCAAGAAGCGCCAAACAACATACATATATATATATATAGTGTGTGTGTGTGTGTATATATATATATATACATATATATATATATATATATATATATATATATATTTGAGATTTATGTTTTTTACCGTAACAAGGAAGTCTAAAACAGAACCAGTGATGGCTCTTGATACAGGACACATCACCTTTTATTAAGAAGCCTAGAGACAGGTTACTGTTAACGATGAAAGGTATGCAGTCGTAGTTCAAGTCACAACAAAAATAGAAATAAACAATCATGTCAAAAGGGACGTTAGCTTGTAAGTGGGACAAACAGAAACCCAAAGCATGAGTCAAACTCTCCAGACAACTCAAGATTATTAAAACATGTACTCAGCAAATAGATGTGTCGAAATTTCATAAATCTTCCTATCATACATCTTTAACATTCCCATCAACTTCCTCCAGGCAGTAATTAACACTAATGAAAATCCCTGTCACCTGGATCCTTCGATTTCATCAAAGAACCCATGTTGACAAGGCAGGACATTGGTTTGGGTGTGGGAACGGTTGCAGGCGTCGCAATTTCAAGCTACTTATATAATGTTGGTGAATCTAACACCCAAATCCACACCCATACATAATCCTAGCAGCCAAATCCAGGTAACAATGATGAACATTAATAACTAAGTCAATATAGAAGAATAAATAATCAATGCTACAATATTACTCCCTCCGTCCCAATCAAATTGGCCACATTTCCATTTTTAGCTGTCCCAATTTGTTTGGCCATTTGGGAAATCAATTCATATCCCTACTTGAAGTGACTTTTGGTATTTCTTTTTTGTCTTGGTAATGTAACACATTTAAAGAAGAGTATAAAAGGAGATGCACAAATACAAAGCAATCATTATTTTTCTTAAACAAAGAGATTTTGTCTGGTGGCCGATATAAATGGGACGGAGGGAGTAACAAATTTCCAAGTATCTACACGAACCAACCATGAATGAGCTGACAAAAGCATGAGAATGTGTTCCTCGCAGTGGTATTCCGAATAATCTCCCTGCTGCAACATTACTGTAAACACACAAACAACCAATGGATATGAGCTGCCTGATGCAGTTATTCTGATGAATGTAAACAAAAGAAGAACATTTCGTAAATGAATCCAAGGCTTAAATATGCAAGTGACAAAGAGATACTAATGAATCCAAGGCTTAAATATGCAAGTGACAAAGAGATACTAAATATATACGAGCAAAGATAAAGGTATATTGAACATGTATTAAGTAAATTATCACTGCATTATGCATAGGCATGAATTGTAAGTTGTAACGCAAAAGTGACGAGATTAACATCACTCTCTCAAATATTAGAAGTAAAGCTTGCATGATAGAATAGTTAACATGATATTCAATTAAACAGTTGTCACATCAATGATTAGAAGTAACTGATTGCGGAGAACATTTCATTTACTTCTCGTTATGAAATTACAGCTATCAAGCTACAAGACCATGCAATCACCTAATGCATTTGGACGAGATGGGAATGCTTTTGATTTCGCAGGGAGCATTTGAAACAGAATAACCTGACCACTAGATGCACATCACTGATTAAACTGAAATATATATTCAGCAAAATTACCTTGTTGCATCGAATCCTCCCATGTAGCAATATTTTGATGCACTTATACCACCATCAGGACCCTATAAATGAAATAAACAGATCATTAGAGCCCCATAACCCTGGCAAGCAAACAAAAGCCGATGAGAAACTAACAACCTGTGCTCGTCGAAGTCCAAACTCGAGAAGACTTTTGGACTTTCCAGCAACAAAGCGATGCCTCGCAGCATTAGTAGTGACAAGTGATGCATAATTGATAAGGTTCACAAAGGGCGTTTCCAGTAATTGAACTACCTGAAAATAGTTAGTAGATGCTTTTCAGGTAATGAAGACACAAGTAATACTGGAAAAATGCAGGAGTCAAGCACCAAAACAAAAATAGAAGCACTTCCAACTAATTAACTTACACTCCCTCGTCCCAGAGTAAGGTTCATACTTTTTTTGTTGTCACTTTGAATGAACCTTGGGCAATAATTTTAAGTTAACATAATGCACCTAAAATAGTTGGTCAAAGTTGACTCAAAGTGACAACAAAAAAGTGTGAACCTGCTCTGGGAATGATGGAGTAATTAACAACAATATTGCTCTTCAAGAACAGCTCATTAGAATGAATATAGTTAATAGAACTCACAGCGACTGGTCCTTCGACCCTTAGCAAGGGTACCTTTGGGAAGACAACGGACCCCTCAGCAATAGAATACACTTCAACATCAGAACAATCAATTCCTCTAAGATAATCATAGAATCCATCCTGATGTCAACAAAACAAATCGATTACTACACCATTTACTTGTGAAGTCATGGCGGATATATTGAGAATCAACAACAGCATTGCAGTCTTAGGACAGCAATGAAAGCAAGAGATACCACAAGAAAACTTTAAAAAGGTGGTCTTTGAGAGTTCTCACTCTAGTAAGGTGCATGGAGTAACTGAACCAAATTTACAACAAAAACATGCAACATACTTTTGGAAATTTATGGGTAGTGTGCGCAATAATAGTGACTTAGTGTCCTCCTATGAAGCACTGTTTGCAGCGGTATCCATTACACTTATGATGCAGAACCTACAGGGTGAGGGGATATACGGCTGGATGCATACCGGATACATTTCGTACACATCCAGATACAAATCAACAGTATGCAAGAGGCTGCAAGTCCTGGAAGCAGCCTCTTGCAATGCAAGGTAAGGTTTGCCTACATTTCACCCTTGTGGTGGGGACCCTTCCCCGGACCCTCGCTATGCGGGGATGCCTTGTGCACCGGGCTGCCCTTTTTTTTTTTTAAAGCATGGGGTTCTCCAAAAAAAATAAAAGTTAAAAGAAGTCACAAATTCTTAAGCAATACCGTGTCTTCCTTTTTTCTTCTTTCTATGTACAATATTTGGTTCTAAATTGTATTTCTTAATGCTTATTTTTTTTATCTTCTTCTGTTCTTTAATTGTTAATTTCCTATGAATGTTGCATATACGTTTAAACTCCCTTTTCCCAAATATATTTTTCCTTGAAGTTATCTTCGTATTTCTTTATATTAAATGCTGTAAAGAATGACTTGTTGGACATTCAATAGTTCTGGAACAAGAAAAATATTGTTTGAAGAAATATTGTGTTATCTTTACTTTTTGATACACACGAGGTACCACGATCTTTCTATATGAGAATACTTTTCAACATGTTTCTTAGGCAGATAACATTTGTTGTTAAATCAACTACATACTTACTGCAGTACCCATCTAAACACTTAGTTAAAGGATCCTCACCAAACTATAACTGCTTAGACTCCTAGACTAAATTTTCTTGATGCAGAAAGTCAAGAGGTGAAGGAAGTAAATTCCAGATAATTATTGTTTAGTCAGTAGTTTTTTGCAATTTATGATCTTCAGTTCTTCACAAAATTAACTACACCAGATTTTTACAACTAATACTTCTGATATGATAAAACAGTTACCTCACAAGCAGGAGACAAGGATTGTCGGATAAAGGCAATCTCTTCTTCATTCAATCTGAAATTAGCAATCAACTTTATGCATTCCTCTAGACCAGCAAAAACTGTATATTCACCACCGAACGGGTTCTTCCGAAAATATAAATCAAACCTGAAATATATTGAAGATAACAAATGCACCAATTAGGTTTTCGCAACTATAAACCTCATAAATAAAAGCCACGACGCTCTGAACTAATGCGATTGGAAGCTCTCGCACAAATTGATATACAAATAATTACTTTCAAGTTTCAAGTTGCCATTTGCCGCTATGTTACTGAAGTCTGCGTACAAACAGTATCTCCTCATAGCACTCAAAATTCTTTCAATGGAAAGATTATGGAACATATTTCAGCAACAAGTGACGGAGGTAACATGAATGTGTCAAGCATATTTCAACATGCATAAAACTCCATAACGAGAGAGAAAAACTTCTTAGCTTAATAATCAACTCACTAAGCCAGCACAGCAACAACGCAATAAAATCAGAGTCTAAATCAACAATGTTTGCTTCAAGTACTAATATCTGTAATTCCACAACTGATGATCTTAATATACATACTACACAAATCGATTAATATGCAGAAGATAATATAACTCATAAAAAGTATCCACAAATTTTCCAAACATATATTCATGCAAACATAGGTATATTTTTACCACAATAATCAATCCACAAAGGCAGCAATCAACATTAAACCAATTATATTCAAGTCCAAAGAATCAAAAAAATTAATCGTTAATGATCCCGATAGATAATCAAATTCAAAATTAATGCAGTCCATCGTTAACAAACATCGGAACAGAAATGAAGTACTCGGCACGAATTGAGAGAAAAACTTACACAGCACGTTCATTTTGTTTGCCGGCTTTCCAGTAAGCATAAGCCATGGTGAACTGATAGAGATCATTGAGGAGAGGCGTCACCATTGGATTGGTCGGGCCATTGATTCCGGACGAATTCCGATTCCCATCCTCCTTAACGCCGTTAGCTTTCGATTTCTCCATCATAAATCTTTAATTCGAGAATTCTAGGGCTCAATTTTGAAAGCCTCCAAAAAAATCAGTTATTCTAGTTGTAGTTTCCTCCTTGTAGCATCCAATCCAAGCCAGGCGAGAAGAGAGAGAGAGTGTGTGTGTGTGTGTGTGTGTGTGTGTCTGTGTCTCTGTGTTGTTTTAATGGTGGTGCAAGTGAAGTGGGTTTCCCTTTCTCCAAATTGAGAATGCATCCGCTTATATTTGTTGTATTTGGTCATTTTTTTTATTTTGGATTACTCTGTTGTTTTATTTATGGTGTATCTTTTGTCAAAAACATTTATTTTTTGGAGCATGTCAATTTTTAGTAAAAATCTAGTGAAATACTCCTTCCGTCCCAAAACAGCTTGCACTTATTTTTCTTTTGAGTGTCCTATTGGTAAGTCTCATTTCCTTAAATGGACAACTTATATTATTATTATATTGAACATACCCCACACAATTAACACTAATATCCAAATTATCTTTTCAAATCAGCCCAAACCCATTTTAGATAGAACCCAAATTTCCACCCTCCTAACCCCATTATTTCAAACTGTTCTCTCTCTCTCTCTCCACAACCCAAATCTAGAGAGAAGCTCCCTCTAGTTTCCACAATCACCCTCCTCTGCTACCACTACCCTTTGCCATCACCGCCCTCTGCCGCCACCGCCCTACTCAACCAAATTCACCGTCGTCGCCGCCGCTCAACATTTAGTCTCCCTCTCTCCCTTTTCCCTCTCTCTAACACAATCCCAGGGAGAAGGCATTGCAACCACCCCTACCCGCTACCACTATTCGTCCATTATCACCTCCACCCACTACTGCTGCCTCCCTCCGCAACTGCGACCATTCGCCTCTCTCTTTTGTTATTCTCTTCTCTTCCTCTACATTTCTACATCTCCCCACTTTACAAACCCCCACACAACAAAAATTGTCGCCGTCGATCCACACCTATGAAGTCCGCCATTTATTTTCCTTCCAGGTTGTCTCTCTCTATCTTTTGTTTAGATCTATCATCTATGTACTATATATATGTTTAATTTTTTTTTAATTTTTAAAGATTTGGGTGTGTGCGTTTTTGTGGGCCTGGGTGTGTGTGAGCCTGTTTTTATTATTAGATAAAAAAAATGCGTGAGACGAAGAGTATTGAGAAAGATGATCAACCACTGTAAAAAGAGAAGGGCTGAAGGTAACGACTCAACGTGAGCCTCTTTGCATTGCTAGTGATTGCTTTTTATACCAAGTATTATGATAACTATACAAGGAAAGAGACCTAAACAAATATTTAACAATATATCTACTAACTATACAATCAATATCTAATTAATGTACCTACGATTAGCTTGAGGGGGGTGTAAACGATAACGATACATTCCGTATCGCAAGCAATACGAAATGTATCTCGGGCCTATCGCTTACATTTATGTGGGTTTATGTTTGTTCTTGTGTGTGTGCGATTCTGAATGTGTGTTCTTGTTTTTGCTTGTTTTTGTGTTCGTGATTGTGGATCTGGGTGAGTGCTTGGATCTTTTTTTTTTTTTGCTGCTCATTCTAGTGACTGCATTTTGTTGTTTTAATGGTGCAGGAGGTTGGAAGTGCTAATTTTAGTCCTTTTCTTCCATCTCAAAAGAGTCGGTGATGAATAGAAGATTTTTTTTATGTGATTTTTCTTGCAGATCTGGTATAGTTGGTGGTAGATCTTGGCGTTGATGGCAGTGCTGGTGAGTTGTTTGTGGTTGTTGGATGTGGTGGAATAATGGTGGCTGTAGTGTTGGGTGGTTTTTGGTTGTTGGCTGCGATGGGATAATGGATGGTTTGTGGTGGTTGGATGTGGTGGGATAATGGTGGCAGTGGTGGTCGGTGGTTTGGAGTAGTGGTGTTGCTGGGATAATTGTGGTGTTGCTGGGAATAATAGAGGTGTTGCCAGAATAATGGTGCTAAGCAATTTATTTGGGTGGGTGTGTTTGAACTAATAATATTAATGAATGTATTAGGCATTGTAAGTTGACCATAGACCATGGCTTACGCTCAATGACATCGTGGACAAAGGGATTGTGATATAAACTATAAAGGATTCACGAACTTTGACAAGTTATATTAATTGGGTAATCATGATGGCTTGCTAGAGTCCGCTCATGATTTATGAGAAAGAAAATTGTGTTCTGGTCATATTGCACGGCCACTCCACCTTAAGGACTCGGCCGTGCACGACCGCTAGAGACAAAAACTGATTTCGTGTTTAGATGGGATTTCGAATATTACTCCTTAATGGTTAAGTATAAAACACCCCCTCTTCAACCCTAGTCAGGACCAATTGATATTGTATCAATAAGAGAGCCTCCAAAGAGTTTGGTAACATATATTTATTCCTAGATCTCAAGATCAAAGAATAAATTCATATAGCCTTCATAAAATAGTTTCTATCGGATCTAACGATCCGGATCTAGAATCGTTCTAGATATATGTTCGCGTGTGGATAGATATAGAGGGCGTTAATCTAAACTCCTCCAAGTTCGTGATTCATTTCATCAATTGAAGTCGTGTTCTTGTGATCGTGATTCAAGAAGCGCGAAGAACAAAGATTGAAGGTCGAAATTTTAAAGCATCATCGCGGTTAGTATTCTAAATTCATATTCATATTAATTTAATCATCTTGAATATATCTAGGCTTTTGGATTTATTCCGCTGCACATGATAGTGCAAAACCCAACAGTGTAGTCATGGTGGTGGGAATGGAGGTGGCGGCGACAATAGTATATTGAAGGGAGTGTATCGGGCAGATGAGGTGGATGAATGATGTCAGTGAAGATGAAGAGGGAGGGAGTGTGAGGGTAGATGAAGGGATGAATCTAGACATGAATTATAATTTTAACGAGTGTTAATGTATTTAATGGTTGTTAGTGTCACATTGGTATTTTTGTTATGCTTTTTAATGTCGTTAGGCTTAATTACATTATATGTAAAAAGGGATAAAGTACATATGATTAATGTCGTTAGGCTCAATTGCATTATATTTAAAAAGGGATAAAGTACATAATGCAATTAAGATGACACTGGCTAGTACATTGCATTGATTGTAAAAAACGTGGGTTGAATGACTCAAATTAGTTTTGCCTTCCTTCTTCGTTATACTATTCAAAATCTAGTCCTTAGAAAAACTAGAAACCCTAACTAAATCCTAGGCCAAACATATTTTCTAGAGCTAGAGAATATCTAGTTTATATAAGAATAAAGCCCAACACTTAATTTAAGTAGAAAACACGGAATACTAAAATTTCCTAAACATAGTCAAACAGGTAATTTCAAGAAATCTGGTATGACTCAAAAAAAATTGTCTTCCTTCTTTACTAGTGGGTAACCCATACTCTGCACACGAAAGTGAATTGTCAATAATTTTGTATTTTGCTTCTTTATATTTTTATTTAATAAAAGTAGCATAACATATTTTTGGTAATATAAGTATATTTTATATGAATCAAAATGTTTAGACTTATAAATTTAAGAGAATTGTGTTAATGTTTTTAGCTTTTGTTGTACATACTACATAATTTATATTTCTTATGACAATTAAAATTTAAATAATAACAATGAATTATTATTGTTATGAATTAACTTTCAATTTTATAGATGATTGAATTAATAAAATTATCTATTGTATTTGACAACGAATCATTTTATATTATGTACACACATTATGATAAGTAAATATAAAAGTCTATAATGTACATCTAATGTATTATAAAATAATAATTTTACTTTGTCTTAGAAAAATATTTTTTCTAATTATAGTTAACTAATATAGTAACAATCATCATAATTAGAAATATTAATAATAATAATTTACCATTATAATAACTATTATAATTAACTAATACTATTAATAGTAATTATTAACATATATAATAATTATTATGATTAACTTACAAAATTAATAGTAATAGCTAAACTATATAGTATTTATTATTATTAACTAATATCATTAATAGTAATAGTTCACATAGATTGTGACAATTATAATTAACTAATATTGTTCATAGTAATAATTAACTCATATAATAACTATTATTATTAACTAATATTGTTAATAATAATAATAATAGTTAACTTATATGGTAACGACTATGATTAACTAATACTATTAATCATATTAGTTAAAATAATATTTAACTATAATAGTTAATTGTTTATTGTTAAATATAATAGTTTATTAATAATAGTTAACAATTATATTTAACTATTATAGTTAACTATAATAGTTAAATATTATAGTAACTATTACTATTATTAGTAATAGTTACAATAATAGTTAGTGAAAACTGGAAAAAACGTGTATTTCCTTAACTTTGCGTAAAACATCTTTTTTAAATGGGACGGTGATATTTTTGTAATAAACGGGAAGTTGTTTAATAACAGGAGGTGGCATTTTTTTAAACAACTGATGCTTATCGTAAATGTCAGTGTTAAAAAGTGCCAGCAATGTACTCGCTGACACTTTTTAACATTACCACCAACACTTGTAAAAAGTGACAGTGGAAATGTTTATAAACGCCAGTTCAAATGACTTCGAATGACTAGCATTTTGTAATATGAACCCTGACATTTACGATGCTCGCTAGTTATTTACAAAAATGTCACCGCATGTTTCTAAAACGAGCGTCAGCGTCTTTTGTAAAAACACGTTTTACCATCCCTTAAAATAAAACACATTTTTCATAAGACATACTCTAATAGTTAACTATTATAGTTACTCTACATAGTAACTAATATTATAAGCTAATACTATTAGCTAAGAATGAAAATACCAAAAGTCATTTAGATTTTAAGATGATGTTGATGTGGCTTCTCCAAATTAAGTTTTTACTAAAACATGTCCATATGTCAAATCCATAGCTCTCCTCACCAACTTTAATATACACTCCCACTGTCCCACTCGATTTAAGATAATTTGCTATTTTGGGTGTCCCACTTGAAATAGGACAACCTCAAAATAGAAATGTTTTATCTAGTGTAACCTACATTCACACTGACAACAAATTTTCACCTATTATTCCCTACCCCACTTTCTATACATCACTTTTCCTACTCACAACACATACTCCACTAACATTTTTTCCTTAATTCCTGTGTCGGGAGAGAGAATCCTATTTCGAGTGGGACGGAGGGAGTATATATATTCTCCCTCCGTCCTGGTAGAAACTTCACATTCTATCCAAATGGGTGTTCCGTTAAAAGCTTCATTATTTCCTAAAGTGGTAAAAATGTGGGATTCACTTGTCAACCCCCACTTATTTCTTCGTCTCACATACTTAAATTGTGGGGGGCCACTTGTCATACCCACTAACTTTCCTCCCTTCACGTATTTAAATTGTAGGCCCTTCTTTTCATACTCACTAACTTCTTCCCTTTCACAATCCTTCGTACACTCATCACTTTTCTTAATTTATGTGCCCTCATCAAAATGGTGAAGTTTCAAATGAGACGGATGGAGTATAGATTTTGGCTCCAAATTCAAGGCAAGAATTCTCAACATATTGTGAATATTAATTTAAGTTTGTGGAGAAATATTATTTAGAACTTGCTTTATTTTCTACTAAAAAATTGTTAGGTTAGTGTTTTTGAGACAGGGACGTCTGGTTAAAGTATGAGACTAGAATCAAACCCGATTTGAAGTTTGGAGATTTGCTGCAGGCATGCCAAGTATAGCGCACGAACATGCAAAAAACATTGTGTGGTAGAAAAATACTTTGGCATTGGCGTGCCAAAGACAAGACACGATCATGCGAAGAGGATCAGAAGGCTGTGTATTTGTGCAAGGATTTCGCACGACCATGCCACTTGAAGGGCACAAGCGTGCTAGTGCAATTCGTCTTGTACCGGGTTGTTTTGTTTCCTAAGGTTTGTAAAACCCTGCTGAATTAGATAGTATAAATACCTAATATACCCTTATAGCTGTTTAGTAATTCAATTGCTCATCTATTTTTTTCAATTGGGGCGCCTTCGGTCGATTTTTTCTAGTGATTGAGAATTCGTGCGTGTAGTTGAGATCTGTAATTTGTCATCTTAGATCTCTGCATATCAATAATGTTCTCATTCCGACCGTAAACACAACTATCTCGCAATAGCAAAACCACACAAATCAGCACATTATTATAAGAGCTGGTCACCTATGATAACAGCCAATACCCATCTCATAATAAAAACGGGTCATTTGGACTCATGTTTATAAGTAAATGTAACACATGTTACAAAAAAATCTTGCATTTTACTCATCTCTCAACTGTAATACTAACTATAATTACGTGTAACACTAACTATAACTAAATGTAAATTGTCTTTATACTGAAATGTAATAGTATTTTTGCAGAATAAAAGAACTAGAATATTTTGATTTTTTTTTTTTTTTTTGAATGAACGTAACATTTGAAAAATAACAGTTATACGCGTGAATGTAAATGCTTGTACAAGTAAATGTAACATTTTGGTAAACAAAATTGTAACACATTATTTTAAATAATGTAATACATTTACATGTATCTTGATAAATTGAACTCAATGTAACTTATTATTTGAAAACATATGGATATAGTTATCATACAAGTAAACGTAACATTTTTTTAGACAAAATGTGTCACAACCCGAGTCTCGAGGTCCTATATGGTACCTCAAACCAGGTGCGTGAACCCTAGCCAACATAGTGACGTAAACTTGTATAATGTATACTAAATACACAATATCGGCTACACAAAAGCCGGAACCATACTACACCAATACCAACAAACAACACCTCAACGAGCTTTTATCTCAGAGACAACTTTACGAATGCAAAAGAAAGAACGATTAGTAATATATACACACGACTGTGCTAAAGTCCACCGTCCAAATACAAGCATCATATCTCCCCGACTTAAGAACTCAACGATATCCTTCCCCGGCCTCACTGCAATCTAAGGAAAGCAACAATAAAGGAAGAGGTGAGTCGAAACCCAGTAAATTACTAAATACAACAATATGGCATTCTAATGTACAATATACAGTACTTCATCAAATGGAATCAGAGATAAGAACACATATTTGATAAGATATAATAAGTCACCAATCCTGCAGTAAGATAAACACAATAAAAGAATACGAGATCGAGGTACACCTCTGATTTCACAACACTTTCAACCTTACCTTTCATTATCTTTCTTTCTTTAAAATGTGTTTGTATGTGCAACACCCACGTGCGGTCAAGCACCGCAGCCACATGTATATAATGACGCACCTACATGCGTATCGTGACGCATCCACAAATGAACCGGATATTCGTATTCACATATTTTACCCCAACCGTGGCCAGTGGAGGGAAACGGTACAGATGTATTGGCCTACGGTTATTACACGGCTCAAGCACAAGTAATAACCGCATATCAACACACCCCCAAAACACAAACGATAACTGGATTCAAATGCACTGCACAAGTAGATGTTTACCTGCCATAAACCAATTCAACTAGGACAAAAAGTAGTGGACCTTTCCATAATTCACATGAGAAGCTGTATCATATTTCTCAACAACATATAACCACACGCAAATACCCATAAACCATATGGCACATAAAGTGTCCATCATAACATAACCAATCCAAATATGAACCCATAAGTATTAGACTCCAAGTAAGTAGTAGTGCAAGTCGTATTGTACCTAGGCACTCTCATTTAACACGCGTATAATCGTTATTAATGATCCAACGCATTTCACGATACATATTATGTCCCGTAATTATTTCGCTTCATTTTTAATTATGTTAATCACAATTATATTAAATTGCGATTATAACTTTATAGCTCCTTATTTATTTTTAGGAACTTATTTTATATCACGGGGTAATTTTATAACGCCCTTATTTATCTTAGGAACTCATTTTATGGGACGGGGTAAATATATTACGCCCTATACGACTCCGTTGAGTCTTTTACTCATTTTGAGTCATAATTATTATTTATAGTAGCACTACTCTACCGTCTCAAAATTACTATTACTAGTACCCATTCTAATCATTTGGGACCATTTAACTAATTAAAATGTAAATAAAATAACATATTAACACAAACATCACAATTACTATTCACAATTTTATATTTGATAATGAAAGCATCATATATAGCATTTATGCACAATACTATAATTAAAAGAGGAAAATAGTAACTTACCTGTTTGGTAACCATATTAAGATCTTAATTTGGAACATATTAAGAGATTATCAAATTAAGATTGTTTGATAATGAAAGTTCAAATCTCTTAATAAATTAAGAATGTCTTAAAAAAGGTCAAAAATCTTAAGCTATACAAGAAAGTCTTAACCTCTTATCTATTAATACGGTAAGGGGATGAGTTTTATAACTTTTCCAATTATTGCCATATTATCCCCTCCTTCGACATGTCGTTACTTCTGGACACTATATCTACGTGCTTCTTTTATATCCTATGGGCCATATTCACCCCTCCCCATAATTCTTCAAGTATCTCTCACATGTGAAGGTATATTTTTTGAAATTATTTTTTGAATAGGTATTATAATTTTTTTTTGAAAAAAACAAAGACAACTGTATTTTGATTAATTATGTTTGAAATTATATTTTATTAGCTATTGTAAGGTTTTTCAGAAAATATAATTCAGTTATAATGATGTTGACGTCAAAGCTGACTTGATTTTAATGTTAGATATATGTCCACGAATTGATCTTTTTGCATTTGACTGTCTCAAAATCTTCTTTCTATTACTAAAATTTAGGCTTAAATATGCGTAACCAGAAAATGGCTAGTAAAGCAAGTATTCAAATATTTAAAAGTTTGAATAGTTAAATGTGAAGACTATTTTGAGACGAAATCAATGAAACATATCAATAAATTTTATGAGAGTAGAGTTGGAATTCAGATTATATTCAGATATAAGTGGCTTGTCATTATCAAACACAATAATCAATTTCAACACTTAATTTTAAGATCAGCACAATTTGATTTTCAGCTCTTACAATTCAGCAACTTAATGATTTCAGCTCTACTTTTTCAGCTCTTGCATTTTCAGAGCTTATTTTCAGTTTTACCAAACAGGGCCTTAAGTACCGAAATACTGCTGAAAGATTAAATTATAGTCCGCTACAAATGATCTACTCGACCCCTTAATAATGCACTGAAGTCAGATAGTCGAACAGATGTCGGGGTCGCAGGAACGGGTCGATTTTTCCTTAGTTCAGTTCGCACAAAACCCTCTCAGCTCACTCTCTGGTGGTATACGCATGGTCTAAATGAAAATGAGGAGCATCATGTTCTTTTTATTTGTGTAAAACAAACAGAAATCCAAGTGATGATTGTTGGACCAATAAGAAAAAAATGAGTGTTCAACGTTCACATTCTTTCTGTCAAAAGAGTAAGCTCCCAACTGGCTTGGCAAATGGAATTAGGAAATGGAGAAGGCTGATCTCATCATTTTGGTTCATATCAAAACAAACACAATCCTAGTGAATTTAAATGGACTTATAGGAAATAGAAACAATAGTCAACATTTGCTAGTCAATTCAATTATGTAGGCTACCTTTCTATCTTGGCCAATCACAGAGGACTAGGAAGGAACATTTGTAGTATTTTAAATGTACAAGAGCTATAAATTCAACCCAAACCCACGGTCAACTGGTCAAACTAGTCAAACATTCAAATTAACATGACTGACTAATTTTCAATCCACCTTAACAGGGTATTCAAGACGTGTTATAGTAAGTCAAATTGAGCAAATAAATAGCGTTTGGGAGAGTCCTAAATGTCTAGTTTAATCAGCATTTTTCGGATTTGGATTTCGAATTTTCTACAAAGAGTTATGACCATTCTAATACAAAGATGGCCGAAAATCATAGTTTAACTCATATTTATATTTTTGTGTATAACGTTTTATTTTTAAATATCAAAATGACATAGAATATATAAACACATATTTATGTCGAAGTATATACTATAACATAAGCAAATCAAAATGAACAAATAGTATATATTCATTCTCATTTTAATAAAAGCACATCAATGAATGTATATGAAATGCATGCAATGGTTGTGGGCGTTACAAAATGTAATACTTTTCTATTAAAAATGTAACATATTATTTGAAAAATATAACACTTTACACATTGGTAAAAGAAAGTATTTTATAATTTTCTATATAATAACAGTGTTACATTCATTTATAGAAATTGTTCTTTCTTATTCTTAAAATATTACTAAAACAAGTGTTTTTAGTTCTAAAGTGTAAAGGGTTGAACTATTACTTTTCTATACATATGTATTATATTTATGTATAAACACTATTACATATAATTAATATGTTGGTTAAATTTAGTTATAGTAAGTATTACTTTCGGTAAACAAAAAAAAAATCAAATTCCGCTGCTACGCGGCAACTTTTGGGTGCATCACGAGTTAAGATCTTCTACTTTGCGCGAAATAGCTCCTAATTACTCCAAAATATCCAATTAAAATAACAACACGCGGGTCGTAGGTTCGGATCATAGCTCCAGTTGACCCGTCTTTTTACTATGAAACGAGTTACATTATTCTCATTAAAAATGTTATCTTATTATAATTAATTTAAGGGCAAATTGCAATTGAGGTGGACTTTTGTGAGACCGTCTCACGGCGTGAGACGGCTCACAACCGAGCCAGCCAAGCCGAGCCAAGTCAATTTATTTTTTTTATTTTTTTTGCCCTCCAACTTTTTTTTTCCCTACTATTTTTTTCTTGCCAGCAAAAGTAACACTTTTTATAAAGAAATGTAATACTTTATTCTCATATGTAACACTTTTTTTTTCCAAAAATTTACCACAAATTTGCTGAAATAGATTAAAGATAACATAATATTGACAACTAAACTAATGTTACATTTTATAATAAATGAATGTAACTATTTTTTTCTCAATTGTAATACTTTTCTAGGGTTTTACATTAAATTGAAATGCAAAACTGATTATATACATGATTTTTTACTCTTTTTTTAAAAAAAATAAAAAATATAACATTTAACCTATAAATTGTTACATTCATCTATATATATCATATTACAATCATATATGCACTGTGTTACATTCAATTATTACTTTTTCTAACCACAAAAATTATTTATATTATTTTGTGAAACTGTTGTTACATCTTACAATAAAGTGTTACTTTTTTAAGAGCAAACTATTACTTTCTTCATAAGAACGTGTTACATCTCAGGAGACGAGCAACCCAATTTTTTTGTGTGTTAAAAATATATATTTTTTTTAAAAAAAATCAAACTATATCATGACCTATCTAGTTTTATTCGTCTCGTCGAGACGAACACAGCAGTATTTTTAGATTTTTTTCGACTTCAAAATCACAAGCTATTGCATTTGAAAATTATAAGAGGTTTTTTTTTTTTTTTTTAAATGTGCACCAAATGTCGCGCGCTGGGAGGAAAAAGGACAAGCTTGGGCGGGTTACAGCTGAGCGGGTTATGAGTTTGACCCATGGAGGATCCATGATCCGTCTCACCATGTGAGACGGTCTCACATGAGTGTTTGCCATTGCAATTTGGTTCCTGACATTTACATAAGTTTGCAATTTTGCTCCCAACAGTTTAATTTGCAATTTGGTATCCCAACATTTACATTTTTTTGGAATGTGGCTACAAAACTAACACTCGGTTAAAAATCTAACCAAATGACACCCATGTGACTAGCACATGTCTATTAAATGGACAAAATAGTTATTTCTCATGGGCCATGTGCCTCTCATGTGACGTTTTCTTTTGTTATATACATTATTAATTTTGTAATTTAAAAATATATATATTAAATTAATATTGTCTATAAATATTATTTTATTTTGTACTTATAATTCACGTACTCCTTACAAAGTCATTAATTTTTCTAATCATACTTTAAAATTTTATTTTAATAAGAAAAAATAAGCTGAATATTTTAAAAATTATGTAATTAGGAATTAAAAATATTTTTGTAAAAATATTAAATCTAAATAATTACATTTTATGTTTTTTAATAAACCAAAAGAACCATTTTATTAATATCAATAATTATGTTTTATGTTGGATTATAACTCAAAATAATTATGCAGGCTCATTTACAATAATTTATTAAGTGTTTTTGACCTGAAATATTTTTTTTTAAATATTTTTTTTCAAGTGAACAAAAAATAAGTAATGATCTTATTGTTGCAAATACAAGGATAAGAAAGCATATTTTTTTCTTTTAAATTTAATTATACAAATTAAAGACATGAAAAAATAGAGAGAAGACATATATGTTTAGTCCAAATTAAACGAACTAAAATAAGAGAGAATTTATGATTTAGTTTGTTATATTCTTTGGAAGGAAATTAATTAGTAATATAATCAAACCAACAAATTTAATAAATTAATTCGTAATATAATTAAGCCAGGAAAGAGAGAGAAGACATGTAAATTTAAAATTGAATACTTTATCTTAATTAGAAAAGGTATTTATGCAAAAAATAAAAAATAAAAATGTGATGATCTCATTAAAAATGTAGTCGAGTGACCATTTCATCCATTTAAAAGACATGTGCTAGTCACATGTGTGTCATTCTGTTAGAATTTTAACTGGACGTTAGTTTTGTAGTCACATTGCAAAAAAATGTAAATGTTAGGGTACCAAATTGCGAAATTAAACTGTTGGGAGAAACATTGCAAATCTATGTAAATGTCAGGAACCAAATTGCAATTTCCCCTTATTTAATTATTATCTGTCGTATTCTTTGTCGAACCGTTTCCTTCGTCTCTCTCTCTCCATTTTCTCTCAAACGTCCAAGTAGTTTACAACATCTTCTTCTTTGTTCTTCATGTTCAATCTCCAATAACATAATTGTTTGTAATTTTAATATTGAAATTATAAATAATTGTGTTGTTGTTTTCAATTGTATGTAAATTATAATAAGTAAGTTTCTCTCCTAAGACGTGAGCCGTTGATTTCTCTCCTCGTTGAGAGCCGTGGATTTCTCTCCTCGTTGAGAGCCGTAGATTTTTTATTTATTGCTTTGTTGTGTTGAAGGGAAACTATGTTATCAAATCTCACACCGTCGAAGGATGAAGATGATGGATTGGGCTTTCACAATCGACAGTTGTTGATCTTATCATACTTGGGAAGTTTGGTCGGCGATTTACGGTCGACCCGAATGTCTTAGTTTGTCGAGTACTCAGCGCCAACTCTTTTCCGGAAGTGGATTTTGTGAATGCCAAAGTAGGACAGTGTCCAAGTTATACTTGGAAAGACATCCGTTCGTCCCATGTTATTGTTAAGAGAGGACTTAGTTGGAAGATTGGGGATTGCATTGTTATTGCTAGAATTCTTTTTGACGCAGCACGAAAGCGGTATTCGTGAATAGCAAGCGCTAAACACAAGAGTTTACAAGCAATAAACCCTAGAACGATAAAACTGGAATCCACCTGAGAATAAGAGAAAACTCTTTGAATTAAAATTAATAATCTGACGGCTACAGAACACGAAAAGTGTTTAAATACCTCTAGGGCAACTAAAAATGAAAAACCCTAAACCAAACGAAATAAGGAAATAAAATCCGAAAATAAAAATAATTGTTTTAAAACGAAAAAGGCTGTTTTCGAGTCCTAAACGGACTCGGATGCCCGAAAAACATTGTACATCATGGCAAAGCGATGAGTCTTGTTCGTGGCGAAATTCCCTTTCCGAAAAGTACTCATAATAGCCATTCTGAGCCGGACAACCAAACTGCAAAATCCTGCCGCAACTTCGTCGATACGATCCGCGAACCTTCCTACATCAGTCTCCTCCACCTCTAAAGAACTCAACCATGAGTTCTCATCAGGATAAAGAACTCCATCCTTGTGGTACTCATAAATATCAGCAACATTGAACGTATTAGAAATGTTCAAATCATCGGGAAGAGCCACCACATAAGCATTGTCATTAATTTTCCTGGTCACTTTGAAAGGTCCATACTTGCGAGGTTGCAGCTTCTTGTAAGTTCCTACAGGAAAACGCTCCTTCCGTAGAAACACCATGACATCGCCCCCAACTGCGAAAACCTTCACCCGCCTCTTCTTGTCAGCAGCAACTTTATTTTTCAGCCCTGTTGCCTCCAGCTTAGCTCTGACAGCCTCCTTGACAGCTTGCACATCCTTGGCCATATTTTCAGCAGCTTGACTCATACCACGACCCTTAGGTAACGACACCAGATCCACCACATGCTTAGGAACAGAAGTATAAACCAAGGAAAAAGGTGATTCCCCTGTAGCCGAATGCACTGCACTGTTATAAGCAAACTCCACCTGTGGCAAAGCTAAATCCCACTATTTCGGCTTGTCTCCACAAACACTTCTGATCATATTCCCTAATGTTCTGTTAGTAACCTCAGTCTGTCTGTCCGTCTGCGGATGTGCCGTAGAAATCCTATTCAGCGAAGTGCCGAACATACGCCACAAAGTACTCCAGAAATGACTCAGAAATTTGGTGTCCCTGTCCGAGGTAATGGACTTAGGAACTCTATGAAGTCGCACAATCTCTCTGAAAAACAGCTTCGCGATATTTGATGCATCCACAGTCTTCTTGCAAGCAATAAATGGGGCATTTTGGAAAATCGATCCACCACTACAAAAACATAATCCACTCCCCGCTGTGTACGAGGCAAACCCAATACAAATTCCATAGACAGATCCAGACAGATATCATCAGGAATAGGCAAAGATAAATAAAGACCAGTATTTTGAGACTGACCCTTAGAAACCTGACAGGTAGAACATCTCCTGACAATCAAACTCGCATCCTTCCTCAGATGAGGCCAAAAATATCGCTCCTCCAAGCCAGCAATAGTCTTGTCTCGTCCAAAATGTCCACTAAGGCCTCCACCATGTAAATCTCGAATCAGCTTCTCCCGTAAAGAAGAAACAGAAATACACAACTGATCCCCTTTAAACAGAAACCCACCCCGAATGTGAAAATCTGCACTAGGATGTTTGCCCACACACTTATCCCATAATTCCTTGAAATTTGCATCATCCTCATACAATTCTTTCAATAATTCAAAACCCACAATCTCTTGGGACAAAGTGATCAACAAAGAAGCCCTCCTGCTCAAAGCATCAGCAACTTTGTTCTGAACCCCTGATTTATGCTGAATAATAAAAGGAAATTTTTGCAAATAACTAACACAGCGAGAATGTATTTTATCTATCATTTTCTGACTATGAAAGAACTTCAAAGCAAGATGATCAGAAAATAGAATAAACTCCCTCTGAACTAGATAATGCTCCCACTGTCGTAAAGCCTGAAAAACTGCATAAAACTCTTGGTCATAAGTACTCCACTTCTGCCGAACTTCACTCCACTTCTCACTAAATAAGGCCACCGGCCACTTCTCTTGGGAGAGAACAGCACCGATCCCTACACCACTAGCATCACAATCCACCTGAAATATCTTATCAAAATCTGGTAGAGCAAGAACTGGTGCGGTGCAAAGTTTTTCCTTGATGAGGGCAAAACTCTGATCTTGTTCAAAACCCCACTGAAACTTGCCCTTTTTCAGACACTCGGTACTAGGTGCAGTAATGGTGCTGAAATCACGCACAAACCTCCTGTAAAAGGTAGCCAAACCATGAAAACTACGCACCTTTGTGACTGATTTTGGGGTTGGCCAGTCCCTTATTGCCCTCACTTTCTCCTCATCGACCTGAATCACCAACCACCAACAAAAAAAAGCAATTTTTTGGTGCAAAACGTACACTTCTTAAGATTGATATACAACTGATTATCTTTTAAAACCTGCAACACTTGTCTAAGGTGTTCCAAGTGTGCCATTCTATCGTTACCATAAATCAGGATATCATCAAAATAGACTACGACAAAAGAACCAATAAAAGGTCGGAATACCTGGTTCATGTCGCGCCCTCAAAAACTCTAAATTTCATAAATATTCAAATAGCATAATATACATCTCCAAAATGCTAAATACCGAACCAGGCGCGTGAACTAGGGATGGCCAAACGGAACCGGAAAACCGAACCAGAACCGGACCGGAAAAGCCCAGAACCGGAGAAAACTGGGGACCGGACCTGTCGCGACCCCGAACCCCGCGGGCCCGAGATCGCGAGCTGGACGTCGACTTACTAATCAAAACACCAAAATATCGGAGATAAAAATTTCATTTCATAACAAAAGATGGTAACACCAGGTTTTGGAAAACAATTTAACAACGACAATGAACTAGTGTAAGACCCATAAGCTCACACTATAAAATAATAAAATATACAAATCTTAGTGACGTCAAAGTATGGTACAACTATACCCAAAAGAGTTACACATTTATATAATGTAAACCCACCAATATACACATGCCCCAAAAGCTCAACCCTCGCGACGTCCTGTCTCGTGATCAGCGAGTCTAATCCTTTCCACCTGGGGGGGGGGGGGTTAAGGAAAAACAAAGACAAAGGAAAAGGGGGTGAGATAAATCTCAATAAGTTACTAATGCAACTACATGACATGCTATGATGCAATAATCAATAATAAATCACATAACACATAGCAATTATCATATGTCAGATAGCAGCGGAAATAAACACATAACAAAGGATATAGCCAAGGTTTTCCAACTGATAGAACCAAATAAAGGTCGCTGTGCAGCTTCAATAATCAACAAATCATCATCTTCATAATAGCATGAAAGCTGAAGAGAAATCCCCGGTACCGGAACCAATAACAAGGGGACAGTGACACACAGTCAAAGCCCGAAAACCAATAGCTAAAGTGCTCACAAAGGGGCTAGCTCATCTCACATCCAAGGCCAATCTGGATGAGGGAAATAATGGGGCAAAACAATGGTCAACATCACAATGGACTTGGCTGTGCCATCATAATGTTTCGCATCGCCCAAACACACACAAAATACCAGCTGGACTTTCAAGTAAAGGCTAAGTAATAAAATACTAGCACGATAAACAACCATTGATTCCAAAGTAGGGAATCATTCCAATTAATCACCAAAAAGATGAATTGAATAAACGCGCATCATAAAAGTGCTTCATATTTCCAAATAATAATTTAATCACATCCCATATCACATACATTCACAAAGGAACCAGTTAACTCAAGAACACAACCCAAAACTACTCACTCATCTCGAAGAGCTCAAGGAGAGCTTTAAAACGATAATTTATACACCTAAAATGGAGTCCGGATGAGGGAGATATGGCTCTCGAAAGATTGGACAAAAGGGAAATAAATTTCACACCAGGGGAGAGGGTGCGCGCGCCTCCTACGATCAGAAGAAAAATCAAGATTGGAGGAGGGGAGGGTGCGCGCGCCTCCTATGGGAGGGTGCGCGCGCCTCCTAGAAACAGAAGGTCTTGTTCAAGAAGGGCATAAGGGTGCGCGCGCCTCCTTGCCCGGAAAGGCAAATTCCGGCCAAAAAATCTGGGTTTCTACCATTAACAACCCCAACCCCAAATCCAAAACCAACACAATCTTCACCATTTCTAACACTACCAAGATGTGAACTAAAGTACCTACACTATTTTGAACCAAAAGGACTCCAACAACATCATCTAAGGAACCTCAATCAAGGGTGATTCAAATACCAAAATTTCACAAAATGAACAAAAATGTAAATCATCACAAAATCAACCAAAGAAGCAATAAATGGAAATCATAGTATCATCTAAGCATAGGATGAACATTTTTAGCATCAATGGGGGGAAAAGTAACTTACCCGGATTTTCTCAAAGTTGATGGATTTCAAATATTTTTGGCCTCCTACGATCCTATCGACGATCTAAACAAGATTCATGTTATGAGAAATGAGAGATTATGAGAGGAAGATGAAGAAAATGAAGAGAGAAGGTAGAGAAGAAAACTTACCCAAATTCCATGGAAAGAGAGAGAGATATGCTCGGAGTGAGGGAGAAGGTGAGGGTGAAAGAGTAGGGAGGTGAGGGAGAAGAGAGGGAGTAGGGAGAATTATTTGAAATGTTACACTAAGACCCCTCCCCTACTACCCCCTTTACCAATAAACTCCCCACTAACAAATAAGACTCAACTCTTCTACACTAGCACAAATGACCCAAATAAAATGCTAGGCATAAATTAATATAACGCATAAAATGCACACATAAATTATTAATTAAATAATAATTTAAATAAATAAATAAATAATAATTATTTATTACTAATAAAATAGAGCCTAGTTTTCGGGTCGTGACATTCACTCCCCCTTAAAGAAAATTCGACCCGAATTTTAACGAGACTTACCCGAATTAAAAAGCCACGGATATTTCCTCTCGATCTCATCTCGAAGCTCCCACGTCGATTCCTCAACATTGTGATTCCTCCAAAGAACTCGAACCAACGCAATGCTTTTGTTTCTCAATTCTTGGACTTTGGCATCTAAAATCCGAACCGGTCGTTCCTCATAAGTCATATCGGGCTCAATATCCTCCGGTATCCTCGGTAACACGTGAGATGGATCATGAGCATACTTCCGAAGCATAGAAACGTGGAACACGTTGTGCAACCGGTCTAAAGATGGCGGCAACGCAAGTCGATACGCTAGAAGCCCAACCTTTCCCAAAATCTCAAACGGGTCAATAAACCTCGGAGCCAATTTGCCTTTCTTCCCAAACCTACGAATACCCACCTTCGGAGATACTTTCTAGAACACAAAGTCACCGGTCTGAAAACTAAGATCTCGCCTTCGGTTATCTGCATAGCTCTTATGTCGACTCTGGGCTGTTTTCAATCGATCCCGGATAACTCTAACCTTTTCAACTGAATCCTGAAGCAAATCAATACCCACGATCTTCGCTTCACCGACCTCACCCCAATAAATAGGCGATCTACACTTTCTTCCATACAAGGCCTCATACGGTGCCATCTTGATACTAGCCTGATAACTGTTGTTGTAAGAGAACTCCACTAACGGTAAATGTCTATCCCAAGAATCGGAAAAGTCTATCGAACAAGCTCGCAACATATCCTCCAAAATCTGAATTGTCCTCTCGGATTGACCATCGGTCTGAGGGTGAAAAGCTGTGCTGAATCGCAAATCTGTACCCAAAGCTTCCTGAAACGCCTTCCAGAATCTAGAAGTAAACCTCGGGTCTCGATCTGACACAATGCTAACCGGAACCCCATGCAATCTCACAATCTCATCAATGTAAAGGGTCGCAAGCTTTTCCATCGAGTACCTAATGTCAATAGGCAAGAAATGTGCACTCTTGGTCAATCTATCCACGATCACCCAAACACTGTCATACTTCCTACGGGTACGAGGTAGTCCCGTAACGAAATCCATAGTCACATGCTCCCATTTCCACTCGGGAATCTCTAACGGCTGAAGTAGTCCCGCTGGTCTCTGATGCTCGGCTTTGACCTGCTGACAAGTTAAACATTTCGAAACATACTCAGCTATTTCCCTTTTCATATTATTCCACCAAAAATGTTGCTTCAGATTCTGGTACATCTTCGTGCTACCCGGATGAATAGTATATCTCGATTTGTGACCCTCATCTAAAACTTGCCTCTTTATTCCACCAACGTCGGGTACGCACAAACGATCACGGAAAGTCAAAACTCCACTCGAACTCAAAAAAAAAATCCTCGAAGTTCTTTTCCTTCAATTTACCCATTATCTTCACCAACTCGGGATCTTCTTTCTGAGCTTCCTTTATCCTCTGAATTAGGGTCGGAGATACCCTAATATTCGCAAAAATATCCCCATGTCTCGATTCACGAGGACACCAATCTCGAACATCCTCAAGCATTTTCCATTCACGGACCATCATCGAAGCCACATAAGACTTCCTACTAATCGCATCGGCGACCACATTCGCCTTCCCCGGATGATAAGAAATCGTACAATCATAATCCTTCAACAATTCCATCCATCGGCGTTGCCTATTATTCAACTCTTTCTGGGAGAAAAGGTATTTCAAACTCTAGTGATCCGTAAAAATCTCAAACTTCGCTCCATAAAGGTAATGCTTCCATTTGTGCAACGCAAAGACTATCGCCGCCAACTCCATATCGTGAGTGGGGTAATTCTGTTCACTAGGGGTTAACTTCCTCAAAGCATACGCAATCACTTTCCCATTCTGCATCAAAACACAACCCAAACCCTCTTTCGAAGAATCACTGTAAATTACTAAATCATCATTTCCATTCGGTAACGCAAGAATAGGAGCCGTAGTTAATCTCTTCTTTAATTCATCGAAGCTACTTTGACATTTTTCACTCCACACAAACGGTACATCCTTCCGGGTCAACTGAGTCATCGGAGTAGCAATCCTCGAAAACCCCTCAATAAATCTTCGGTAATACCCGGCCAAACCCAGAAAGCTACGAATCTCGGTCACTGACTCGGGTCTCTTCCAATCCACTATGGCTTCTATCTTTGAAGGATCCACAGAAATCCCGTCTTTAGAAATCACATGGCCCAGAAATGACACTTTCTCGAGCCAAAATTCGCATTTACTAAACTTCGCAAATAATTTCTCCCTCGCAAGAACGGATAACACTGTTCTCAAATGTTGCTCGTGCTCCTCTCTAGACTTAGAGTAGACGAGTATATCATCAATAAAGACCACCACGAACGAATCAAGATAAGGATGGAAAACCCGATTCATCAAATCCATAAACACGGCCGGCGCGTTAGTCAACCCAAACGGCATAACCAAGAATTCATAATGACCATACCGAGTGCGAAAGGCAGTCTTCTGAATATCCTCAGATCGAATCTTCAACTGATGGTACCCACTCCTCAAATCAAGTTTAGAAAACACAACTGAGCCTTGAAGCTGATCAAAAAAATCATCAATGTGAGGTAGAGGATACTTGTTCTTCACTGTAACCTGATTCAACTTTCGGTAATCGATACACAATCTCAGAGAACCATCTTTCTTCCGCACAAACAAAACCGGTGCTCCACACGGGGAAACACTAGGGCGGATAAACTCTCGATCAAGCAACTCTTTCAGCTGAACCTTTAACTCCTTCAACTCTGTGGGAGCCAACCTATACGGTGCTTTCGAAATCGGAGCCGTACCCGGCAAAAGATCTATACAAAATTCTATCTCACGATCGGGAGGCATATCATACTCAAAAGAGAAAACATCGGGAAATTCCCTAACTACCCGAACACTCTCCAAACTAGGGGATTCTTTCCTAGTATCAAGCACACTAGCCAAGTACCCCTCACAACCACGGTGCAATAATCTTTTAGCTTTCACATAAGAGATTAAACGAACTTTTCTACTCAAAGGGCTAGCCTCAAAAACAAATTTAGGCACATCGGGAATAGAAAAAGTAACAACTTTCCTACGACAATCAACAGAAGCATGAAACTTGCTCAACCAATCCATACCCAAAATGACACAAAGTCCTGAATAGGAAGGACTACCAAGTCCGCACACAAGACATGACCACATATAAGCACGTCACAATCACGAAATACTCTATCGGTCACCAAACATTCTCCTATAGGGGTCGACACCTCTAGCACATAGGGCAAAGACTCAGATGCAGCATTTAGTAAAGAAGCAAATTGCACAGAAATGTATGAATGAGATGATCCTGGATCTACTAACGCTCGTGCGCTCACACTAGATATAGAAATAATACCTCCAATAACTGTGGGATCATCTGTGGCTTGTTGTTGATTCATTGCAAACACTTTCCCTTGGACCTTGGGCTTTCCCGTAGCGTCCCTTTTCTGACCCTGTGGAGCCCCAACTCCTACCCCAGTCGGTTGACCTCTGTCTCTAGTACAATCCCTTGTAAAATGACCCATTTGACCACAATTGGTACACCTTCCCTGCTTCTTCCAACACCGGTCCTCCGAATGGCCTTCCTTTTGGCAATAGGAACAAAGTCTCCTATTTTGGTTCCCTTGGTTCCCAGAAGTAGTACCCGGGTTCCTTGGGATCGGTTGTCCTCGGGACTGAGATTGTCCCCCAAAGTTACCTCGGTTATCAATCCTTGGTTGTGACTTGCTCGGCGCTCCTTGCTTACTCGGGTTGGCTACCTCGGTCTTCCTCTTATGTTCCCCAATATCTTGCTCTATAAGATAGGCACGTTCTACCGCATCCTGAAATGTCACAATCCTCTGGGCTATAAGCTGAGTACGAATAGAAGTCTTCAAACCCCGGATGAATCTCATAGCCTTCTGTTCTTCGGTCCTCACAAGATAGTCACAATACCGGGCTAATTCTGTGAACTTAGCCGAGTACTGAGCTATAGACAACGAACCTTGCTCCAAGTTGAGTAGCTCGATATCCTTTCGGTTCTGGTCCACTACCGGGATGAAATGCTCTTTGAACTTCCGTACAAACAATTCCCAAGCATACACTGTATGAGTGTCATCCCAACTCGCTTTGACTCCTTTCCACCAATGCTCGGCGGCACCCACAAGCTTATAAGCCGCGAACCGGACCCTATCCTCGTCCGTGCACCTAAACACATCATAAATTTTCTCCATAGACTCGATCCACATCTCAGCCTTCTTTACATCCGGCTCACCGTCAAACTCTTTTGGCTTCAATTTCAGAAATAGCTCTAGCCCATATCTCGGTGGTGCCACATGCTCTTCTCGTGGCCCTTGATCATGAATGGCCTTCACAGCGGCCTCAAACATTCCTTGGAACATTGCCCGGTTCTCTTCCCTTAAGTCATTCTGATTCTGTGCTCCACTAGAGCCTTCGCATGTCCTTCTTCTAGCCATTGAGAATAATTACCTGCATAAAACATCAACCGTTACTCACTCCGAACACAACTACCCACCTAGGTCATACTAGTCCACCTAGACTTATACTTAGAGCTAAACCATAGCTCTGATACCAACTGTCGCGACCCCGAACCCCACGGGCCCGAGATCGCGAGCTGGACGTCGATTTACTAATCAAAACACCAAAATATCGGAGATAAAAATTTCATTTCATAACAAAAGATGGTAACACCAGGTTTTGGAAAACAATTTAACAACGACAATGAACTAGTGTAAGACCCATAAGCTCACACTATAAAATAATAAAATATACAAATCTTAGTGACGTCAAAGTGTGGTACAACTATCCCCAAAAGAGTTACACATTTATATAATGTAAACCCACCAATATACACTTGCCCCAAAAGCTCAACCCTCGCGACGTCCTGTCTCGTGATCAGCGAGTCTAATCCTTTCCACCTGGGGGGGGGGGTTAAGGAAAAATAAAGACAAAGGAAAAGGGGGTGAGATTGTAGATACCCCGGGGGGAACCACGGCTTTAGGCTCGAGCGCGTGAGTTACCCTAGGATGTCTAACTTGTTTTAGAGTCGCCACCTATGTTTTGAGGAACATAAGAAAAACCTATTGATTATAGCCTAAGTTTGATTACGAAAACAGAGATTCTTTGTTTTGAGGTTCGGGGTTAGATTACGAGATGGGAAGTACCGAAACACCCATCTCGCCCAACTTAAGTTGGTCTTGCTTGATCAAAATCTACATGAATGAAAATGTTCTTCTTCTTCTTCTTTAAGTCATAAAAGGGGGGTTTAAGATATGATTTGGAATGTAGGAAATAACCCCTTAACCAACCTCAATGAGATGAGGTGATCATTAGAGTCATGTCCCAAAATGATTTGGGTGATTGCACATTTGATTAAAGTAAAAGAGAGAGAGGAGATGAAGTAGAAAAGAAAGGAAAAGATGGACTTTTACCTACAATTTGAATAACTTCAAATGTTGCTTGATGAGATCCTTGGAGAACCTTTAGAAAGTGATTTTTTGTATAGTTTTTGTAAGTTCAATCTTTGGTCTAAGTTTTCGATCCTTGAAAATGGAGGTAAAAAAAGGTTTTTATAGGTGAAAGAGGGGTGTTTTTGGTGCCAAAACTCAGTCACCAAGAAATCCTTCCCGGGCAAAATCCTGTAAATTGAGCAAGGGAGAGAATCCTGGCCAAAAATCTGTAACTGACGCCCAGAGGCGCGCGCTTCCTGCTTTGAGGGCGGGAGGCGCGCGCGCCTGGCTCCTCCTGTCGGAGGCACGCGACTCAGAGAAGGCAATTTTGACAGAATGGACTAGAAAGTCAGCCCTGTCATTCAGTTTAGTCCCTAGACTTAACGAAGTCAGTCAGGAACTTAACGGAAGTGACAGAAACTAATGATAAACACTTAAAATAGGGAGAAACACAAGATCAAATGTGCAATTGGGGTGAGCGGTCCAAGGCGGGGTGTCTACAGAGCCCCTCGGCGATGTGGATTGCAAAGCAAAACGCGTCGACGAAAGTTAAAAATACCCGCCGAGGACATCACCAAGAAAAGGCAAAGACCCGATGAAAGCAGGAATTTGAAATTGCGAGAGATAGTGGTGCGCTCCCTGTGCGAGCGGCCTTTGTTGATAGAGAGGGTGGCATGATCCGTTAGGTGAACCTGCCGGCTGAATGTTTTGAATGAGGCCGTTAGTGAACCTTTTGATGAATCCGTTAGTGAACCTTTTGATGAATCCGTTAGTGAATCCCTTGAATGAGTCCGTTGGTGAACCCTTGTTGACGAATCCGTTAGTGAATCCGGTTGATGAATCCGTTAGTGAACCCTTGTTGACGAATCCGTTAGTGAATCCTCTTGATGAATCCGTTAGTGAATCCCTTGGATGAGTCCGTTGGTGAACCCTTGTTGACGAATCCGTTAGTGAATCCGCTTATTGAATCCGTTAGTGAATCCCTTAGATGAGTCCGTTGGTGAACCCTTGTTGGCGAATCCGTTAGTGAATCCGCTTGATGAATCCGTTAGTGAATCCCTTGGATGAGTCCGTTGGTGAACCCTTGTTGGCGAATCCGTTAGTGAATCCGTTTGATGAATCCGTTAGTGAATCCCTTGGATGAGTCCGTTGGTGAACCCTTGTTGACGAATCCGTTAGTGAATTCGCTTGATGAATCCGTTAGTGAATCCCTTGGATGAGTCCGTTGGTGAACCCTTGTTGACGAATCCGTTAGTGAATCCGTTAGTGAATCCCATGGATGAGTCCGTTGGTGAACCCTTGTTGACGAATCCGTTAGTGAATTCGCTTGATGAATCCGTTAGTGAATCCCTTGGATGAGTCCGTTGGTGAACCCTTGTTGACGAATCCGTTAGTGAATTCGCTTGATGAATCCGTTAGTGAATCCCTTGGATGAGTCCGTTGGTGAACCCTTGTTGACGAATCCATTAGTGAATCCGCTTGATGAATCCGTTAGTGAATCCCTTGGATGAGTCCGTTGGTGAACCCTTGTTGACGAATCCGTTAGTGAATCCGTTTGATGAATCCGTTAGTGAATCCCTTGGGTGAGTTCGTTGGTGAACCCTTGTTGACGAATCCGTTAGTGAATCCGTTTGATGAATCCGTTAGTGAATCCCTTGGATGAGTCCGTTGGTGAACCCTTGTTGACGAATCCGTTAGTGAATCCGTTTGATGAATCCGTTAGTGAATCCCTTGGATGAGTCCGTTGGTGAACCCTTGTTGACGAATCCGTTAGTGAATCCGCTTGATGAATCCGTTAGTGAAACCCTTGGATGAGTCCGTTGGTGAACCCTTGTTGAAGAATCCGTTGACGAATTCGTTAGTGAATTCGCTTGATGAAATATTGCTTTGAAGTCTCGTGCCACTTGGAGTCCCACTTGACTTTTTGAATTGTGGGGTGCGGGCACAGTTGACCGCGACCAGAAAAAATGTTCCTGCTGGGGGATGAAATGTTGAGATTGACTCTTGAGGGGGGTGTGGCACCCGTGACAGAACTTAGGGAGTTCGGAATCCGTGGGAGGACGGCCTACTTTTGAGTGGGAGTTTTTATCCTACTTTCAATTTTTGACATGCCATAAGGGCGGACCGGAAGAAGGTGTGCCCAACTGGGTGTCCGAGGACAGGGGCTGTGCCCTGGTTTAGGCCGGAGATCTCTGACAAGGCCCTTTTCTGAGGTGATCTAGACCTGAGAGGCGCGCGCCTTCCTCTGTGGGATTGTGACGCGCGCGCATTTGAGACCGCTGTCGGGTGGCGCGCGCGTCTGGGAGGCGAAATTCCGGGCTTGACATTTGCTGGCCAAAAGAAGCCTCAACAGCTATAATATCATCTTCTGTTCGACCACTTGATTCTCACAGCTCCTTTCTGCCATTTTTGAATATCATATTATTGCTTAACTTTGCTTGTGATCCACATTTTCCATGGCTTCCAATTCTTTTGCCCTTGATGCCAAGGTTGTTAGTGAGTATGAAAAGGACTTGGGCACTTTTGTGTATTCTTTCAAGACCCATCCCAAGAAGGCCTTCATTAAAGACTTCGGGTTCCGAATCCTTTTCACCTTGCGGACGTTGAAGCCGGATTGGGATTTGTTGAGAGCTGCCGCGGCTTTCTGGGATTGCGACAGCCATACCTTCAACCTTTCGGCTAATGAAATGGTGCCGACTGTTGACGATTTCGGGGCCATACTTGGCATGCCTTTGGCCGGTCGGATTGCCGTCCCTAAATATCACCGTGGTGCCATCGACTCTTGGGTTGAGTTACTGAATCTCCCTGTTGAGGACGTGAGGAAGATGTTGCACGGTACCGTGATTGATATAACTGAGTTGCCGATGTTCTTCAGTTTACACTCGGAGGACCCGGTGGTTCAATCTTTCAAAAGGAATGCCATGGCCGTTTGTCTCTTCAGCGAAGTACTGTTTGTTACACCCTTCGGGACTGCGGACGCGCAGTTGGCTGAGATTATTTTGCAAGCTAAGGAGCAGCAATTTAGTGTAATCCCTCTTATTGTAGGGGAGACGTTGCACGGCCTTGATGAGTTACATAGGACGGGCAAGATGTGTCGGGGAAGCCCTTTTGTCGCGACCCCGGACCCCGCGGGCCCGAGACCGCAATCTGGACGTCGACTTAAAACCAAAACTATGGAATACCGAAGTTAAAAATTCCATTTGATACCAAAAGGTGATGATCCAAAGTTTTACAAAACCAAGTTTGATAAAAACCAATTACAACTATCATAAACTTCCATAAGTTTATGCCCAACAAAAATACAAATATACCCAAAACCCATTTCCACCAAAATCCAACATTCCAACTAGTATACTAATGTGCCAACACAACTAATAAGTCTAAAAAGACTCATACAAACACATTTAACAACCAAAATCAAGAATCAAACCCAACATTCAAGATTTCACCATTTTTGATCAAAATTCAAAATAAATTCTCAATAAATTCAAAACCCAACCAAACTTCAAATATAACACATCAAACATCATATAAACATGATATGAACATTTTAGCATCAAAATGGGGGAAAAGTAACTTACTTGAATTTTCTCAAAGTTGACAAAATTCAAATCTTTTTGGTTCTACGCGATCCTATCGACGATCTAAACAAGGTTCACGTTTTAAGAAATGAGAGAAGATGAGAGGAAGAAGGAGAAAATGAAGAGAGAAGTAAGGAGAAGAAAACTTACCACAATGGAGGAGAGAGGGAGGGAGTTGGCTAGGAAGGAGAGGGGAGAGTGAGGGAGAAGGTGAGGGAGGTGAGGGGGAAATAGTGAAATTATTCAAAAACTTACACTTAGGCCCCCTCACTCACACTACACACAATACTACACTCCCTACTAACAATTAAGACTCAACATTTCTACACTAGCACAAATGACCCAAATAGAATGCTAGGCATAATTATTATAACACATTAATTGCACACATAATTATTTAAATAAACAATAATTTAAATAAATAACTAAGTAAATAATTAAATAAAAATCATTTAATTACTAATAAAATAGAGCCTAGATTTCGGGTCGTGACACCTTTGCTCTTGACCATATGGCTCCGATAACACATCAGGATTTATTCTCCGGATGGTGATTTGTCTCCTTTTGATGTTCATAGGAGGAAGTTGTTGATCCGGGATTTATCTGAAGATGATTGGAAGAAATTCTTTGCCTCTCGGGTGACCGTTGATATTGAGTGGTGTCTTTCTTCTTGGGGTCTTCATCTTTTTGTGGAGTGGACTCTTGGTTTTCAGCACGTGGTTGTACCCGGTTTGAGAGATTCTTCATTTTACCAGCCAGAGCGGGTTCTGCGGCAGTTCGGTCGCCAACAGACAATTCCTTTTCCGAGGGGCGGAATGCTTCGTCCAGTTGCTTACATGGGTCCTGACTTCTCGAGTGAGCTTCAGTCGGCTTGGGGAGATGACCGCAACCGTTGGGCTTTTGCTCCTCTGCATCGGGGGAGTGTCTTACTTCCCGAGAGATACTTGAATTATTTATTTGGCACCCTTTACCGTGGCATCACTTGGGTTGATGTGCTTCGTGCCGAGTTGTTGGGAAAGGGTTTTGAGCCTAGCAGCACTTTGAGATATAGGGAGGCTGCTGCTAATTCGAGTAACATTCTCGCTGACCCTTTCGGTACTCCTTTGGATGACTTTTATGCTAGGAGACATGTTGCAACACAGAAGGTTTCGGTGCGTATTAGTGCTCCTTCGTTACCCAAGAAGAAAAGGATTGAGAGACGATCGGGTGGTCCTTTGAAAGCTAAGAGAAAATTGGATTTTTCTTAGTACCCTAAGATATTTCAATTAGACCACTTTGTTTTAGGATTTAATATTTTGATGTCTTTTGTTGCTCAATAAATCCGTTGTAATGGTTTGAATAGTTCATTGAATGAATAAAAATTGCATTTTGTTATTTGAAGTGAATTGGGTATTTTTGATATGTTTTAGACCGCACCCGAAGGTTGCCTACGTTCCTCCAGTTGGGAGGCTCAGGTCTTCGTAGTTCAAACAAACAAAGACCATTTTTTTTAATTTTTTTTTGTGCACCCTGTTTTTTGCCTAGACCGCCCTTTCGGGTTTTCAATCTAGCGGGCTTCTTTTTTGCACGTGCTCTAATTTTTGCCTAGGCCGCCCTTGCGGGTTTTCAACCTAGCGAGCGATTTTTTTTTTTTTTTTTTTTTTTTTTTTTTATGGTCTTTGTTTATTAAGCGTAGAACCTCTTGAGCTTGTCGAGGTTGACCTCCTTTGGCAGCTGGTCACCATCTAAATCCACGAACCGGACTGCACCACCGCTTAGTATCTTTTTGACCACGTACGGACCGATCCATCGGGGTCCCCATTTCCGCAGGGGATTCATGGCATTAGGAGGATGTTGTCTTAAAACCAAATCTCCCACATTGATGTTTCGAGGCTTCACCTTTTTGTTGAAAGCTCTTGCCATCCTTTGCTGATACGCCCTTGTGCGTTCGAGTGTTCTTAACCTTTTCTCGTCGAGCAAGGCTAGTTGTTCATATCGACTTTGCATCCAGTCGACCTCGTTGACTTGATTCTCGAGGAGGACCCGTAGAGATGGGACTTCAAGTTCGATAGGGAGTACGGCTTCAGAACCATAGACTAATGCATAAGGAGTTTCTCCTGTTGCGGACCGTATTGATGTGCGGTAGCCCCACAATGCTAATGGTAGCTTCTCGGGCCAATCCCTTCCTGTTGAGGCCATTTTCTTGACGATGGTCTCGATGGTTTTATTTGCTGCTTCGACCGCGCCATTTGCTTGGGGACGGTAAGGAGATGACTTGTGCTTGGTGATCTTGTATTCTACCAAAAATGCGTCCATTTCTTTCTCAAAGTGAGAGCCGTTGTCGGAAATGATTTCATGAGGCACGCAGTATCGGCACATGATATCAATCTTTACAAATTCGGCCACTTTCTTGGCGTTGAGGGTTCGATAAGCTTGTGCTTCGACCCACTTTGTGAAGTAGTCGACTGCCACTAGGACGAATGACTGCCCATTGCTTCCAGCAGGATGAACTTTACCGATGATGTCTATCCCCCAACAAGAGAAAGGCCAAGGTGTGACCATGTTGTAAAGTTGTGAGGGTGGAGCATGTTGCAGATTAGCGTGGAATTGGCACTTGGCACACCTTTTGACTTTCTCGATACAGTCTCGTTCCATAGTGCTCCAATAGTAACCAATGCGAAGTATCTTCTTGACTAGCATGAACCCATTCATGTGAGGTCCACATTCTCCTTCGTGCACTTCACACATTATCTCTTGAGCTTCGGCCTCATTGGCGCATAAGAGATTGATCCCGTCGTGGTGCCTTTTATAGACTCGGTCCCCAATCAGTACGTACCGAGAGGCTATCCTTTGCAGAGCTGCTTGAGACTTCTTATTGCTATTCTCGGGATAAGTGCCTTCTTTGAGGAAGTTCATGATATCCGAATACCACGGAGAGTTTGTTTGCATCTCGTTAATCTCGATACTTATGCAATATGCCGGACTGTTCCTTCGAGCAATTTTGAAGGGCTTCACCATTTTCCCTTTGGGCATTTCGACTAATGACGCTATAGTGGCCAGTGCATCGGCGAAGCGATTCTTATCCCTTGGTAGGTAGTTGAAAGTGATCTCTTGGAATTGTTCAACCAGTTCTTCAAGGTGCTGACCATACTGTTGGAGATTCGGGTCTTGGGTTCGCCATTTACCCGATTGCTGATTGATAAGGAGTAAAGAGTCGCCGAATACTTCTAGTTCTGTGATGTTTCTGTCGAGAGCTGCTTCGAGCCCCGCTATACATGCTTCGTACTCGGAAATGTTGTTGGTAGCTTCGAATTCCAGGCGGATGGTAATGGGAGTGTAGATGTCTTTTGGATCGACAAGCAATACCCCTATGCCAAAACCGTGTTTATTGGCGGCGCCATCGAAAAAAAGTTGCCACTTAATTTCCTCGGTCGCAGTACAAATTAAATGCTCGTCGGGGAACTGTACATCTTCCCCCTTCACTTCGTCACACGGGAATTCGGCAAGCTGGTCACTGAACACTTTCCCCCTGACGGATTTTAGTGTGACGTAAGTGATATCATAGCCGGCGAGCATGAAGTACCATTTGGCTATTCTTGTTGACATGAAAGGCTTCTCGAAGATGTAGCGGAGCGGGTCCACCTTTGCTACTAGCTTGATCGGAAAAGCTTCCATATAGTGTTTGAGATTTTGAGTGACCCAAACCAATGCTGCGCATGACTTCTCTAAGACAGAGTAAATCTTTTCGCCTCCTTGGAATCGGCGACTGACAAAATAAATGGCGTTCTCCTTTGTGGACTCTCGTCGCTCTTGTGCTAACATAGCCCCTAGGGCTTCATCATTGACAGTGAGATAGAGCAACAGAGGTTTCTCCTTGTGCGGCGGAACTAGAACAGGAGGGCACGTCAAGTAATGCTTCACTTGGTCGAAGGCCTCTTGGCATGCATCGGTCCATTCTAGAGCCACATTCTTCTTGAGTAGCTTGAAGATTGGCTCGCACATGGAAGTGAGTTGGTGCACAAACCGACTGATGTATTGTAGTCTGCCCATGAAACCTTTAATCTCTTTCTGCGTTAGTCTGCCCATGAAACCTTTAATCTCTTTCTGCGTCTTTGGAGGAGGCATGTCAATGATTTCCTTGATTTTGGAGGGGTCTACTTCAATTCCCCTTTCAGTGACCATATAACCAAGAACTTTGCCTTGGATAACCCCGAACGTGCACTTTGCAGGGTTGAGCCTCATCTTGTGTTGAGGAAGCCTTTCGAAGAACTTGCGGAGATTGATTAAATGTTGACCATCGGTCCCTTTGGAGTGAATGATCATGTCGTCCACATAGACCTCGATTTCTTTGTGAATCATATCGTGGAACAAGCCTGTCACGGCTCTTTGGTAGGAAGCCCCAGCGTTTCTTAACCCAAATGGCATGACTGTGTAGCAAAAGGTACCCCACGGTGTTGTGAAGGCTGTCTTATGTTGATCTTCTTCGGCCATGAGAATCTGATTGTACCCAGCGAACCCATCCACGAATGAGCGAACCTCATAGGCAGCAGTGGAGTCGACCAGCATGTCGATATTAGGGAGTGGAAAATCATCCTTTGGGGAAGCTTTGTTTAAATCCCGGAAGTCTACACAAACTCGAACCTTGCCGTTTGCCTTCCTGACTGTCACAATGTTGGCTAACCATGTCGGATACTCGATAACCTTGATGAAACCCACACTGAGGAGCTTCTCAATCTCTTCTTTGACCTGCAGAGACCATTCTGGCTTGATCTTTCTGAGCTTCTGTTTTACTGTCCTGGCATCTTCTCTGATCGGAATCCTGTGCTCTGCTACCTTTCTATCCAAACCCGACATGTCTTTGTATGACCATGCGAACACATCCACAAACTCCCGTAGTAGTGCAGTCAATCTGTCTCTGTCGTCCCCCTTGAAGAAGCTTCCAATCTTAGTTTCTTTTGGCTCTTCTTCGGTACCCAGATTAACAACATGCAATTCTTCGTCAGCCTTTGGACCATTCTCACCACGACTACGGACTTGTTGAGCAAGTTCATTTAAGTATGTTATGTTTTCGTGGTCTATTTCATCATAATTTGAATCGTTATTAACTTGTTCATTAAGTTGATTATTAGTTAATTCATCATTTATGATGTTTGCAATCTCAGGGTACTCAGAAATATCAAATTTTTCATTAGCAAAGAAAGGAAACACACGCTCGGCTATGGCATCCAAATCCCCTTGGGTGAGGGTATTAGAGACACTCTCGGACTCGAAAGTAAGTGTGAGCTGCTCTTTCTTTGTCGCTGTGCGGGGTATGCAACCCATTTCTTGGACTAAGAATTCCTCGGATACCACGGGCCCTTTCGTTGAATACCAATTGTTGATCGGCTCGGAGCTTGGCAGGATCTCACTAAGAGTCTTGTTTATGATGACTGTGTCATGGATGGCGTTAACTTGGCATTCATTCATTATGGCAAGCTCTTCGAACATGGAGGCTAAATCTGTCAGTTCTTCCCCCACGGTGATTTCTGTCTCGGATTCTATAGTCATCTTCCTACCCCACCATTCACGGGGCGACATGGGAGTTGGTTCCCTTTCGGATTTCTGGATCTCACAATCGAAGAAGATTTCGAGGCCGGGCTTTTTGACACCCTTATTGTTAACCCATGGCTCGGGAAAGATCATGTATGGAACGTCTTCCCCTTGGCAGGCAAAATAACCATTCAACGTCTTGCGGTAAGGCCTTAGATTAGGGACTTCATAATGACGGCCTTCTTTACGAGCTCGGGCCTTTGCGTTCTTGATTGCTTTCTCTTGTTTCAAGTCTTCCTTGGAAGGCTCGTACCCCAAACCGAATGTGTTCTTGACAAATGGGACTTGCACGGGATATAGGATTCCTTGTTGATATCTCCCTAAGCCTAAACCAGGGAAGTAGTCCATATTCCTCATCATGCGGAGGACTTTGTGATTGCTGGGGGTCCATGATCCGTTTCCCCCTTCTTTGTCAATGGCGTTGATTGAGACGCTGGAGAGAGTGGAGTCTGGTAAACCATGCTGAACTTAGTGGACGGGCTCACCTTTTCTGTGGATAGTGACGTTTTCAGCCGTGACGGTCACTATTTCATCACCATTTCGGATCTTGACACATTGGTGGAGAGTTGATGGTACGGAATTAGCACTGTGAATCCATGGTCGTCCCAAAAGTAAATTGAACGAGGCCGGGATATCAAGCACTTGGAATGGAACGGACATGACCATGCTTCCAAACTCGATGTCTATTTCGATCATACCCATGACTGTACGGGCGGTGCTGTCATAACCTCGGATTACTTGAGTAGAAGGCTTCAAATCGGAATCCTTAAGTCCCAGTATGCCCATGATTCTGCCAGGCATGAGATTGAGTGTGGAACCACCGTCCACTAAGACTCTTGAGACGGGCCTTCCCCTTGCTCGTACCTTGAGGTAAATAGCTTCGTTGTGGTCGGAACCAAATGGTGGAAGGTCCATATCGGCAAAGGTGATGACGTTGCCAAAATGAATGTGACCAATCATTGCCGTGAGGTCCTCGGGAGTAGTATCGGGAGAAACTGATGTATCATCGAGATTGCGGATGACAAGATCTCGGTGTTTCTTTGAGGATGCGATGAGGTCCCAAATAGAGATGTTGGCTTGAGTTTTCTTGAGTTGGACAAGTAGAGGATCTTCGGGAGTGTTGCGAGCTTGCAGCCTTTGAGAAGAGGAGCTCGGTGCGGAAGTGGAAGGGTTGCTTGCTATGACTCGACCGGATCGAGTTAGCATGTTGACGTTCCCATCTTGCTTCTTTTTCCTATTCTCTAGTACTTCCCTCATTACCTCATCGTAAGTCAGTACATAACAAGAATTGTCAAGTTTATTCATAACATTGGGGCCCCCATTCACAATTGGGATTGAATGGGTGGTCCCCTCAAATTCCCCTATCTCTATTACATTGACATTCTCATCATTAGTCACTACAAATTCTTTCTTATCTATGAGATCTTGAATGACATTGCGGAGAACGAAGCAATCCTCGGTGGTGTGGCCACTATATTGGTGGTAGCCACAATATTTGTGGTGAGCATGATTGGGGTGGATCGTCTTGGGTTGGTACCCTTGCACGGGTGTAACTTGACCCTTTGCCTTGAGGACCTCGAACACTTCGGTTTGAGTCATGCCTTGGAGAGGCGTGTAGACACGGTCACTTCGGGACTTCTTCCCTTGAGATAGAGGAACCTTTTTATAATTCCCCTTGTCAATAGTGACGGCGTTGACCGAGGCCTCTTTTGTGGAGTTGGAAGCGGCCTTGTAGCGGTAAGTAGGAGTGGCTTTCTTAATCTCCTTGAGCAAGTCATCCATGCGTACCCCCGCCTCATACATTTGGGAGAAGTCGGAGTAGCAAGCCCCACTTAGGTGGGTGCGGAGATCAATCTTGAGACACTTGAGAAAGATGTCCATTTGCTCTTTTGTGTTTGGCCTCTCAACAATTTCAGAGAGTTTATCATTCCATCTCCTTGTGAAGTCGATGAAGGACTCATTTTCTCGTTGAGTAGTGTTCTCTAGCTCTTTCCTTGTGGGCCGGTGAGTGGTGTTGCCTTGGTATTGGTTCTTGAAGGAAAGCATGGCGGAGTCCCAATCAAGACGGACAGTGAGAGGGAGAGTAGCATACCAATCTTTTGCCACCCCCTCGAGAGTGAGAGGGAAGCATTGAGCCATCACCTTGGGAGAGACCTTCTTCGGAACCATTGCCCAAATATAAGTCTCAATGTGAGCCATGGGACAAGAGTTGCCCTTGAATTTGCTTATGTCGGGCATCTTGAACTTATCGGGAAGAGCGGCCATAGTACTCATGAGGATGGATGATTGATAAAGGCTTGTGTCGGAGCCTTTCCCCATGTTGAGCCCATTGAATTTTTGGTCGATGTAGGCCATGATAGAATCCACCATTTTGGGCTCATTGTTCTCGGAACTTGGTTCCCCCATTTTCTTGGTGCGGGTGTTGACATACAGACTTTTGAACAAACCCTCGGTCCACTCGGATTCATCATCATTGTTCTTGTTCTTCCCTTTGGCAAGGTTAGTGAGCTTTTCTTTCATTAGCTCCATATCGGCCTCGTGGGCCTCCCTTTGGCTGTCGAGGTGGGATTGCCAAATGTCGTCTTTGCTTTGTGCCTCCTTGTTAAGGGTGGAGACTTGCTCTTGGAGGAGTTGGACCATAGTTGAGAGCTGTTCGAGAGACATGGTGTTGCTGCTGCCGGTCATGGTTGATGTTGGAGCTGTTGGAGTGATCTCTTCACGGACTAACCGATTTGCTGAATCCCGGTAGACTCTGTAAGTACCAATTGAACCTATATTGCAGAAGAGGCCCTTGTCAGTCTTGAGTAACACTTGCGGTCCATGAAGAGACTTAGAACACACAGTTGGGCACACGACTCGAACCACATAAGAAAAGACTCTTTTTTTTTATAAGTCAGAGGGAATGAATCCCTTTTGGGGTTTCTAAGAAAATAATGGAATCGTCACACTAGTATATAGACCATCTCGCGGTCCCATATACTCATCGGATTCCATCGCGCTTGTGAATCCTACATGTATCGGGATTAAACTAAATTAATGTAGTAAAGCATACATGCGGGGACGGATTTTTATTTTCGTCCAAAATAACCACTTTTGGGGACGGGTTTTTATTGCGTCCATTTCAACAAGTTGGCATGTATGATTTGAAGACATTAGTTTAGGGAAATCTCGGTACATGGAAACCGACTTGAGTCACGGAGTGTTAGACCCTAACTAGAATTGTGTGGTTTGTGCTCGGCTTGAATATGAGGCTCAAAGGTCACCCCCGGCATGTAGTCTTGAACTACGCCACGGGCTGAGGTTTACCGCTTCGAAAGATCCAAGGTCTGGTGGAGCTTGAAACTTTCTAGGACGGGCCTCGACGGGTTTGGGGTTGGACTTGTGCGACTCGATAGTGAGCAGTTCATAGGAATATGTGCATGTAGTGTGAGGTCTAACAAGTGACAATTTTTTTTTTTTTTTTTTTTTTGAAAATAAAGAAAACAAACACATAAGCACATAAATTACAACTCCCGAATCACCCGTGTGACCGGTAAATAAAACACAAAATTAAAACAGTCCGAGGGTTCAATTCTGTTCTGATGCAGGCAACTGTGCCCACACCCCACTGTTCTGCTCAGTCACTGAAACCTGTTTCTGTCCTGGAAACCAACCCAGAAGCGTGCGCCTCTGAATGTTGATGTGGGACACGCGCGCATTGCGCAATGCTTATGGGAGGCGCGCGCTTCTGGTCACACCTGTCAGAATGTCAGACTTTGGACTCAGGGGATTGCCCTGGTCCTATGTTCATATTGTAACCCCTGCAGAAGTGATTAGTTCAGAATAGCAGAAGAAGAAGATGAAGAACATGAAGAAGTGGGCGATTCTGGTTCTTGATGCGGGATGCGCGCGCCGTAGGCTTAAAAGGCCAGACGCGCGCGCCTCCCCCATCAGGAATCAGAATGCCCAGAAAAGATGTAGATTTCGATCAGAATGCAAGTTTAACCCTCAAAACTCCCCAGCAGAGTCGCCACTGTAGATACCCCGGGGGGGGGGGAACCACGGCTTTAGGCTCGAGCGCGTGAGTTACCCTAGGATGTCTAACTTGTTTTAGAGTCGCCACCTATGTTTTGAGGAACATAAGAAAAACCTATTGATTATAGCCTAAGCTTGATTACGAAAACATAGATTCTTTTTTTTGAGGTTCGGGGGTTAGATTACGAGATGGGAAGTACCGAAACACCCATCTCGCCCAACTTAAGTTGGTCTTGCTTGATCAAAATCTACATGAATGAAAATGTTCTTCTTCTTCTTCTTCTTTAAGTCATAAAAGGGGGGTTTAAGATATGATTTGGAATGTAGGAAATAACCCCTTAACCAACCTCAATGAGATGAGGTGATCATTAGAGTCATGTCCCAAAACGATTTGGGTGATTGCACATTTGATTAAAGTAAAAGAGAGAGAGGAGATGAAGTAGAAAAGAAAGGAAAAGATGGACTTTTACCTACAATTTGAAGAACTTCAAATGTTGCTTGATGAGATCCTTGGAGAACCTTTAGAAAGTGATTTTTTGTATAGTTTTTGTAAGTTCAATCTTTGGTCTAAGTTTTCGATCCTTGAAAATGGAGGTAAAGAGAGGTTTTTATAGGTGAAAGAGGGGTGTTTTTGGTGC
This sequence comes from Campanula takesimana, assembly GCA_026119855.1. Lineage (NCBI taxonomy): Eukaryota > Viridiplantae > Streptophyta > Magnoliopsida > Asterales > Campanulaceae > Campanula > Campanula takesimana. The sequence goes on along the minus strand of JAOWBW010000357.1, from coordinate 340,999 downwards.
CAAAACTCAGTCACCAAGAAATCCTTCCCGGGCAAAATCCTGTAAATTGAGCAAGGGAGAGAATCCTGGCCAAAAATCTGTAACTGACGCCCAGAGGCGCGCGCTTCCTGCTTTGAGGGCGGGAGGCGCGCGCGCCTGGCTCCTCCTGTCGGAGGCGCGCGACTCAGAGAAGGCAATTTTGACAGAATGGACTAGAAAGTCAGCCCTGTCATTCAGTTTAGTCCCTAGACTTAACGAAGTCAGTCAGGAACTTAACGGAAGTGACAGAAACTAACGAGAAACACTTAAAATAGGGAGAAACACAAGATCAAATGTGCAATCGGGGTGAGCGGTCCAAGGCGGGGTGTCTACAGAGATAAATCTCAATAAGTTACTAATGCAACTACATGACATGCTATGATGCAATAATCAATAATAAATCACATAACATATAGCAATTATCATATGTCAGATAGCAGCGGAAATAAACACATAACAAAGGATATAGCCAAGGTTTTCCAACTGATAGAACCAAATAAAGGTCGCTGCGCAACTTCAATAATCAACAAATCATCATCTTCATAATAGCATGAAAGCTGAAGAGAAATCCCCGGTACCGGAACCAATAACAAGGGGACAGTGACACACAGTCAAAGCCCGAAAACCAATAGCTAAAGTGCTCACAAAGGGGCTAGCTCATCTCACATCCAAGGCCAATCTGGAGGAGGGAAATAATGGGGCAAAACAATGGTCAACATCACAATGGACTTGGATGTGCCATCATAATGTTTCGCATCGTCCAAACACACACAAAATACCAGTTGGACTTTCAAGTAAAGGCTAAGTAATAAAATACTAGCACGATAAACAACCATTGATTCCAAAGTAGGGAATCATTCCAATTAATCACCAAAAAGATGAATTGAATAAACGCGCATCATAAAAGTGCTTCATATTTCCAAATAATAATTTAATCACATCCCATATCACATACATTCACAAAGGAACCAGTTAACTCAAGAACACAACCCAAAAATACTCACTCATCTCGAAGAGCTCAAGGAGAGCTTTAAAACGATAATTTATACACCTAAAATGGAGTCCGGATGAGGGATATATGGCTCTCGAAAGATTGGACAAAAGGGAAATAAATTTCACACCAGGGGAGAGGGTGCGCGCGCCTCCTATGGGAGGGTGCGCGCGCCTCCTACGATCAGAAGGAAAATCAAGATTGGAGGAGGGGAGGGTGCGCGCGCCTCCTATGGGAGGGTGCGCGCGCCTCCTAGAAACAGAAGGTCTTGTTCAAGAAGGGCATAAGGGTGCGCGCGCCTCCTATGGGAGGGTGCGCGCGCCTCCTTGCCCGGAAAGGCAAATTCCGGCCAAAAAATCTGGGTTTCTACCATTAACAACCCCAAATCCAAAACCAACCCAATCTTCACCATTTCTAACACTACCAAGATGTGAACTAAAGTACCTACACCATTTTGAACCAAAAGGACTCCAACAACATCATCTAAGGAACCTCAATCAAGGGTGATTCAAATACCAAAATTTCACAAAATGAACAAAAATGTAAATCATCACAAAATCAACCAAAGAAGCAATAAATGGAAATCATAGTATCATCTAAGCATAGGATGAACATTTTTAGCATCAATGGGGGGAAAAGTAACTTACCCGGATTTTCTCAAAGTTGATGGATTTCAAATATTTTTGGCCTCCTACGATCCTATCGACGATCTAAACAAGATTCATGTTATGAGAAATGAGAGATTATGAGAGGAAGATGAAGAAAATGAAGAGAGAAGGTAGACAATAAAACTTACCCAAATTCCATGGAAAGAGAGAGAGATATGCTGGGAGTGAGGGAGAAGGTGAGGGTGAAAGAGTAGGGAGGTGAGGGAGAAGAGAGGGAGTAGGGAGAATTATTTGAAATGTTACACTAAGACCCCTCCCCTACTACCCCCTTTACCAATAAACTCCCCACTAACAAATAAGACTCAACTCTTCTACACTAGCACAAATGGCCCAAATAAAATGCTAGGCATAAATTAATATAACGCATAAAATGCACACATAAATTATTAATTAAATAATAATTTAAATAAATAAATAAATAAATAATAATTATTTATTACTAATAAAATAGAGCCTAGTTTTCGGGTCGTGACATTCACTCCCCCTTAAAGAAAATTCGACCCGAATTTTAACGAGACTTACCCGAATTAAAAAGCCACGGATATTTCCTCTCGATCTCATCCCGAAGCTCCCACGTCGATTCCTTAACATTGTGATTCCTCCAAAGAAATCGAACGAACTCAATGCTTTTGTTTCTCAATTCTTGGACTTTGGCATCTAAAATCCGAACCGGTCGTTCCTCATAAGTCATATCGGGCTCAATATCCTCCGGTATCCTCGGTAACACGTGAGATGGATCATGAACATACTTCCGAAGCATAGAAACGTGGAACACGTTGTGCAACCGGTCTAAAGATGGTGGCAACGCAAGTCGATACGCTAGAAGCCCAACCTTTCCCAAAATCTCAAACGGGCCAATAAACCTCGGAGCCAATTTGCCTTTCTTCCCAAACCTACGAATACCCACCTTCGGAGATACTTTCAAGAACACAAAGTCACCGGTCTGAAAACTAAGATCTCGCCTTCGGTTATCTGCATAGCTCTTATGTCGACTCTGGGCTGTTTTCAATCGATCCCGGATAACTCTAACCTTTTCAACTGAATCCTGAAGCAAATCAATACCCACGATCTTCGCTTCACCGACCTCATCCCAATAAATAGGTGATCTACACTTTCTTCCATACAAGGCCTCATACGGTGCCATCTCGATACTAGCCTGATAACTGTTGTTGTAAGAGAACTCCACTAACGGTAAATGTCTATCCCAAGAATCGGAAAAGTCTATCGAACAAGCTCGCAACATATCCTCCAAAATCTGAATGGTCCTCTCGGATTGACCATCGGTCTGAGGGTGAAAAGCTATGCTGAATCGCAAATCTGTACCCAAAGCTTCCTGAAACGCCTTCCAGAATCTAGAAGTAAACCTCGGGTCTCGATCTGACACAATGCTAATCGGAACCCCATGCAATCTCACAATCTCATCAATGTAAAGGGTCGCAAGCTTTTCCATCGAGTACCTAATGTCAATAGGCAAGAAATGTGCACTCTTGGTCAATCTATCCACGATCACCCAAACACTGTCATACTTCTTACGGGTACGAGGTAGTCCCGTAACGAAATCCATAGTCACATGCTCCCATTTCCACTCGGGAATCTCTAACGGCTGAAGTAGTCCCGCTGGTCTTTGATGCTCGGCTTTGACCTGCTGACAAGTTAAACATTTCGAAACATACTCAGCTATTTCCCTTTTCATATTATTCCACCAAAAATGTTGCTTCAGATTCTGGTACATCTTCGTGCTACCCGGATGAATAGTATATCTCGATTTGTGACCCTCATCTAAAACTTGCCTCTTTATTCCACCAACGTCGGGTACGCACAAACGATCACGGAAAGTAAAAACTCCACTCGAACTCAAAGAAAAATCCTCGAAGTTCTTTTCCTTCAATTTACCCATTATCTTCACCAACTCGGGATCTTCTTTCTGAGCTTCCTTTATCCTCTGAATTAGGGTCGGAGATACCCTAATATTCGCAAAAATAGCCCCATGTCTCGATTCACGAGGACACCAATCTCGAACATCCTCAAGCATTTTCCATTCACGGACCATCATCGAAGCCACATAAGACTTCCTACTAATCGCATCGGCGACCACATTCGCCTTCCCCGGATGATAAGAAATCGTACAATCATAATCCTTCAACAATTCCATCCATCGGCTTTGCCTATTATTCAACTCTTTCTGGGAGAAAAGGTATTTCAAACTCTGGTGATCCGTAAAAATCTCAAACTTCGCTCCATAAAGGTAATGCTTCCATTTATGCAACGCAAAGACTATCGCCGCCAACTCCATATCGTGAGTGGGGTAATTCTGTTCACTAGGGGTCAACTTCCTCGAAGCATACGCAATCACTTTCCCATTCTGCATCAAAACACAACCCAAACCCTCTTTCGAAGCATCACTGTAAATTACTAAATCATCATTTCCATTCGGTAACGCAAGAATAGGAGCCATAGTTAACCTCTTCTTTAATTCATCGAAGCTACTTTGACATTTTTCACTCCACACAAACGGTACATCCTTCCGGGTCAACTGAGTCATCGGAGTAGCAATCCTCGAAAACCCCTCAATAAATCTTCGGTAATACCCGGCCAAACCTAAAAAGCTACGAATCTCGGTCACTGACTCAGGTCTCTTCCAATCCACTATGGCTTCTATCTTTGAAGGATCCACAGAAATCCCGTCTTTAGAATTCACATGGCCCAGAAATGACACTTTCTCGAGCCAAAATTCGCATTTACTAAACTTCGTAAATAATTTCTCCCTCGCAAGAACGGATAACACTGTTCTCAAATGCTGCTCGTGCTCCTCTCTAGACTTAGAGTAGACGAGTATATCATCAATAAAGACCACCACGAACGAATCAAGATAAGGATGGAAAACCCGATTCATCAAATCCATAAACACGGCCGGCGCGTTAGTCAACCCAAACGGCATAACCAAGAATTCATAATGACCATACCGAGTGCGAAAGGCAGTCTTCTGAATATCCTCAGATCGAATCTTCAACTGATGGTACCCACTCCTCAAATCAAGTTTAGAAAACACAACTGAGCCTTGAAGCTGATCAAACAAATCATCAATGTGAGGTAGAGGATACTTGTTCTTCACTGTAACCTGATTCAACTTTCGGTAATCGATACACAATCTCAGAGAACCATCTTTCTTCCGCACAAACAAAACCGGTGCTCCCCACGGGGAAACACTAGGGCGGATAAACTCTCGATCAAGCAACTCTTGCAGCTGAACCTTTAACTCCTTCAACTCTGCGGGAGCCAACCTATACGGTGCTTTCGAAATCGGAGCCGTACCCGGCAAAAGATCTATACAAAATTCTATCTCACGATCGGGAGGCATATCATACTCAAAAGAGAAAACATCGGGAAATTCCCTAACTACCCGAACACTCTCCAAACTAGGGGATTCTTTCCTAGTATCAAGCACACTAGCCAAGTACCCCTCACAACCACGGTGCAATAATCTTTTAGCTTTCACATAAGAGATTAAACGAACTTTTCTACTCAAAGGGCTAGCCTCAAAAACAAATTTAGGCACATCGGGAATAGAAAAAGTAACAACTTTCCTACGACAATCAACAGAAGCATGAAACTTGCTCAACCAATCCATACCCAAAATGACATCAAAGTCCTGAATAGGAAGGACTACCAAGTCCGCACACAAGACATGACCACATATAAGCACGTCACAATCACGAAATACTCTATCGGTCACCAAACATTCTCCTATAGGGGTCGACACCTCTAGCACATAGGGCAAAGACTCAGATGCAGCATTTAGTAAAGAAGCAAATTGCACAGAAATGTATGAATGAGATGATCCTGGATCTACTAACGCTCGTGCGCTCACACTAGATATAGAAATAATACCTCCAATAACTGTGGGATCATCTGTGGCTTGTTGTTGATTCATTGCAAACACTTTCCCTTGGACCTTGGGCTTTCCCGTAGCGTCCCTTTTCTGACCCTGTGGAGCCCCAGCTCCTACCCCAGTCGGTTGACCTCTGCCTCTAGTACAATCCCTTGCAAAATGACCCATTTGACCACAATTGGTACACCTTCCCTGCTTCTTCCAACACCGGTCCTCCGAATGGCCTTCCTTTTGGCAATAGGAACAAAGTCTCCTATTTTGGTTCCCTTGGTTCCCGGAAGTAGTACCCGGGTTCCTTGGGATCGGTTGTCCTCGGGACTGAGATTGTCCCCCAAAGTTACCTCGGTTATCAATCCTTGGTTGTGACTGGCTCGGCGCTCCTTGCTTACTCGGGTTGGCTACCTCGGTCTTCCTCTTATGTTCCCCAATATCTTGCTCTATAAGATAGGCACGTTCTACCGCATCCTGAAATGTCACAATCCTCTGGGCTATAAGCTGAGTACGAATAGAAGTCTTCAAACCCCGGATGAATCTCATAGCCTTCTATTCTTCGGTCCTCACAAGATAGTCACAATACCGGGCTAATTCTGTGAACTTCGATGCAGCTTTGTTGATGATTTTTAGATTAATATAATTTAAAGAAGTTCGTAATCCTCAATAGAATATATCACAATCCTTTTGTCTCACGATATCATATTGAACATAAGTCATGGTCCATGTCAACTTATATTGTTCAATGCTTTCTCGATCTTGAGTAGATTGATAATGAGCAAATGGTATTGATCTCATCAATTCATTTGAGCGCGGCCACGCATTTCATCAATCTCACTCTACGAGAGGCCTAAGCAGATATCTCTCTTGAGAGAGGGACAAATCCCATATTGACTTATTACCTTTCCCTACATGAATCCGATTATGCCAATCGTAGCCTTTATAACCACCCGGTTAGGAGTGACGTTTGAGTACGTCAAACATAATGTTCATCATGTGGAAGACTGTAATAATCTCAGGTCTAAGGATATTAATGATATAACTATTATGAGATTTAATTATGACATTTGACCATGACATAAATCTCATAGGTGGGTCATGTCCAGTACATGGTCACCAACATGTACCCATAAGCTTAATCTGTATCTAATACACATGATCATCACATGATCATCAATTAAACTTATACTAGTTCTTCATAAGTTCTAGGGACGGGGATTATTATAATAAACATGTAAAACATATAATAACCCAAGGTTGTTATCTCCAAAACAAATGATGTAACGTAAGGCCTTTCTCAAGGGCCTAGAGCATAATTCCAACAGTATTGTAGCCTATAAAAACTCATCATATAACTCAAGTTCCTTATCGGTCAATCGACATATTACACCCAATATAAAGTATACCCAAGATTTCAAAATTAATACGCACATCTCCCAGTTTTGGTGTAGACGTTCTACTGTCAACTCAATAAGCTAAATTCCCAGCACAACTTTGTAATAATAATTTTCTGATTTTCAATACAGAACATGAACGTTATATATACATCTAGTATGCTCCTAAACAAAGTCAAACATACTCATATAGAAATATTCACCACCAATCGATGGCAAACAAGAAATTCGTGACACATAGAAGGCTAGACCATACCACTTATCACATCAATATCCCGTAGTCTCCAGGAATGAGAACAAACATGCGTATATAGCACGAAACATTGTCCACTTTACGAAATAGATACGCCCAAGTCTTCAAAGACTCGCACCCTCGATTCTCAAACCAACTAACCCCGATGGAACCAACACTATTAACACCAGTCCTATGCCTGATACACGATAAGAGAAGGATCACTCAAAGTCAATTTCACACCCATAACCCAACCAAATTCTATCTTAACCTCATCCATTCATTATGTTTCTACTGCACAACTTTCCATGACCAAGGAAGCTAATTGACTTCAAGAAATCTTAGTTTTCTAAACCGCTCAAAATCATAACACCCAAGTATTGAAACCTATTCAATATCAGAGTTCTTATTCCCTTTCAAGATCTAATCCCATTGCTTTGATACCAACTGTCGCGCCCTCAAAAATTATAAATTTCATAAATATTAAAATAGCATAATATACATCTCCAAAATGCTAAATACTGAACCAGGCGCGTGAACTCTGCTATAAAACCATCATAATACCATAAACATGTCGATGACCAAACCACATCAGCTATTAAGACTACACCTCAACGAGATTACAACTCGGAGACTATCTACAAGTACGGAAGAAAGAATGACTAATAACATATATACCCAAAAGACGACAGTACTTATATAACACTGTACATTATACAACCACGGCCTCATAACAAGAATACACAAAAGCTCCATAGAGCGACTACCCCAAAAGAGTATAACCTGCTCAGAACAGTCTCACAACATCAGATCTCACGGCTTACAACCTCTAGCTTTCCTGTGAACTAAGGAAAACAAATTTGAAAGGAACGGGGTGAGATAAATCTCAGTAAGTTACTAATGCAACAACATGACATGCTAACATGTACATAATAATATCCAATGAGCATTCTCAATATGCAATCACGTAGCATATAACACGAGTGGCGAAGCCAACTCGCAACACTGCACATAAGGCTGAAATAAACACATTACAAAGGATACTGAGCCAAGGTTCTCCCAAAAGGATATAATAATCTGAACATCATCAACAAAGCTGCATCGAAGAGCAGCATCAACAGGGAAGGATCAAAGAGCTGAAGCAGGGGTTCCGGTACCAAACAACAACAAGAACAACCGGGGGGGGGGGGAATGCCACAAAGTCATAACCCAAAACGTGTAGCTAGAATACTCACACAAGGGAGCTAGCTTATCTCAATCAAAATGTGTAGCTAGAATACTCACACAAGGGAGCTAGCTTATCCCAACCAAGGCCAATCTGGAAGGGGTAAAAAGGGGTTACAAGTGGGAAAATTATAATGGACTTGGCTCGGGAGCCTTTATAATCTCCAACCACTGCCGGACTCAACCAAGTAATACCATCTGGACTTTTCTAACTATTGCACAATCAATATATGATTCTAAAATAGGGAACCGTACCAAGTACACCATAAAGATGATAAACTGCTCATAAAGAGCCCAACAACCATGTGCATTAGAAACATTTATCAAACAAAGGATTTCAAATTAGAAAATCCCACAAAAGCATCATAAAGATGATAAACAGGGGTTGCTCATAAAGAGCCCAACAACAGTGAACATTTCCTATGAGTTACTCATAAATAGTACGATGACTATGAACCCAACCATTTTTTTACATTTAGAATTCCCAATTAATGAATCTGAATAAATATATCATCACGATGTTAAACAAATCCGTAGGGCACTTACACACCATTTCACACCTTGCATCCATTCATAATCGAACCAATTCCTAACACCCTTGTGTTCCTCAACGCCTATCTAGGTACCCTAGAATAGGACTTAAAACCTGGACATAAACTGAATCCTAAATCATTTAAATTGGAACAACTTAGTCTTCCAGCAGGACTGTGCGGCCGCCCAAAACCACCTGTGCGGTCGCCCAGAAACTATCTCCCAGGCTCTAAAACAATCCAGATAGATGTGCGGTCACCGGCCCTATTTGGGCGGTTGCCCACTCACCCCACTCACCTCCGCCAGTGATATTTAATTCTTTCACACTAACTCTATTTTACCGTCTCAAAAATACTTTCACAACTTCTTATCTTATGTATATAAACCCAAGAAATGATTCCAACAGTGAGAATACTCACAAAATAGCTCAAATATCAAATAGCTCCGATACTCCCACAAAACAACAATTATTAAGAAAAGTATCACATATAATATGCATGAGCAATATTATATTTTAAGGGAAGTAGTAACTTACTTGCTACGGAAATAGTACCAATGACATATTTTTCTTATCGGCTAGATTTGATCTACTCGACACCCCGAACATTTTGGTGAAGTCGGATTTTAGAACGGAGTAATAAATAATGAGAAATTGAAGAGAGTTTGGGTCAAAACCCATACTCGCAAAACAAAAGGAGAAATGAGAAGAAAGGGAAAGTGTTTGTCTGCGCAGAGAGAGAGGTCGAGAAAAGGTGGGTTAAATAATTGGTAATTTACATTTAGGCCCCTCAAAGTTAATCAATTAAATTTAACCCCCCAAGGTTTCAACTTTAACACTTAACCCCTTTATCATTATTTACAAATACTAACTCAACTATTTTAGCTTCTACTCAAGCTAGTTAATCAATTTGCAACTCAAATACTTTTATTTAACATTTTAATAGATCAAATAAGTCTTTTAAAATAATCAAACTAACACAAATTAAATTATAAAATAATATTTTGCGTAAAATTTATATGACATTGGGACGGGTCGTCACATTCGCTCCCCCTTAAAAGGAATTCGCCCGCGAATTTACTTACCAGAATTATAACACGTAGTCATATCGAGGCTACATATATATCGATTCTTATATAGCAAATAATAACCACAATCAAGGACATATTAAATATTTCAGGCCTTTTCCCCATAACTCACACTTAAATCCCAATTCCAATTTCCATTAGTTTGTATCAAATAAACCAACACATATGAAACACACACCTAACACATGTATACTCGTATTAAATATTCTATAATCAACTTCCTCTTTCTTCCGGAATTTCAAATTCTCATGGCTATCATTCATTTCAGTTCATGTTTGTCACTCTTTGGTAATTCCTTCAAGAAAATTAAATCCCTCACTTGATCGTAAGATCTTGTTCTCGGTTATCAGCTTCACTTGTTTACCAATTCTGAATCATAAATGATATATTTCTGATTAGCTTTACACTCTCAATCAACCCTTAAATCATCAACACCCATAAGTTTTATTTTTCCGGTTCATCCCTATGTATTGACGATCTAAACATCATCTCAATAGTATTTAAAATCAACTCCACATACACGTAGTATATCCTTATAAATATGTATCGTCCCTAGGGTTTCCTAATATTATAACAAGACCCAAATAAATATCCATAGTGCTCTGAGAAGTCTATTAAGATCAAGATGTACAACAATGGTCCCTGTCATATATTATCTCCACAAGCATCCCGCATAATCATATTATTACCTGAACAAATAAGGGAAGGAATAGCACCAACGATTATAACATAGAAGCACATATTAGGAAGGTAGACTGGGTTACTCAATCCACTATAACATAACACTATTGAGGCGTTATCAAATATATGATAATCCTACCGCAAAATTCATCATCATATATTCCTATACCGTTAGGAATCTCTTAGGGTGATCCTCTAATCATTGATGTGCCACTTCCGAATATTATCAACCCAAGAATTCAATTATATACACGGAAATTTACCATTATCAACTATTCGATCAAATATGATTCCTCAAATTCATCCCATTATATTTTTTTTCTACTTGAATGGGTAACTTACTTGGTCTTGTGAATCTCTTTAAGTACCTATTGTCGAATTTCCACTGCTACACTCATCTTTCTTATATGATAAAACATAATACAGTTATGATCTTTGAATTTCTCTACCCACTTGCATCATCTCATATTTAGTTTTTCTAAGAAAATATATCCATCAAATATTGATAGTATATTAACATAACATTTCAAACTTAGTCCCATTGAAAAAATATAATCTGCTCAGGCAATATCAATAAAGTTACAATCAATCCTGAGTCATAGATGATTCTATTCATAGGGAGTTAATCCTCAAAACATATACAAGTACTTTATCATCTTGAATCAATATACCCCTCAATCTCTATTTGGAAATACTATTATAGATAATAAATTTATCATTTTTACTATAATGGTGAAACTTGACATGTCCCCAATAAAACATTAACACTGGTCATATCCTTTATCAATTCACCACCAAAATCAATTTATATAATTTGAAAATATCATTCCTCAAATCCATCAATACCACTAGACCATTTATCCATCTAAATGACATAACCACGAATTTATGATGAGCATACCTAATATGAGAAATTGTCTTCGATATACCTCATATTTGACCTTCAACCAATAATAGCCACTTATCAATCAAACAATAACTAAACCACTGATCAACTTCAGGGATTGAATAATTCACCAATATAAGATAACAAGTAATGATTCGTCGTAGTTACCTAGTTGAGCTCTCTGTATTCCATATAGAATCGTAAAGTAGAATATCTCCTTATACCCAAACAATATTAACGCACCCCACTTAGATATACTAGGCTTGATGAATCCTTTATTAAATTGTCTCTCGGATTGAATCTTCCACTCTTCTATCTCAACTGATGCTATATGTTTACTGATTCACATATCAGTATTTGTTGGGTTTTGAGCAAACATGCGCAGCGGAATTAAAACCTAAAAGCCTAGATCCGATCACGATTATTAAATTAATACGAGGATGAATTTAGAACACTAACCGTGACGGAGCTTTAAAATTCTGAGATCTTCAATCTTTGTTCTTCGCGCTTCTTCGAATCACGAACGCAGGAACGACCGCAACACTTGGATCACGAAATTTGAAGGAGTTGATGCCAACGCCCTCTATGTTTATCCACACGCGAACGAATATCTAGAACGATTCTAGATCTGGATTGCTAGACCCATTAGAAAACACGCTTTTCTAATCTTCAAAGGCTATATGATTTTATTGGTGTTCTTGAGCTTTTGATTCTCAATCTAAACTCAAGAATATGTTTCTCAAACACATGGAGGCTACCAATAATGATACAATATCAATCCATACTGATTAGGGTTAAGAGAGAGGTATTTAAACTCATTAGTCCTAAACCTTTTAGGAGAAATAGGTCAAAACCCGTCAAAACACGAAATCAGATTTTGGGCCCAAACAGGGCCTGCTCGGCCGAGTCTTATAAGGTGCTCGGCCGAGCACCTCTGTGTCAAAACTTTCTGTTTCTCATGCTCAGCCGAGTCCTTTGAGGTGCTCGGCCGAGCACCAGCAAAAAGTCATTTTTAACCTTTTAAACAATTCGTTCTTTTGTGTGTGACCCCATAGGATTATATTAAGTTGGCAATGAGTCCAACCAAGGTCAAACTCATAAATCATGAGCGGACTCTAGCAAGCCATCATGACTACCCAATTAATATAACTTAAAGAAGTTCGTAATCCTCAATAGAATATATCACAATCCTTTTGTCTCACGATATCATATTGAACATAAGTCATGGTCCATGTCAACTTATATTGTTCAATGCTTTCTCGATCTTGAGTAGATTGATAATGAGCAAATGGTATTGATCTCATCAATTCATTTGAGCGCGGCCACGCATTTCATCAATCTCACTCTACGAGAGGCCTAAGCAGATATCTCTCTTGACAGAGGGACAAATCCCATATTGACTTATTACCTTTCCCTACATGAATCCGATTATGCCAATCGTAGCCTTTATAACCACCCGGTTAGGAGTGACGTTTGAGTACGTCAAACATAATGTTCATCATATGGAAGACTGTAATAATCTCAGGTCTAAGGATATTAATGATATAACTATTATGAGATTTAATTATGACATTTGACCATGACATAAATCTCATAGGTGGGTCATGTCCAGTACATGGTCACCAACATGTACCCATAAGCTTAATCTGTATCTAATACACATGATCATCACATGATCATCAATTAAACTTATACTAGTTCTTCATAAGTTCTAGGGATGGGGATTATTATAATAAACATGTAAAACATATAATAACCCAAGGTTGTTATCTCCAAAACAAATGATGTAACGTAAGGCCTTTCTCAAGGGCCTAGAGCATAATTCCAACAGTATTGTAGCCTATAACAACTCATCATATAACTCAAGTTCCTTATCGGTCAATCGACATATTGCTCCCAATATAAAGTATACCCAAGATTTCAAAATTAATACGCACATCTCCCAGTTTTGGTGTAGACGTTCTACTGTCAACTCAATAAGCTAAATTCCCAGCACAACTTTGTAATAATAATTTTCTGATTTTCAATACAGAACATGAACGTTATATATAAATCTAGTATGCTCCTAAACAAAGTCAAACATACTCATATAGAAATATTCACCACCAATCGATGGCAAACAAGAAATTCGTGACACATAGAAGGCTAGACCATACCACTTATCACATCAATATCCCGTAGTCTCCAGGAATGAGAACAAACATGCGTATATAGCACGAAACATTGTCCACTTTACGAAATAGATACGCCCAAGTCTTCAAAGACTCGCACCCTCGATTCTCAAACCAACTAACCCCGATGGAACCAACACTATTAACACCAGTCCTATGCCTGATACACGACAAGAGAAGGATCACTCAAAGTCAATTTCACACCCATAACCCAACCAAATTCTATCTTAACCTCATCCATTCATTATGTTTCTACTGCACAACTTTCCATGACCAAGGAAGCTAATTGACTTCAAGAAATCTTAGTTTTCTAAACCGCTCAAAATCATAACACCCAAGTATTGAAACCTATTCAATATCAGAGTTCTTATTCCCTTTCAAGATCTAATCCCATTGCTTTGATACCAACTGTCGCGCCCTCAAAAATTCTAAATTTCATAAATATTAAAATAGCATAATATACATCTCCAAAATGCTAAATACCGAACCAGGCGCGTGAACTCTGCTATAAAACCATCATAATACCATAAACATGTCGATGACCAAACCACATCAGCTATTAAGACTACACCTCAACGAGATTACAACTCGGAGACTATCTACAAGTACGGAAGAAAGAATGACTAATAACATATATACCCAAAAGACAACAGTACTTATATAACACTGTACATTGTACAACCACGGCCTCACAACAAGAATGCACAAAAGCTCCGTAGAGCGACTACCCCAAAAGAGTATAACCTGCTTAGAACAGTCTCACAATATCAGATCTCACGGATTACAACCTCTAGCTTTCCTGTGAACTAAGGAAAACAAATTTTAAAGGAACGGGGTGAGATAAATCTCAGTAAGTTTCTAATGCAACTACATGACATGCTAACATGTACATAATAATATCCAATGAGCATTCTCAATATGCAATCACGTAGAATATAACACGAGTGGTGAAGCCAACTCACAATACATCACATAAGGCTAAAATAAACACATTACAAAGGATACTGAGCCAAGGTTCTCCAAAAAGGATATAATAATCTGAACATCATCAACAAAGCCGCATCGAAGAGCAGCATCAACAGGGCAACATCAAAGAGCTGAAGCAGGGGTTCCGAAACCAAACAACAACAAGAACAATGGGGGAAAAAATAACACAAAGTCATAACCCAAAACGTGTAGCTAGAATACTCACACAAGGGAGCTAGCTTATCTCAAACAAAACGTGTAGCTAGAATACTCACACAAGGGAGCTAGCTTATCCCAACCAAGGCCAATCTGGAAGGGGTAAAAAGGGGTTACCAGTGGGAACATTATAATGGACTTGGCTCGGGAGCCATTATAATCTCCAACCACTGTCGGACTCAACCAAGTAATACCAGCTGGACTTTTCTAACTATTGCACAATCAATATATGATTCCAAAATAGGGAACCATACGAAGTACACCATAAAGATGATAAACTGCTCAAAAAGAGCCCAACAACCATGTGCATTAGAAACATTTCTCAAACAAAAGATTTCAAAGTAGGAAATCCCACAAAAGCATCATAAAGATGATAAACAGGGGTTGCTCATAAAAAGCACAACAGCAGTGAACATTTCCTATGAGTTACTCATAAATAGTACGATGACTATGAACCCAACCATTTCTTTACATTTAGAATTCCTAATTAATGAATCTGAATAAATACATCATCACGATGTTAAACAAATCCGTAGGGAACTTACACACCATTTCACACCTTGCATCCGTTCATAATCAAACCAATTCCTAACACCCTTGTGTACCACAACGCCTATCTAGGTACCCTAGAATAGGACTCAAAACCTGGACATAAACTGAATCCTAAATCATTTAAATTGGAACAACTTAGTCTTCCAGCAGGACTGTGAGGCCGTCCAAAACCACCTGTGCAGTCGCCCAAAAACTATCTCCCAGGCTCTAAAACAATCCAGATAGATGTGCGGTCGCCGGCCCTATTTGGGCGGTCGCCCACTCACCTCCGCCAGTGATATTTAATTCTTTCACACTAACTCTATTTCACCGTCTCAAAAGTACTTTCACAACTTCTTATCTTATGTATATAAACCCAAGAAATGATTCCAACAGTGAGAATACTCACAAAATAGCTCAAATAACAAATAGCTCCAATACTCCCACAAAACAACAATTATCAAGAAAAGTATCACATATAATATGCATGAGCAATATTATAATTTAAAGGGGAGTAGTAACTTACTTGCTACGGAAATAGTACCAATGACATATTTTTCTTATCGGCTAGATTTGATCTACTCGACACCCCGAACATTTTGGTGAAGTCGGATTTTAGCACGGAGTAATAAATAATGAGAAATTGAAGAGAGTTTGGGTCAAAACCCATACTCGCAAAACAGAAGGAGAAATGAGAAGAAAGGGAAAGTGTTTGTCTGCGCAGAGAGAGAGGTCGAGAAAAGGTGGGTTAAATAATTGGTAATTTACATTTAGGCCCCTCAAATTTAATCAATTACATTTAACCCCCAAAGGTTTTAACTTTAACACTTAACCCCCTTATCATTATTTACAAATACTAACTCAACTATTTTAGCTTCTACTCAAGCTAGTTAATCAATTTGCAACTCAAATACTTTTATTTAATATTTTAATAGATCAAATAAGTCTTTTAAAATAATCAAACTAACACAAATTAAATTATAAAATAATATTCTGCGTAAAATTTATATGACATTGGGATGGGTCGTCACAGTTCATCAGCCTCATAAAAGTGCTAGGGGCATTAGATAGTCCGAATGGCATGACCAGCCACTCATAAAGTCCCTCCTTGCTCTTGAAAGATGTTTTTCACTCATCTCCAGGTCTGATCCGAATCTGATGATACCCACTTCGCAAATTCAGCTTTGTGAACACCTTAGAACCGGATAACTCATCAAGCATGTCCTCTAAACGAGGGATATGAATCTGTACTTGATGGTTATCTTGTTGATGGCCCTTCTATCAATACGCCACTGATTACCCTTCTTTGTCACAAGAAGGACTGGTATTGCACATGGACTCATACTCTCTCTGATAAATCCTTTCCGCAGCAAGTCTTCAATCTGCTCTCTAAGTATCTCGTACTCCTTAGGGCTCATGCGATAATGCAGGAGGTTTGGCAGGCTAGCTCCTGGAATCAAGTCAATCTGATGTTGAATGTAACGCCCGTCCTAATTCCTGTTAAATTCTTGACTTGCATAATTATATGTTATTTTAATTGAGTTAATTATTTAACTAATTGAGCAAGTTTAGGTCCTAAGTGTTCAAAGTTGAACTTTAGGGTCATTTGTGAAAATTAAAGTTTAGGGGCTAAAATGCTTAAAGTGGAATTTGAAGGGCCTTTTTGTCAAAGTTGAAACTTGAGGGGCCTAGTTGCAATTCTTGAAACTTGAAAGGATAAAACTTGTTGTTTGCCTCTTCTTCCTCAGTATCACTTTCCCAATTCTCTCTTGCTCTGTGTATACGTAAAGAAGGTTAGGGTTTTACCCTATTCTCGACTCATCTCGCTTAATTATGCCTCTGTTCGAAAATCCGATTTCGCATAAATGATCAGGGCGGTGAGTAGAGCATTTCCTGCCGAACAAAAATTAGTTTGGGTGAATTTGATTTCGGACTAGGTAAGTCACTAGCTCCCCCTTGCTTGTAATAACATGCATATATGTTATTTTTGATACTTGTGCTTGTTAATTTCGTAATTTGAATGAGTTTTGTGATACTTGTAAATTTGGAACGAAGGGAGTATTAGTATGAATTACAAAGCATGAAATCGACTTAAAAGACATGTTTAGGCATGTTAAAATGTTCCTCATAAGTGTTAGAAAATTTATACTCCTACTCGTGAGACGGTAAAATATTAACTTGATTTAAATGTTATTAGAAAAATTGTACCATTATTTGTGGTACGGGAAAATGAATGAAAGTATCCCTAAATGTTTATATTAGTATATTAGAAATTATACTTATACTTTTGGGATGGTGAAATATTTAAATGGAATAAAAGATAATTATTCTATTATTTATGGGACGCTAAAAGAAATGAATTGAGCTTGAAATAGTGTCCTGGGTATGATACTTCACTCCTAGGTACTCTTGGTATTGTTATTATGTTAGTAAAAGTATACTCCTACGCTTGGGAAAGAGAATTCTTAACCTGGGAAAGAATTGAGCATTTGCTGAAATCGCCTAGTGTGCGACCGCACAATATTTATTGGGCGACCGCCCAATAAAAAGCTTGTTTAAAGTTTGATTAAGCTAGACTTAACCCTAGTTAAGGTATCTAGCCTTAATATAAGATGTCCTAGCAAGTGTTGTGATACCTTAGGGGCATCAGAACTTGGTCTTGAACATGAATATTCAATGATTTGAATAGAGAACTTGAATATCAAAGTAAGAACTCTTTTAAAATGTCTTGAAAGTGCTAAGAACAAGCACTAATTTGTTATATGTGTCTTGAAACCAATGTTTGTGTACCTTAGGGGCACTAGAACAATGTCTTGAGCTTGAACATCCAAAGTATAGGATTAAGAACTTGTAAGTATGAGATGTATAACTCATCTACTAAGCTTGAACTTGAAGTATAAGACAATTAAATCTTGTACATGACTTGAATATCCAAAGATTGGAATATAACTTGAGTATAAGATAATTAATTCTTGTACATGTCTTGAACATCCAAAGAATTGGATTGAGAACTTGAATGTAAGATGATAAAATCTTGTACATGCTTTGAAACCAATACATATGTATGGTAGTAATCTTGTAGGTGTTATAGAACACTAGAAGTATCAGGACAAGATCCTTAGCTTGAACATCCAAAGAATTGGAGTGTGAACTTGAATATAAAAGGAAGAACTCTTGTTCATGACTTGAAACTAATACGTGTGTATGGTAATGAACTTGAAAGTTCTATGAACAAGCACTAATGTGTTAGAACTATCCTTGATGTGTATGTGCAAATCTTGCATATAGCTACTTGATAGAATGTGGCTTGTTGACTACTTGATACTTGGTATTAATAACCAAAGAGTTAGAATATGGAACTAGATAGAGAATGATCAACTCTATTACATACTCGAATCTAATACGTGTGTATTGAAAGTGCTATGAACAAGCACTAATGTGTAATAATTGGTTTTAATCGTGCATATACTCAATGAAGTATATAAAGTATAAAGAAGATATCTTGTTCTTGAGATGAGTTCCTAAAGAAAGAGGGACTAGTGTAATATGAAGATAATTCATAAAACAATGATTATAGAACACAATATGTGTTGGAAAATGTATTTGATTATTAATGATACATATACGCGAGATATGATTGTGACTAGGTACAATATGACCTATTCGACTACGTACTTAGAGTCTAAGATGTTGGGCTCTACTTGAAAGTAAGGGTATCGTGATAGACACATTAGTGTGTTAAAGGTTATATGACTATGTACGTGTAAATATGGCATATGATAAAGTGACATAGAATGAGGTACCCTACTACTTGTTTGGGGTCTGTTACTAATAGACTCTAACTTGGATTGATTATGTTACGTGGACACATTATGTACCATTGTTATACTGATTTGTATTTGCAAATATAGCATACGTGTACTTGTATTTGGTGAGCACATAATTACATGGTTCATGAAGAGCTAGTCCACTACTTTTGGACTTAGTTCTATACTCTCGTAGTTCAAGTAAATACCTACTTGTGCATTCTTGTGTGAGTCCAGCTGGTCACCTTGCTTGCTCGGAGATATATAGGTTCACGCTTATCATGAGGCTGGGGCCAAAGTGATAATCGGGTGCCTATGTATCTGCGCTTGACCCCTTACTACAGGCCATAGTAAGGGCATAGCTTCCTTTGTTAGAGAAATACTCCTGATAAAAGTGAATGCTAAACTCGTGAACACCTCGTGAATCTTGTTCTTGTAAGTGACACTGGTTACCGGGTCCTCTTGTGTACTGCACAGCAGCAACTTGATTGATCGTGATTTGTCAACTGCAATAAGCAACGAAAACAATGGTTTACTTGGGAGGAATAAGGTTGGAATATCCTTTGTAATGTGTTAGTTTAGCCTTATGTGCTAGTTACTTGATGAGTTGGCTTAGCCTCTCATATACTTGTTACTTGATGACATCTTGAGCATGATTACTTGATAATCTTCTTGATTTGCATGATTACATGATAACATGCTATGTACTTGTATCTAGTAACTTACTGAGATTTATCTCACCCCGTTCCTTGTTTATTTGTTCCCCCCCAGGAAAGCAAGTGTTAATACGTTGTGAGGCTCGACTTAGCAGGGGCCTACTTGGCAGGTTGTTCTTGTTGGGGATTGTTATCCTTTCCAGTTTTGGTGAGGACAATTTGGTATCAGTTGTTTAGACTCAGTATATTGGGTAGACTTTTATAGTGTTCTTGTAATGCCAGCGTATGTGCTAGACATGTTTTTCGCTGTGTACAACCATTTGGTTTAAATTTCTTGGTATAAAACTCGTTGTGAGCTATCTTAGCTCGTTCCTCTTGAGTATATATATGATGTCAGTTTGATATAAGCAGATGTCATTCAGTTTCTCGTTTCTTGTTAGTCACGCGCACCAGGTTCGAGGTTCTATTAGGGAATCCTGGGACTTGGGGGCGTGTCAGGTTGGTATCAGAGCTATGGTTTAGCTCTAAGCCTGGATAGGGTCTATGGCCTAGGTTGAGTTAGTTTTGGGTGTGCTACCGATATCGAGTGCTTCGTTACTTGTTGTTATACCAAGCATAGGACTGGTGTTGATAGTGTTCCCCACTAGATGGTTTGAGAATCGAGAGCGCGAGTCTTTAAAGACTTAGGCGTATGCTCTAGTAAAAAACTACGTGCTTGATATCGTTATTTATAAGAGCTTGATAGAAGTGTGGGTGATAACACCCTATACGTTATATGTTAACTTGGTCATGTTACCTGTATAGGACACTGATGTGATACGTGATATGTCTTGGCTTTTTACGTGTTGTGATTTGGCTTTCTATATGTTATGCCATTCTTGTTTGCCATAATAGATGGTAAATATTTCTATGCTAGTATGCTTGACTATTTATATGAGCATGATATATTTATATATAACATTCATGTTCTGCATTGAAAGCTCGAAAATGATTATCAAGGTTGTGCTGAATATTTAGCATATGTGGTTGATGGAAGAATGTCTACACCAAAATTGAAGGATGTATCCATTCTTTGTAAGATCTCGAATATAATTTCTACTGATTAGTACATGATACATGATGAGAACCTTGGGTTATCTTGAGTTACTAAAGTACAAATATAGTGCTGATATTTAAATCAATGTTCATGACATCGGTTAAGTAAAAGAGTTGAAGATTCAACTTGAGGAATTTTTTGATAGAGGATTCACCCAGCTTAGTATATCTGTGTGGGGTGTATCTGTATTGATTGGCATGAAGAGATATGGTACTTTGCGATTTCATATTGAATGAAAAGAGTTCAACCAGGTGACTATAATGAACCAGTACTTGTTATCGTGTATGGATGAATTATTTGATCCCTGAAGTTAATCATTGGTCTATTCAGTGTTTGATTGATAAGTGGCTACCATTATTTGGAAAGTCAACTATGAGGATATACTGAAGACATCTTCTTATATCAGGTATGCTCGTTATGAATTCGTGATTATGCTATTTCGATTGATATGTGATCTAGCAGTATTGATGGATTTGATGAATAATATCTTCAAACTATAATTTGATTTCTTTGTGATGAAGTGATTAATGACCTGTTGGTGTATACAAAGTCGCAGACTGAGAATTGATTGTATTGAAATTTCTCGAGAGAAACAATTGTTTCCAAAAGCTAGTAAGAGATAGAGGATCTATTACCTTGAAGTGGATGCCTGAAGTAAGTATCTTTATTGACCTATATAAGTGGAAACAACCGAGGTACGCATGTTCTTGAGATTTTCTTGATCTTGTTAGAGATTCATTAATGAATTTCGAAGGTAGCTCTATCATTAACTATTTGACACAGAAAGCTACACTTTCCGATGGATTGATAAACGTGAAGCCGATTTTTAAATATTGAAATGATGGATGACCACAACTTCAGTATTTGACCTTGCCTAGTGGATTTGACTAATATGATGGTTAATTGGAGGATATGACCAGTGTTACTATTTTCTCGTGTATGTGTCAAGATTCACCAATATAGTGGATATGATAAATTCATTATGCACAGTGAAGCTCGAACAAGAGATAAAACGTGTGTTAATTCAAAATGGTAACGTACTTGTATATGCTTTGAGGAGATTGAATCTTTATGAATAGAATAATTCTACTCATGACTTAAAACTGATTGTGATCCTACGGCTATTGTATTAGCGGATTCATTGAACATAAGACTTGTATTTCATGATTGATGGTACTGAATGAGAGAAAATTTCTGAGTATTCAACTAAATCCTTGAATTGCGATTATTTGAAATCAGAATATCAGAGATCGTTTGATTTGTTATAATCCTTCGAGATTTGTGAATATATGAGTATATTGCGATGGATTTCATGGAAGGATTATCATTTAATAGATAAGCCCCGATGATATTGGTTATAGTGGATTGATTAATCAAATCTGCTTGACTTTATGTGTTGTGATGTTATGATCGATACATCTTGATTACATGGGATACCTGTGGATATAATATATGACAGGGGTTCTTGTTCTGCATCTTGTTCTACACCTTGTTTTACATCTTGATTATGATAATTTTTCTGAGTACTCTGGATATTTAACCGAGGTTGCTTCTTGATCATATGTTGCGAGCATGTGAAGTGGATTTTCTTGTGGTTATTATATGAGCTTGCTATTTAGTGGAAATTCCATCACACGAATTACTTGGTATATGGGTAATTGCTTGTATGGATACTTGATTCTTGTCTTGAGCACGAATACTTCTTGTGAAAGTTTCATGGGAAAGTCATGGTATCGAGAAGGTTATGTGAGAATAATACTCGCAGGTAATTGATAATATGGTGTGGTATACCATATTCTTGCTATTCTTGAGTTCTATTTGTTATTTATATGTGTTATAATTTCGATCAGTAAAATTCGAGGATGAATTTTCTTTAAGGAGGGGAGGATGTAACGCCCGTCCTAATTCCTGTTAAATTCTTGACTTGCATAATTATATGTTATTTTAATTGAGTTAATTATTTAACTAATTGAGCAAGTTTAGGTCCTAAGTGTTCAAAGTTGAACTTTAGGGTCATTTGTGAAAATTAAAGTTTAGGGGCTAAAATGCTTAAAGTGGAACTTGAAGGGCCTTTTTGTCAAAGTTGAAACTTGAGGGGCCTAGTTGCAATTCTTGAAACTTGAAAGGATAAAACTTGTTGTTTGCCTCTTCTTCCTCAGTATCACTTTCCCAATTCTCTCTTGCTCTGTGTATACGTAAAGAAGGTTAGGGTTTTACCCTATTCTCGACTCATCTCGCTTAATTATGCCTCTGTTCGAAAATCCGATTTCGCATAAATGATCAGGGCGGTGAGTAGAGCATTTCCTTCCGAACAGAAATTAGTTTGGATGAATTTGATTTCGGACTAGGTAAGTCACTAGCTCCCCCTTGCTTGTAATAACATGCATATATGTTATTTTTGATACTTGTGCTTGTTAATTTGAATGAGTTTTGTGATACTTGTAAATTTGGAACGAAGGGAGTATTAGTATGAATTACAAAGCATGAAATTGACTTGAAAGACATGTTTAGGCATGTTAAAATGTTCCTCGTAAGTGTTAGAAGATTTATACTCCTACTCGTGAGACGGTAAAATATTAACCTGATTTAAATGTTAGGCAAAACTGCATCAAAAATCACTCAATTATGACCAGTTTGGGTATTTGGTCACTAAACTAATTTCCTTTTGAAACAACACATCCAACTTATTTATTTTTGCATCCATAGTCACTATCACTAACCCCGTTAGTTTTTTCCCGTTAAATCATCATGTGCAATGCATGTGACAATATTTTAAAGGGTAGTTTAGGTAGTTCGCTTTAAATTAGACTATAAAGGTTAAACTTGTTTCGAATAAGCCCCTGACCTATTGCTTTTAACCACTTTAGCTATTGATGTTAAAAAAAATCAGTTAAGTCATTATTTCATTTATAACGTTTATTTAGTTTGTTAACTTTATCAAAACCCACCGACCATCCCACCATCACCACCATCTCACCACCACTGCCTTTCAACCGCCATCAACAACCACCAGCGCATTGCAAAACCACCACCATGGCATTCAAAAATTATATAAAAACTCACAAATCAACATCTCATCTAAATCGAATTTAGAGTAGATCCATGACTTCAAATCAACAAACCCAAAATCGAGAATGACTCATCAGGAGACGGATCAAACCCATCGAATTCATCATATTCTCTACCCCTTTCTCTGGCAGATTTGGAAAAAAAAAAACATCGAATTTCAACTTGAAATCAGGCAGATTTGAAATCCATGGGTTCTAACCCAGATCCACTTTTGAAACATGCCGATTTTGAAATCAAAATCGAAACTGAAGGAAAGTGGGCTGTGATGGCCCTCCGCCGCTCTACACCGCCGATAGAATGAGAACTCCGCCGGTGAATCATCACTTTCAACACGATGAAAAAAAGGGGCCAGCCGCCGGACATAATAAAAGCCTTGTTCAAATATATAAGAAGACCTATCACTACAGCCTGCCCTCTTCCCCTGGATCAAACAACTCAATCAATTTCAGCAATTCCAAGTGACCACAAGTCCTTATGCTTGTCATTAGTTGAAAACCTCATCAAACGCGGCCTAATTCAATCGGCACAGCAAGTTATTCACCGGATTATATCTTAGTCTCCATCCATTCCTGACGCTATCTCGGCTGTTGATTTCGCCATCATGCGAGGTATGGAACTCAATTCTTCTACTTACGGTAGTCTTATTACGAAATTAGTTGATTTTGGTGAAGCCCAACGTAGGAGGAGAGAGAGGGGGGCTGCCGGAGACGGGAAAGAAGGGGGAAGGCAGAGGAGAGATGGGGGAGGCAGTGTATGAAGAAGGGAGAGGAGGGTATTAGGGTTTTCATTTTTTATTTTTTTAGTTCAAGCCCAGTACTTTACTAAATTAAAAAATAAACCCTATAGTTTGTTCTTTTACTATTTAGACTGTATTACCTAAAATGCCCTTAAGAAAAAGTCATGTGCATTGGCACATGACTATTTAACGAAAAAAATGTAACGGTGTTAGTGATAGTGACTATGGATGCAAAAATAAATAAGTTGGATGTGTTGTTTCAAAAGGAAATTAGTTTAGTGACCAAATACCCAAACTGGTCATAGTTGAGTGATTTTTGATGCAGTTTTGCCTAAATGTTATTAGAAAAATTGTACCATTATTTGTGGTACGGGGAAATGAATGAAAGTATACCTAAATGTTTATATTAGTATATTAGAAAATTATACTTATACTTTTGGGACGGTGAAATATTTAAATGGAATAAAAGAAAATTATCCTATTATTTATGGGACGGTAAAAGAAATGAATTGAGCTTGAAATAGTGCCCTGTGTATGATACTTCACTCCTAGGTACTCTTGGTATTGTTATTATGTTAGTAAAAGTATACTCCTACGCTTGGGATAGAGAATTCTTAACCTGGGAAAGAATTGAGCATTTGCTGAAATCGCCTAGTGTGCGACCGCACAATATTTATTGGGCGACCGCCCATCTTTCTGGAATGTTTTTCAAAGGATTCACCTGATAGTGTGCGGCCGCCCGGTCCATTTTGAGCGCCCGCCCGGGTGCCCTGAAAAATAAAAAGCTTGTTTAAAGTTTGATTAAGCTAGACTTAACCCTAGTTAAGGTATCTAGCCTTAATATAAGATGTCCTAGCAAGTGTTGTGACACCTTAGGGGCATCAGAACTTGGTTTTGAGCATGAATATTCAATGATTTGAATAGAGAACTTGAATATCAAAGTAAGAACTCTTTTAAAATGTCTTGAAAGTGCTATGAACAAGCACTAATGTGTTATATGTGTCTTGAAACCAATGTTTGTGTACCTTAGGGGCACTAGAACAATGTCTTGAGCTTGAACATCCAAAGTATAGGATTAAGAACTTGTAAGTATGAGATGTATAACTCATCTACTAAGCTTGAACTTGAAGTATAAGACAATTAAATCTTGTACATGACTTGAATATCCAAAGATTGGAATAATAACTTGAGTATAAGATAATTAATTCTTGTACATGTCTTGAACATCCAAAGAATTGGATTGAGAACTTGAATGTAAGATGATAAAATCTTGTACATGCCTTGAAACCAATACATGTGTATGGTAGTAATCTTGTAGGTGTTATTGAACACTAGAAGTATCAGGACAAGATCCTTAGCTTGAACATCTAAAGAATTGGAGTGTGAACTTGAATATAAAAGGAAGAACTCTTGTTCATGACTTGAAACTAATACGTGTGTATGGTAATGAACTTGAAAGTGCTATGAACAAGCACTAATGTGTTAGAACTATCCTTGATGTGTATGTGCAAATCTTGCATATAGCTACTTGATAGAATTTGGCTTGTTGACTACTTGATACTTGGTATTAATAACCAAAAAGTTAGAATATGGAACTAGATAGAGAATGATCAACTCTATTACATACTCGAATCTAATACGTGTGTATTGAAAGTGCTATGAACAAGCACTAATGTGTAATAATTGGTTTTAATCGTGCATTTACTCAATGAAGTATATAAAGTATAAAGAAGATATCTTGTTCTTGAGATGAGTTCCTAAAGAAAGAGGGACTAGTGTAATATGAAGATAATTCATAAAACAATGATTATAGAACACAATATGTGTTGGAAAATGTATTCGATTATTAATGATACTGTTGGTAGTGGTGCCCTAGGCACGTTTAATAAACGTTGTAATTGTTATCATTTATTTCATATCAATAAAGAGATGTTTTGATTATTATTGTTGTTCATGTTTACTTATAATAATCCCCGTCCCTAGTACTTGTTAAGCACTAGTATAAAGGCTAAATGATCATGGGATGATCATGTTAGATTTATGGGTACTTGTTTGGAACAAGGTACTGGACATGACCCGCTGTATGAGATTTATGTCATGGTCTATGTCGTACATATATCTCATATTAGTTATGTCATTTGAATCCTTAGACATGAAGTTATTATAGTCTTCCACTTGATGAACATTGTGTTTGACATATTCAAACGCTACCTTAACACGGTAGTTATAAAGGGTATGATTGGCATAATCGGATTCCCGTTGGGAAGAATAATAAGCTAAATGGATTTATCCCTCCACAGAGAGATGTCAAGCTTGGGCCCCTCGAAGGAATGATGTTGATGAAATGTTCGGCCGGACTCAAATGGATTGATTGGATCAACAGCATTTGAATTATCAACATATTCGGAATCGAGAAAGTATTGAACAAGACAAGTTGACTGTTTGACCATGACTTGTGTTCAATGACATCGTGGACAAAGGGATTGTGACATATTCTAAAGGAATGCGAACTTGTATCTAGTTATGCTATTTGGGTAGGTATGACGGTTTGCTAGAACCTAATCATATCTTAAGGGATCATGTTTGAGCCCATTGCCAAATTAGTATAATCCTAGAGGGTCACACACAATAGAACGAATATTAAATAAAAGGATTGTATTGGAATTTAGGGTCGAAGGACCTCAAGGGAATTTCTGGAATTATTCTGGGCCTCCTGGTCAACCAAGCGGGAGCTTGGGTTGAACCAGGCGGGCGCCTGAATAAGCCGGAAAAGGCCTTGACCTTCTGCCCAAATGAGCGGGCGCTCGGGTGGTACCGGGCGGGCGCCTGGTCTTGCCGACAGGAAAATTCCTAATTTGATTAGGAAAGGATTTTGACACAAGTTACCTATTTGGAATAGGTCTTAATTGTGTATAAAAACCCTAATTCGGCCAGACCATATTTACTAGTGCTTTTGTGAGTCTCAAAGAGTTTGAGAGAGATTTTATTTTGTTCTAAGATATCATTGATTGAGGAACAAAATAATTCACAAATAAATTCCATATAGTTCTTTATTAAATTGTGAAAGCGTGTTTTACAATTATTGGTCTAGCAACCAAGATCGAAGAAGTTCCTTTGATATTCGTTCGAAGTGTGGATACCGCTAGAGGGTGAATTTTATCATCTTACAAAGTTCGTGATTTGTTCGTGATAAAGCTTCAAGATCTCCACCAAGACCAAAGAGAAAAATTCATAGCCATCAAGGGTTAGTTATTCCTCTATTCATCTTGTTGTATTTGATTTAATCATATGAACGGATCTATGGCTTTGGGTTTCTTAAAAATTTTAATTGCTATATTCCGCTGCGCATGTTACTTGGAAACCCAACAGTGGTATCAGAGCCCCGTTCATGTTGATTAATTCAATACTTGGATCATGTTATGTGTATATAAATTGTTTATGTGCCAAGCATGATATGAATATTGGATTATATGATGTTTATGTGTTTTGTGATTTTATGTGGTTTATTGTTTTGCAACTTTAATCGCACGATTCAATCGCAATAAAAATTATGGTGGATTATGAATTATATCGATTATTGATTTTTGATTAGATCAAAGTTTTAATAATCGGGGGGAAAAATAATTTTGAGACAAAAATTTTGAACTTTAAAATTCTACACCATTCTGACCATTCAGGCGGGCACTTGGTCATAACCAGGCGAGCGCTCGCTCGGCAGAATATGTTCTGATTTTGGATAAAATCTGAATATAGAATTTTCGATAAATTCAACAAAACCAGTAACAGAACCAATCCAGACTTGCTGATCTGGAATGGGTTTTGGGTAGTTGGTTTGTGTGTGGATTTTGGGGTTTGAATTTCCTATTTGTTTTAGTCTTGTGATTCCTAGATTGGTTCAAGTTTTGGATGGCTAATCTGCGTTCATCGAGATTGTGTTTCCCAAAATTGATCGCAATCAAAGTTTCAAAGATAAAACGAAGTTAGAATTATGAAGAGTTCATAATTGCTAAGATTGAGAAACAAAGTTCTTGATTCAATGATTGGAGATCCATGTGAAATTGTGAATGCAATTGGCCTACGTTCATCGAGACCATCTATTGCTTAGTTTCGGCCACATGGACTACTTTCTTGGTTTCTTGAATTAGTGCGGGATTGTGGTTGCCTAATGGCTTAGTTCGACCGCACTTCTTGTTGTCTTGATTTGGAGATAATAACCAAAGTTGAAATAGTCTCATCCTCATAATTATAGAGAAACTAATGACACATAAATATCATGCTTAAATTAATAGAGATTAATTTAGTGGCTAAACTTGATGTGTAACATGTTTATATTATGTGCTCATAAATGTGTTATATGCTATATGTGATAAACCTTCAAAGAAAGTTTTAAGTCCTTCTTTGCCATGCCATGATTAAAACACTTGTTTATATATGGGTGATTTTGATGTGGGTTCGCCTCCGCGAAGTGCATTGATTTTATTCATATATGAGCAAGATGAGGTTCATTAATTTAATGTGGGCTTGCCTCCGCAAGGTGCGTTAAATTGAATGGTTCATATGCGTTTAAAATGGTCGGACTTAATTAGGCGTCAAAACAGTTTTGGGCCTAGGCAAAAGATGAGATTAAACATGCTTTTTGAAATCGGATTTCTCAAAGAATCTCATAAAAAGGATCTAAGAATCATATGGGATATGATTGACATGATTGTCTACCTAATTAATTTAGTTTTTGAGCGGTCCGCCTCCGTGGACTCAAAAGTTAAATTAAAGTTGGATCTTAGCCCAATTAAATTATATTATACATTGGATGTATAAGAAGGTTATATAATTTAGTGGGAGTATTTGTTTGAAAAAATACATTGTTTATCTCTTTAATGAAAACCGGTACTTATTAAATTTTGGAAATTTTGCATATTTGTAGATAATGACTAATAACACTCAATCAATATCGTTGCGATCGATCCTTGAGAAGGATAAGCTCGAAGAGAATGGTACAAACTTTATGGATTGGATCCGTAGCATAAGAATCGTTCTTAGGCAAGAAGATAAGCTGTACATTCTCGATGGGCCTCTCCCTGCTGAACCACCGCCTACTGCCCCTAGGGTAGAAAGGGACAATTACAAGAAACATCGTAATGATTCTAGAGATGTAAGTTGTCTCATGCTTGCTGCTATGTGTTCAAAACTCCAACAAAGTTTGGAACATTTGGAAGCCTATGAGAGAGGCGTGGAGTTGAGAACCATGTTCCAAGAGCAAGCTAGGCAAGAGAGGTACAAGACCATTGTTGCATTCACTACTAGTAAAATGAATGAATGGCAACAAGTGAGTCCTCACTTTCTTAAAATGAAAGGTTATGTAGAGCACCTTGAGAAACTTGGCTATCCAATCCCATTGGAGCTAGCCACGGATCTCATTCTTAATTCATTGCCTAAAAGTTATAATCAGTTTGTGATGAATTATAACATGCATGGAATGGATAAGAATCTCTCTGAGTTGCATGGGATGCTCAAAACTGCAGAGATGAAAATTGTGGAGAAAGGTTCTCCCGTGCTCTTGGTTCATGATGGGAAGAAGGCTAGTGCCAAAGGAAAGGGTAAGAAAGTTGTCAAACCCAAAATAAGCAAAGCAAAGGTTGCCAAGGCTTCTGAGGCAAAACCCGATTCACAAAAGGATGCAATCTGTTTCCATTGTCAAGAAATTGGTCATTGGAAACGTAATTGAAAGGCTTTCTTGGAAGAGCAAAAGAAGAAGAAGAGCAGCAAGGCTGCGTCGACTTCAGGTATCTATATGATAGATATTCTCCTTTCTACCACTGATTCTTGGGTATTGGATATCGGATGTGGTTCTCACATTTGTCTAAATGTGCAGGGACTAAAGAATAGGAGACTGCTTAAAGAAGGTGAAGTAGATCTACGTGTGGGAAATGGAGCAAGAGTTGCTGCATTAGCCGTAGGGACTTATGAAGTCACTTTACCTTCCGGATTAATTCTTGTTTTGAACAGTTGTTATTATGTTCCGGATTTAAGCAGAAATATTATTTCAATTTCTTGTTTGGATAATGAAGGTTTTAAGTTTCTTATTGAGAATAAGAAATTTTCTATTTATTTAAATGATATGCTTTATGGTATTGCTAATTCATTTAATGGTCTTTATATCTTGGATGTCAAGAATGAAAATAATGACAATGTCTATCATGTAAATAAGAAATCTAAACCTAATGATGTAAATCATACTTATTTGTGGCATTGCCGTCTTGGTCATATTAATGAGAAGCGTATCTCAAAGCTCCATGGGGACGGACTTTTAGGTTCATGTGACCTCGAGTCATATGATACTTGCGAGTCGTGTCTTCTTGGAAAAATGACTAAGACACCTTTTACCAAGTTGGGTGAAAGGGCAGGCGACTTATTGGGGTTGATACATTCCGATGTATGTGGACCATTAAGTAGCAATGCTAGGGGAGGATTTCAATACTTCATAACTTTCACTGATGATTATAGTAGATTTGGGTATGTTTACCTAATGAAACATAAAAGTGAAGCATTTGAGATATTTAGAATATTTCAAAATGAAGTAGAAAAACAACTTGGCAAAAGTATTAAGGCACTTCGATCAGATCGTGGTGGAGAATACTTGAGTCAAGAATTTGATGATCATCTAAAGAATTGTGGAATAGTTTCACAATTGACTCCACCTGGAACGCCACAATGGAATGGTGTGTCCGAGAGGAGAAATAGGACTTTGTTAGACATGGTTCGATCAATGATGAGTCAAGTTGATCTTCCAATATCCTTTTGGGGTTACGCCCTAGAAACCGCTGCTTTCACACTAAATCGTGTTCCAACTAAATCGGTTCAAAAGACTCCATATGAGATGTGGAGCGGAAAGAAAACTTGTTTATCTTTCATGAAGATTTGGGGTTGTGAAGCTTTTGTCAAAAGACTTGTCTCAGACAAACTTGCACACAAATCTGATAAATGTATTTTCGTGGGATATCCTAAGGAAACTAGAGGATATTACTTTTACAACTGTGAGGACAACAAAGTGTTTGTTGCCCGAACTGGTGTCTTTCTAGAGAAAGAGTTTCTCTCCAAAGAAATCAGTGGGAGTAAAATAAATCTTGAAGAATTTCGAGACCCAGAAAATAACATTGAACCAATAGTTGAACAAGAACAAGAACCACAAAGAGTTGTGGAACCTGTTCAAAATACACAAGAAACTCGCAGATCTAGTAGGTTACGATCCGAGCCCGAGAGATATGGATTTCTCGTAACGGATAGTAATGAGGTAGAAATCATTGAGAATGATGAACCGTCAACCTACCAAGAGGCGATGTCTTCTCCTGATTCGGACAAGTGGCTTGGAGCCATGGAATCCGAATTGCAATCCATGCAAGACAATCAAGTTTGGAATTTGATTGATGCGCCCGAAGGTGTAAAAATCATAGGATGCAAATGGGTCTTCAAGAAGAAGACTGACATGGATGGGAAGGTGCATACTTACAAAGCTAGGCTTGTAGCGAAAGGTTATAGGCAAGTTCATGGTATTGACTATGATGAGACCTTTTCACCCGTAGCAATGATCAAGTCTATAATAATTTTGCTTGCCATTGCCGCATATCATGACTATGAAATATGGCAGATGGACGTCAAAACCGCTTTCCTGAATGGAAAACTTCAAGAGGATGTGTATATGACACAACCAGAAGGTTTTGAACAAGATTCTAAGGTATGAAAATTGCAGAGATCCATCTATGGATTGAAGCAAGCTTCTAGGAGTTGGAATCTCCGTTTTGATGAATCGGTCAAAGAGTTTGGTTTCATCAAGAACGAAGATGAGCCTTGTGTATACAAGAAGATTAGTGGGAGCATAGTGCTATTCCTTGTTTTATACGTGGATGACATATTGCTCATTGGAAATGACATTCCTATACTTCAGTCTGTGAATACTTGGTTAGGAAAGTGTTTTGCAATGAAAGATATGGGTGAAGCCGCATATATTCTTGGCATTAAGATCTATAGAGATAGATCAAGGAGACTACTTGGTTTAAGCCAAAGTACATACATTGACAAGGTCATTAAAAGATTCCGTATGGAAAATTCTAAGAGAGGGACCTTTCCCGTGCTACATGGAGTTTCTCTAAGCAAGACTCAATGTCCTAAGACAAACGATGAGCGTGAGAAAATGAATGATGTTCCATATGCTTCGGCAATTGGGTCCATCATGTATGCCATGATTTGTACTAGGCCGGATGTATCTTATGCTTTGAGCATGACAAGTAGATACCAATCCGACCCTGGCGAAAATCATTGGATAGCTGTAAAAGCGATTCTTAAGTACTTGAGAAGAACTAAAGACTCCTTTTTGGTCTATGGAGGAATGGAAGATGATCTCGTTGTAAATGCTTACACGGATGCAAGCTTCCAAACCGACAAAGATGATAGCCGATCGCAATCGGGTTTTATGTTTATGTTAAATGGTGGAGCTGTAAGCTGGAAGAGTTCCAAGCAAAGTACAACCGCTGATTCTACAACAGAAGCTGAGTATATTGCTGCATCGGATGCTGCAAAGGAAGCTGTTTGGATTAAGAAGTTCATAACTGAACTTGAAGTGGTTCCTAGTATTGCTAATCCAATAGACCTTTATTGCGATAATAATGGTGCTATTGCTCAAGCAGAGGAACCAAGAGCACATCAAAAATCCAAACACATACTTAGGCGTTTTCATATCATTCGAGAGATCGTTGATAGGGGAGACGTAAATATATGCAGAGTACCTACTGATGACAATGTTGCGGACCCGCTAACAAAGGGACTTCCACAAGCTAAACATGATGGTCATGTTAGGTCCATGTGTATTAGATACATGGGAGATTGGGCCTAGGGCAAGTGGGAGATTGTTGGTAGTGGTGCCCTAGGCACGTTTAATAAACGTTGTAATTGTTATCATTTATTTCATATCAATAAAGAGATGTTTTGATTATTATTGTTGTTCATGTTTACTTATAATAATCCCCGTCCCTAGTACTTGTTAAGCACTAGTATAAAGGCTAAATGATCATGGGATGATCATGTTAGATTTATGGGTACTTGTTTGGAACAAGGTACTGGACATGACCCGCTGTATGAGATTTATGTCATGGTCTATGTCGTACATATATCTCATATTAGTTATGTCATTTGAATCCTTAGACATGAAGTTATTATAGTCTTCCACTTGATGAACATTGTGTTTGACATATTCAAACGCTACCTTAACACGGTAGTTATAAAGGGTATGATTGGCATAATCGGATTCCCGTTGGGAAGAATAATAAGCTAAATGGATTTATCCCTCCACGGAGAGATGTCAAGCTTGGGCCCCTCGAAGGAATGATGTTGATGAAATGTTCGGCCGGACTCAAATGGATTGATTGGATCAATAGCATTTGAATTATCAACATATTCGGAATCGAGAAAGTATTGAACAATACAAGTTGACTGTTTGACCATGACTTGTGTTCAATGACATCGTGGACAAAGGGATTGTGACATATTCTAAAGGAATGCGAACTTGTATCTAGTTATGCTATTTGGGTAGGTATGACGGTTTGCTAGAATCTAATCATATCTTATGGGATCATGTTTGAGCCCATTGCCAACTTAGTATAAACCTAGAGGGTCACACAGAATATAACGAATATTAAATAAAAGGACTGTATTGGAATTTAGGGTCGAAGGACCTCAAGGGAATTTCTGGAATTATTCTGGGCCTCCTGGTCAACCAAGCGGGCGCTTGGGTTGAACCAGGCGGGCGCCTGAATAAGCTGGAAAAGGCCTTGACCTTCTGCCCAAATG
The DNA here is from genome assembly GCA_026119855.1 of Campanula takesimana. Taxonomy (NCBI): domain Eukaryota; kingdom Viridiplantae; phylum Streptophyta; class Magnoliopsida; order Asterales; family Campanulaceae; genus Campanula; species Campanula takesimana. The sequence goes on along the minus strand of JAOWBW010000357.1, from coordinate 306,324 downwards.
AGCGGGCGCTCGGGTGGTACCGGGCGGGCGCCTGGTCTTGCCGACAGGAAAATTCCTAATTTGATTAGGAAAGGTTTTTGACACAAGTTACCTATTTGGAATAGGTCTTAATTGTGTATAAAAACCCCAATTCGGCCAGACCATATTTACTAGTGCTTTTGTGAGTCTCAAAGAGTTTGAGAGAGATTTTATTTTGTTCTAAGATATCATTGATTGAGGAACAAAATAATTCACAAATAAATTCCATATAGTTCTTTATTAAATTGTGAAAGCGTGTTTTACAATTATTGGTCTAGCAACCAAGATCGAAGAAGTTCCTTTGATATTCTTTCGAAGTGTGGATACCGCTAGAGGGTGAATTTTATCATCTTACAAAGTTCGTGATTTGTTCGTGATAAAGCTTCAAGATCTCCACCAAGACCAAAGAGAAAAATTCATAGCCATCAAGGGTTAGTTATTCCTCTATTCATCTTGTTGTATTTGATTTAATCATATGAACGGATCTATGGCTTTGGGTTTCTTAAAAATTTTAATTGCTATATTCCGCTGCGCATGTTACGCTATATTCCGCTGCGCATGTTACTTGGAAACCCAACAGATACATATACGCGAGATATGATTGTGACTAGGTACAATATGACCTATTCGACTACGTGCTTAGAGTCTAAGATGTTGGGCTCTACTTGAAATTAAGGGTATCGTGATAGACACATTAGTGTGTTAAAGGTTATATGACTATGTACGTGTAAATATGGCATATGACAAAGTGACATAGAATGAGGTACCCTACTACTTGTTTGGGGTCTGTTACTAATAGACTCTAACTTGGATTGATTGTGTTACGTGGACACATTATGTGCCATTGTTATACTGATTTGTATTTGCAAATATAGCATACGTGTACTTGTATTTGGTGAGAACATAATTACATGGTTCATAAAGAGCTAGTCCACTACTTTTGGACTTAGTTCTATACTCTCGTAGTTCAAGTAAATACCTACTTGTGCATTCTTGTGTGAGTCCAGCTGGTCACCTTGCTTGCTCGGAGATGTATAGGTTCACGCTTATCATGAGGCTGGGGCCAAAGTGATAATCGGGTGCCTATGTATCTGCGCTTGACCCCTTACTACAGGCCATAGTAAGGGCATAGCTTCCTTTTTTAGAGCAATACGCCTGATAAAAGTGAATGCTAAACTCGTGAACACCTCTTGAATCTTGTTCTTGTAAGTGACACTGGTTACCGGGTCCTCTTGTGTACTGCACAGCAGCAACTTGATTGATCGTGATTTGTCAACTGCAATAAGCAACGACAACAATGGTTTACTTGGGAGGAATAAGGTTGGAATATCCTTTGTAACGTGTTAGTTTAGACTTATGTGCTAGTTACTTGATGAGTTGGCTTACCCTATACTTGTTACTTGATGACATCTTGAGCATGATTACTTGATAATCTTCTTGATTTTCATGATTACATGATAACATGCTATGTACTTGTATCTAGTAACTTACTGAGATTTATCTCACCCCGTTCCTTGTTTATTTGTTCCCCCTAGGAAAGCAAGTGGTAATACGTTGTGAGGCTCGACTTAGCAGGGGCCTACTTGGCAGGTTGTTCTTGTTGGGGATTGTTATCCTTTCCAGTTTTGGTGAGGACGATTTGGTATCAGTTGTTTAGACTCAGTATATTGGGTAGACTTGTATAGTGTTCTTGTAATGCCAGCGTATGTGCTAGGCATGTTTTCCGCTGTGTACAACCATTTGGTTTAAATTTCTTGGTATAGAACTCGTTGTGAGCTATCTTAGCTCGTTCCTCTTGAGTATATATATGATGTCAGTTTGATATAAGCAGATGTCATTCAGTTTCTCATTTCTTGTTAGTCACGCGCACCAGGTTCGAGGTTCTATTAGGGAATCCCGGGACTTGGGGGCATGTCATTGAATGTCCCTCATAGGAGGGAGCTCATTGGGCAACTCGTCAGAAAGCAACTCATGAAACCTTGCAAGAAGCTCTTCAATATCTCTCGGCAACCCGATCTCCACACTAACAGAACCCAACAGCCCCTTTATTACTATCGGACAAAAGTACTCTGCCTCTTCAATAGCTGCTGTAAGATCTTTCTCGTTCTGTATAAGCATCACGACCGGTTCGTCTTTCTCATCCTGTTTCTCAAAACGCAGAACATGAGCTATAGAAATTTTATGGTTACTCCATTTGAACATTAGTACATTATCCTTCCCTCGATAAGTAATGTCATGGTCATATTGCCAAGGGCGACCAAGCAATACATGATAGACATCCATATTCAGAACATCACAAACAACCTCCTCCTTATAATGTTTGCCAATAGAAATAGGAACCCTGCAAGTCCGTGATACCCTAATTTCTGAACCTTTACTTACCCACCCCAAACTATAAGGTTTCTCATGAGGTTCAGTTTTTAGCCCTAAAAATTCAACCAATTTCTGGGAAACCAGATTTTTAGTACAGCCATTATCAACAATCAGGTTACATACCTTGTTCTTAACAGAACTGTGTGCTCGGAACAGATTCTTCCGTTGTCCCTCATCCTTGGAAGATAGCAGCATCTGTTGAAACACAAATCCGACTCTCTCCTCAAACTCTTCTTCATCAAACTCGACCCCTTCGTACTCATTAGATTCGCCTTCTTCCTAGCCTTCCTCTTCCAGAATCACAGCAGTTCGCCGGGTGGGGAAAACGTTGGACCTGTGACCCTGTCCACCACAACGAAAACACTTATCCCCTGTTGGTTTGGCATAAGGATTTGCTGCTTTCTGTGCTGGAGCTTTGTTTCCTGAGGAACTTCTAGTGTTGCCCGTACCCTTAGCCTGCGGAGTTGGGTCCTTAACTGTTTTCCCTTTCTCGTTATCAGTCCCTGCTTCAGAACTATCCTACTGAACCCATCTGCGAAAAGGGGTAAAAAATTTCGAACCCGATTTCTCCATAAGTTCTGCTTTCAGGGCCAGAGTGGAAGCGTCTGTCAAAGTCCAAACTTAATGCAAACCCATCTTCTCATGTATCGAACTTTCAGGCCGTTAATATAGCGAGCAACTTTCTGATCCTCAGTCTCTTCAATCTCAACCCGCGCCGTATACCTCTGAAATTCAGTAGTATATTCATCAACCGTTCTCTTGCCCTGCACACAGTTGAGATAGAGCTTATACAGGATCTGCTCATAATCTGCCGGTAGAAACCGTTCAGAAATCAACTGCTTCATACGCCTCCAGACTGGAATCCACCAGAGAATAAGAAAAAACTCTTTGAATTAAAATTAATAATCTGACGGCTACAGAACACGAAAAGTGTTTAAATACCCCTAAGGCAACTAAAAACAAAAAACCCTAAACCAAACGAAATAAGGAAATAAAATCCGAAAATAAAAATAATTGTTTTAAAACGAAAAAGGCTGTTTTCGAGTCCGTGCTCGAAAAGCATCGTACATCATGGTGAAGCGATGAGTCTTGTTCGTGGCGAAATTCCCTTTCCGAAAAGTACTCAAAATAGCCATTCTGAGCTCGGACGACCAAACTGCAAAATCCTGCCGCAACTTCGTCGATACGATCCGCGACCTTCCTACATCACTTTTGTTCCAAATCAAATATGTTTCTGGCGAAGCCAATATGATGGTTGAGAATTTTTCATGTACGACTAGATTAGTTAATAGTTCTTGTATTTGTATTTGGGTTGAGTCTTCAATCTTTGTGTGGAGAACCTTCTCTCGTTCCTCTTTACTAGTATTATTAATAATATTTATTAACATATATAATAACTATTATTATTCACTAATAATATTAATAGTAATAATTAACCTATATAGTAACTATTATGATTAATTAATACTCTCTCCGTCCTAGAGAAAGCGTCCTATCTTGTTTGCGCACACTTATTAAAGAAACAATAGAAAATTGGTAAACATTGCAAGTGGGTTGAGGGTATAATTGTCCAAAACTCTATTCATTATTTCTCATCATTTGTCATTTTAGGAAATAGACTATTACTCTGGAACGTACAAAAATAGAAAGTAGGACTCTTACTCTCGGACAAAGCGAGTACTATCAATAGTAAATATTAACATATATTGTATAATGATTAACTAATACTATTAATAATAATAGTTAACTTATATAATAACTATTATGATTAACTAATAATACTATTAATAACAATAGTTAATATATATAGTAACTATTATGATTAACTAATACTATTAATAGTAATTTTTAATTTATTTAACAATTAATTATAATTATTAAATATAAATTTTAATTATAATGATAGTTAAGTATTAATAGTCAACTATTATTTTTAACAGTATTATCTAATAATATTAGTTACTATATAAAGTAACTATTATAGTAATTATTACTTATAATAGTAATAGTTACTATAAGCAGTTAACTATTATAATAACTATTACTAATAAAAGTAATAGTTAACTATAGTACTTAACTATTATAGCTAACTATTACTAATAATAGTAATAGTTACTATAAGTAGTTAACTATTATAGTAACCAACTATTATTTTTAACAGTATTAGCTAATAATATTAGTTACTATATAAAATAACTATTATAATAATTATTACTAATAATAGTAATAGTTACTATAAGCAGTTAACTATTATAGCTAACTATTACTAATAATAGTAATAGTTAGCTATAGTAGTTAAGTAATATAGTTAACTATTACTATTATTAGTAATAGTTAGCTATAGTACTTAACTATTATAGCTAACTATTACTATTAGTAATAGTTAGCTATATTACTTAACTACTATAGCTAACTATTACTAATAATAGAAATAGTTAGCTATATTACTTAACTACTATAGCTAACTATTACTATTATTAGTAATAGTTAGCTATAATAGTTAAGTACTATAGCTAACTATTACTATTTTTAGTAATGGTTAACTATAATAGTTACCCTATATAGTAACTAATATTATTAGCTAATACTATTAGTTAATAGGATAAAAATGAAAAGTCACTTATTTATGAGGATAGTGTTGATGTGGCATCACCAAATTCAAGTTTTTCCATGACTTATCCAAATGGCAACCCCCTAGCCCTCCTCACCAACTTTAAATATATATTACTATTATTAGTAATAGTTAACTATAGTACTTAACCATATAGCTAACTATTACTAATAATAGTAATAGCTAACTATAGTACTTAACCACTATAGTTAACTATTACTATTATTAGTAATAGTTAGCTATAATAGTTAGATAATATAGTTAGCTATTACTATTCTTAGTAATAGTTAACTATAATAGTTATCCTATATAGTAACTAATATTGTTAGCTAATACTATTAGCTAATAGGAAAAAAATGAAAAGTCACTTATTTATGAGGATAGTGTTGATGTGGCACCACCAAATTCAAGTTTTTCCATGACTTATCCAAATGGCAACCCCTTAGCCCTCCTCACCAACTTTAAATATATATATATAGATTTGTGCTATTAATATAATCTAATTTCCTTTCAAACAAAAATAATGATTGACATGTAAAAGATGATGTTGATGTTGGTTCGAGGTGAGAAAGCGGTTGTCGTTTTCCTTGAAGGCTTAGTCCGACGTGCGATTATGTTAATTAAATTTGACCATCCCACTAATTATTAGCCTAGGTATAATGTTGTTTGACATTGTCATACTGATGGCTTGCTTGTCTTCTTTAAATCAACTCTTTCCGTCTTTTTTTACTACCTCCGTCCTATAGTGATTTCCTTTTTAGAATGTCTCAGAGTAAGTGTCCACTTCTTAAAATAAAAAAGAATTTTTCCTATTCATCCCATTCATTCTCTCTCATACTTTACTTTTACACTCACAACACTAATCAATTCCATATCACACTTTCTCTCTCTTACCCCACTTTTTATACTCACAACACTTACACTTTTTCTTACACCACTTCCACTTTTTCTTAATTCCCGTATAAATGAAAGGGTGGACAGTTACTCAGGGGCGAAGGGAGTAAGTATTTTTTTTTTTTGTCAAACAAACATTATATATAAAAGTTAAACATCACTTTACATACACAGTACTAGCTTGAAACTCTACAATATTTCTACAAAAAGTATACCTGTAACAACCGGCCCCTTGTATATTTTTTTTATTATGTTGGGCTATTATAAATTGAGTTATGGAATGGGTTTAATGTTGGCCCAAATAAATTAAAAACCCAATAAGGTTAGTTAACCTTTTTATAATAAGAATGGGAAACCATACTATATATATATACATATTAAAACCCTAAACCTACTATTATAATTCCTCCGCAAAGAAAAGGAACGGGGATCGAGGGAGAGAGCAGCCGCTGCAGGTTAGACAGAGAGGGAGATCGGGAAGGTGAGAAGGAGAAAGAGAGAAGGTGTGAGATCGACCCTCAAGGTAAAAACCTAGTCTCCCTAATCTCCCTTGCTCATCTTTGTTGAATTAAACATTAAAAATCATGGTTGGGGGAGAACCCTAATTTGAAAACAATGAACTAAGGTTGAGTTCATGAATTGGGTGTTGATAATAGAAAGGACTATGAGATTATATGCATGTGTGTGTGTGTGTGGGCTGCCGCCGGTGTGGGTGAGTGGCGGCAGTGTGTGCGTGTGTGTACTGTGTGTGTTGTGTGTGCAGAAACGTGTGTGTGTACTGTGTGTGTTGTGTGTGCAGAAGTGTGTGTGTGTATTGTGTGCATGGTGTGTGCAGGTGTGTGTGTACAGTGTGTGTGCAGTAGGTGTGTAGGTGTTTGTGTGTGTTTTCTAAGGTTAGTGCAGAAGTGTGTGTGTGTATTAGGTTCTTTGTGTGTGCTGAAAAAGGTGTAAACAGTGTGTGAATAGTGCTGTGAATAGTAACTTTACGCTATGAATAGTGTTCTGTGAATAGTGATTCCTAAGCTGAGAATAGTGTTTCAATTAAGATTAATGCAATCCTAAAACTTATTATTTGGGAATCGAATTAATGTAACCCTAGGGATATTTTAGTAATCCGAAAGGGGTATTTTGGGAATATCAATAATGGGTAGAACGAACCCTAACCAAGAGTTTAAGAAGATGAATTCGTGAATCTAAGAAAGCAAAAGAAAGTATAATGGGGACGGGGAATTAAAGTGATTCATGTTCCTAAGAAATCCTCATTTACATGTTTGTAGATTGTGCACGTGAGTTTGCTAAGTGAAGAACGCAAAGTCAAGGTAAGGGATTACGATCCTTAGTCTTTGATGTCTCTATCCTTTAATGTAGGATTCCTATATATTCTTTCATGAGTAGTTACCTAGTGGCGGTAACATTTGAATTCTTAAAAGTTGTGAACGCCTTTTGAATGTTCCTACCCCTTGACATGTTTTAAACCAATGGGTACCAAAAACATATCTTTGAAATTGTATAGTGTTCTCGTACCGTGAACACTAAGTTGAGACCCTGCTATATCTTAATGTGGTATAGACATTCGCTTACTTCGCTATATCTCAATGTGGTATAGACGGACTAAGTAGGTTAATCTAGTTTGAAATGAAAAAGAACTAGACTTATGTACTGCTTAAATGAAGTAGTTGATTATCATGATAAATCTTAAATGCCCTAATCAGGCATTGCACCTGAAATGGTGACGTTATCTGGGAATTGACGGACTTGAAAGTAAATGCCACGTTCATTTTGAAAATGTTATTGTTAACTGTTTGAATCTTAGCGGTTAACTCAATATTTAATGAAAGCTCATCCTTGAAAATACTATTATTGTTTCGTTCTTCCGGTCATCTCTCCTTAGAACCCGGAGAGATCCCGTATGAACTTACTGAGCATTGTTCGCTCACCCCTTCCAGAATATTTGTTCTCCAGGGTATAAATAGGAGGAGGTCTCGAGGGACAAAAGAGGAGTTGTTAAGGTGATGATGAAGACCCTTGACGATGAAGAAATAAGGAAATCTTTTAGTAGTAGTTAGAAAGAACTATTTATGAATGTTTATTTAAATGATGGTTATAATTAGCCGTTGGAGTTTTGAAAGACAATTAATTCGCTTCCGTTATTTACTTTGAATAGTGGTTAGAGATACTAGCCGTTGATGTTTGAATTATTATTTAAGACCGTTGTGTTCCCGCGTTTGGGGACGGATATTATCAAAGGATATTATATTATATTACTCCGAAATTCGGGGTGTTACAGTTGGTAATCAGAGCTCCGGTTTAGGTTTACATGGGAGACTATAGAAAGAAGTTAAGACTATGAGGATAAATAGTACTTAACATAGATTGGGCTTTAGAACTCTGATAAGGAAGATAGTACTTTTGAGGAAACTTTCTAAATTGGGAAACTTACCTTTTGAGGAAACTTTCTAAATTAGGAAACTTTCTAAGTTGAGGAACTTTCCAAATAAGGAAACTTACTATTTTGAGAAAGAACCTAAGATAGAAAACGTCTTTTTGTGTCCTTCTTTTATATGCTTAAGATGACGGTTATTTGACTTTAAGTATGTGATTCTAACGTTGATTGTGTCCAAATTATAGGAAATGGACGGGCTTAAGGACAAAATGATGAAGAATTTGAGGCATAAGACACCAAAGGAAAGGGCAGCTCTGAGGCATGCATGGACTGTCAGAAAGCTCAAGAAGCAGCTTAAACAGGAAAAGAAGAAAACAGACTCTACATTTGAGCGATGGATGTATACTAGGGAAAGGTGGCATAAAGCGGTAGATGAAGTGGAGAAGCTAAAAGAGGCTGTGAATAAGCAGGACGTGTATGAAGCCTCGATAAGGGAAGAATATTACAGAAATTACTACAAAGTCCCAGAACTTGAGGAAGCACCCAATGTGGGGGAAATGGGAGCCGATGAGGAGATAGAGGAACTAGAAGAGGAAGAAGCGGTAGAGATAGAGGTCATAGTGGAGGGCAACGAAGCTGCCCCAATTGTGATCGAAGATGAGGAAGAACTGGAGGAAGCACCGGTTCGTAGGCCGAGAGGAAGGCCAAGAGGTTCAAAGAGTGCACCAAGGGTCCCTAGTGGAAGACCTAGGGGAAGGCCTAGGAAGAATGTAGGCCGTGATTGAGGAACGAAATTTAGAGTTATTTTATTCTTAGTATTAATAGCTAGCTTAGTCAGTTGGATTCTTTTAGTAGAACTCTCGTTTTGTTTGGATTCCAAAATTCTTTTAATAAAATTATTGAAGTTATTTTAGCATATAGTCTTGTCAATTGTTTTGTTTTAAAATTGTGGCAAACGAACTAATTAAAACAAGAAATAGTGGTCAAATGAAAAGATCATGAATGAAATTGGCTTAGTGAAACAGCCAAGTGAAAGTTAGTTTCGGTCAGAGTAGAATGATTGAAACAAGCATAAGCGGCCTAATGAAATGGCCAAGGCAAAGAAGAACCAAAGAAATCTTTTGAAATGAATGTATAATTGGTCGGGGAAGACGGCCAAATATAACCGAAAGTATGGTCTAGTGAAATGACCTATGAAAGTAAATCACGATTTATAGAAAGAAATAATAAAGATAGGGGTATAATGAGACCCAAGAAATGTAGTAAAATTTACTATAATAAGAAAGTGTTGGCTTAGTAAACGGCCATAGGTCTAAGTGAATGACCATTATTTAAATAACAATCCTAGTAAGGCGACCTCAGTGTATGTTGTGATAGTAAAAGTATAAAGTACGCGAGAGCGTGTAAAACGTTTTGTATTCGCAGTATTAATAGATATCCTGTTATCCTCAGATGTCGAGGAACAACAGAAGGAGCAATGCCGGAAACGATGGTGGTCAAGATCCCAACATGACCAATTTACTACAGACCTTAGCTCAGACAATGGCTGGAATCGGCCAAGTAGTGCAAGGATTGGCAGCTCAGCAGCAGCAACCACAACCTCAACCAGTGACACAGAGAGATCCTCTTGAGTCATTTCAGAAAAGAAACCCAGAATCATTCTTTGGAGAGCCAAAAGATAAGCCAGAGGATTGGATAAAGGACATGGAGAAGATTTTTGAGACGTTGACTTGCACAACGGAACAACAGGTGGTATTTGCAACGTTCATGTTTAAAGGAAAGGCTCTTAAATGGTGGGAAGCCGAAAAGAGAGCATCAGCTGCGCGTGGAGATGAGGCCTTCACGTGGAACAGGTTTAAGACAGTGTTTTATGAGAAGTATTACCCCGCAAGTGTCCGCAATGAGAAAGTAGCGGAGTTCCTGATGCTGACTCAGGGTAGCATGACCGTAGATGATTACTGCGCTAAGTTCACAGAGCTGCTGGAATTCGCTCCGACTTTCTTTGATAACGAGGGGCAGAAAGCCCATAAGTTTGAAGCGGGATTGAGTGACCGCATAAGGTTTAGGATTACACCTTTAATGCTGCCAACATACAGTGACATTGTGGACCGGGCAAGGTTGGTAGAGAAAGAATCTGATAATTACCGCAGCAAGAAAGAGGAAAAGAAGAAAGCCATTGAAAAGGAATCGACTGGATGGAAAGGAAGTTCCGGAGGATGGAACTGAGATGGGGGTAACAAGCGAAAAGCCAGTGATGATAATCGTGGGAAAGAAGGTGCTGGGAATAAGTATCAGAACAAGGGATACAATAACCGCCGAGATGGAGACAAAAATGATGCTCGTGATAAGGGGACGGGCGAGAAGTGTCAGTCCTGCCAGGGAAGGCACAAAACCGAAGACTGCTGGTTCAAGGAAAAGAAATGCTATAACTGCGACAAGATGGGACACCCGTATTGGAAATGCCCAGAACCAAAGAAGAACAACAATGCACAGGGAGCTAAGGATGGCGACAAGGACAAGGGTGGAGGCCGTGGTCGTGTGTTCACTATGACGGCTAGAGATGCAAGAGCTTCAAACGATCTGGTAGCAGGTACTCTTCGACTCTGCCTTCGAAATGTATATGCTTTGATTGATACGGGCGCTACGCACTCCGTTATTAGTACGCGAGTGGCGAAGCAAATGAAATTGAAATCTGAAGAATTAGAGACACCTCTAGTGATAGATACACCTACTAGAGAATCGATTCCTATTGTGTCTATATATAGAAAGTGCCCGTTAAGCATAGGCGAAATGGAACTAGAGGTTGATTTGATCGAATTAGAGATGGGAGAGTTCGATGTAATCTTAGGAATGGACTGGTTAGCTGCATACCATGCCCATGTTGACTGTTTCAAGAAGGAAGTTCACTTTAGGTTGCCATCTGGTGAAGAGTTTCGTTTTCAAGGCATGAAGCCTAGAACCATATTGGACTTCATCTCTGTGATGAGGGCTCGCAGGTTGCTAAGGAAAGGATGTGAGGGGTTTTTGGCTTACGTTGGAAAAACCGATAGTGGGGAGATTAGTATAGAATCTTTGTCAGTAGTTAGAGAATTTACAGATGTGTTTCCAGAGGAATTGCCTGGTATACCACCAGAGAGGGAAGTGGAGTTCTCTATCGATTTGGCACCAGAAACCGCGCCAATATCAAAGGCACCTTACAGAATGGCTCCGGCAGAATTGAAAGAGCTAAAAGAGCAACTACAAGAACTGTTGGATAAGGGTTTGATTAGACCAAGTGTATCGCCATGGGGTGCACCTGTATTATTCGTAAAGAAGAAGGATGGGTCAATGAGAATGTGTATCGACTATAGAGAACTGAACCGCGTGACGGTGAGGAATCAGTACCCATTACCAAGGATAGATGACTTATTTGACCAACTTCGGGGAGCGTGTTACTTTTCGAAGATAGATTTGAGATCTGGTTATCATCAGTTAAGGGTGAAAAAGGAAGATATTGCGAAGACAGCCTTTAGGACAAGGTATGGTCACTACGAGTTTTTGGTGATGCCTTTTGGGTTGACTAATGCGCCTGCTGCATTTATGGAATTGATGAATAGGGTATTTCAGGAATTCCTAGACAAATGTGTTATAGTCTTCATTGATGATATCCTAGTCTACTCAAGGACTAAGGAGGAGCACGAGGGGCATTTGAGGTTAGTATTACAAATCTTAAGGGAACAACAATTGTATGCTAAGTTCAAGAAGTGCGAATTCTGGTTGGAAAAAGTAGCGTTCTTAGGCCATGTTATATCTAAGGAGGGGGTAGAAGTGGACCTGACAAAGATAGAGGCTATCGTGAACTGGGAGAGGCCTACTACTGTTAGTGAAATAAGGAGCTTTTTGGGTTTGGCTGGTTACTATAGGAGATTCGTTGAAGGTTTCTCTAAATTATCTGTGCCATTGACAAGTCTGACTCAAAAAGGAGTAAAATACGTTTGGTCAGAGGAGTGTGAGAAGAGTTTTCAAGAGTTGAAGCGACGATTGGTGTCTGCACCCGTTCTTACGTTACCTTCTGGATCAGACGGGTTTGTAATTTATAGCGATGCGTCGATTAAGGGATTAGGCTGCGTGTTATTGCAGAGTGACAAGGTTATAGCCTATGCATCGAGACAATTGAAGGTCCATGAAAAGAACTACCCGACTCATGATTTAGAATTAGCCGCGGTAGTATTTGCATTGAAGATTTGGAGACATTACTTATATGGGACGACATGCCAAATTTATACGGATCATAAGAGTCTTAAGTACATTTTTACTCAGAAAGAGCTTAACATGAGGCAAAGGCGATGGCTCGAATTATTAAAAGACTATGATTGTGAAATCTTATATCATCCTGGGAAAGCCAATAAGGTGGCGGATGCGCTAAGTAGGAAGAATCATGGAACCCTAGCGACGTTAAAGCCTAAGGAGGTAAGTACGTGGAGTCGTATTGAGATGTTAGGCGTGAAGGTAAGAGTTCAAGGCTATATGGCACATTTGAGTGTACAGCCTACGCTGTTGGATAGAATCAAAATAGCGCAAGTAACTGATGAAGAAGTGAGCAAAGTACGTGCAAACTTAGTGGAAGGAAAATGGAAGGATTTTCGTATGGGAGAAGACGGGATTGTGAGGTACCAATCAAGGATTTGGGTGCCAAGCAACGAAGACATCAAAAGAGAGATTTTAAATGAAGCCCATTGTTCGAGGTTTTCTGTGCATCCGGGAAGCACAAAAATGTATAGAGATCTGAGGGAATCTTATTGGTGGAACCATATGAAGGGAGATGTGGAAGAATTTGTGTCAAGATGTTTAGTTTGTCAACAAGTAAAAAGTGAGCATCAAAGGCCTGCAGGACTATTACAGTCGTTACCTATCCCCGAGTGGAAGTGGGAACACATAGCTATGGATCTAGTGGTTGGATTACCGAAGACGTTGAAAGGGTATAACGCAATTTGGGTGATAGTAGATAGGCTCACTAAATCGGCCCATTTTCTGGCAATCAAGGTGACAGATTCGCTAGAAAAGATGGCTAAGTTGTATATTGATGAGATTGTAAGGTTGCATGGAATACCGGTGTCAATAGTGTCTGATAGAGATGCGCGATTCACGTCAAAATTTTGGAAAAGTTTGCAACAAGCATTGGGGACAGAGTTGACAATGAGTACAGCTTTTCACCCGCAGACCGATGGACAGTCAGAAAGAACTATCCAAACATTGGAGGATATGCTACGAGCTACATCTTTAGATTGGCAAGGGACTTGGGATGAACATTTGCCATTGGTAGAGTTCGCATATAATAACAGTTTCCATGCTAGTATTGGAATGGCACCGTACGAGGCACTGTATGGCCGAAAGTGTAGATCACCGACTTGTTGGGACGAAGTAGGTGAAAGGAAGTTGACTGGACCTGAAATCGTCCAAGTGACGGCGGACAAAGTGCAACAGATAAGGAATTGGTTGTTGACCGCTCAGAGTAGACAGAAATCTTATGCCGATCGTAGGAGGCATGATTTAGAATTTCAAATAGGGGATAGAGTGTTTTTGAAAATCTCGCCAACTAAAGGAGTTATGAGATTCGGTATTCGCGGGAAGCTAAGCCCGAGGTACGTGGGACCGTTCGAAATTTTGGAAAGAATTGGAGCAGTGGCTTATAAATTAGCCTTACCGCCGGTACTAGCGGGAGTGCATAATGTGTTCCATGTATCGATGTTAAGGAAGTACATTTCCGACCCAAGCCATGTGATCGAGTATAAGCAGCTTAGAGTTCGAGCTGATTTAAGTTATGATGAAAAGCCCGTAAAGGTTGTCGACCGCAAGGATCAGATTTTAAGGAGAAGAGTGATTCCTTATGTAAAAGTGCAATGGAGCAACCATACAGAAAGAGAAGCTACATGGGAGCTCGAGAGCGAGATGCGAGAAACGTATCCCGACTTATTTTTAGAATGACGAGTTCGGTTTGGAGGACCAAACCCTTTTAAGGAGGTAAGAATGTAACAACCGGCCCCTTGTATATTTTTTTTATTATGTTGGGCTATTATAAATTGAGTTATGGAATGGGTTTAATGTTGGCCCAAATAAATTAAAAACCCAATAAGGTTAGTTAACCTTTTTATAATAAGAATGGGAAACCATACTATATATATATACATATTAAAACCCTAAACCTACTATTATAATTCCTCCGCAAAGAAAAGGAACGGGGATCGAGGGAGAGGGCAGCCGCTGCAGAGTTAGACAGAGAGGGAGATCGGGAAGGTGAGAAGGAGAAAGAGAGAAGGTGTGAGATCGACCCTCAAGGTAAAAACCTAGTCTCCCTAATCTCCCTTGCTCATCTTTGTTGAATTAAACATTAAAAATCATGGTTGGGGGAGAACCCTAATTTGAAAACAATGAACTAAGGTTGAGTTCATGAATTGGGTGTTGATAATAGAAAGGACTATGAGATTATATGCATGTGTGTGTGTGTGTGTGGGCTGCCGCCGGTGTGGGTGAGTGGCGGCAGTGTGTGCGTGTGTGTACTGTGTGTGTTGTGTGTGCAGAAACGTGTGTGTGTACTGTGTGTGTTGTGTGTGCAGAAGTGTGTGTGTGTATTGTGTGCATGGTGTGTGCAGGTGTGTGTGTACAGTGTGTGTGCAGTAGGTGTGTAGGTGTTTGTGTGTGTTTTCTAAGGTTAGTGCAGAAGTGTGTGTGTGTATTAGGTTCTTTGTGTGTGCTGAAAAAGGTGTAAACAGTGTGTGAATAGTGCTGTGAATAGTAACTTTACGCTATGAATAGTGTTCTGTGAATAGTGATTCCTAAGCTGAGAATAGTGTTTCGATTAAGATTAATGCAATCCTAAAACTTATTATTTGGGAATCGAATTAATGTAACCCTAGGGATATTTTAGTAATCCGAAAGGGGTATTTTGGGAATATCAATAATGGGTAGAACGAACCCTAACCAAGAGTTTAAGAAGATGAATTCGTGAATCTAAGAAAGCAAAAGAAAGTATAATGGGGACGGGGAATTAAAGTGATTCATGTTCCTAAGAAATCCTCATTTACATGTTTGTAGATTGTGCACGTGAGTTTGCTAAGTGAAGAACGCAAAGTCAAGGTAAGGGATTACGATCCTTAGTCTTTGATGTCTCTATCCTTTAATGTAGGATTCCTATATATTCTTTCATGAGTAGTTACCTAGTGGCGGTAACATTTGAATTCTTAAAAGTTGTGAACGCCTTTTGAATGTTCCTACCCCTTGACATGTTTTAAACCAATGGGTACCAAAAACATATCTTTGAAATTGTATGGTGTTCTCGTACCGTGAACACTAAGTTGAGACCCTGCTATATCTTAATGTGGTATAGACATTCGCTTACTTCGCTATATCTCAATGTGGTATAGACGGACTAAGTAGGTTAATCTAGTTTGAAATGAAAAAGAACTAGACTTATGTACTGCTTAAATGAAGTAGTTGATTATCATGATAAATCTTAAATGCCCTGATCAGGCATTGCACCTGAAATGGTGACGTTATCTGGGAATTGACGGACTTGAAAGTAAATGCCACGTTCATTTTGAAAATGTTATTGTTAACTGTTTGAATCTTAGCGGTTAACTCAATATTTAATGAAAGCTCATCCTTGAAAATACTATTATTGTTTCGTTCTTCCGGTCATCTCTCCTTAGAACCCGGAGAGATCCCGTATGAACTTACTGAGCATTGTTCGCTCACCCCTTCCATAATATTTGTTCTCCAGGGTATAAATAGGAGGAGGTCTCGAGGGACAAAAGAGGAGTTGTTAAGGTGATGATGAAGACCCTTGACGATGAAGAAATAAGGAAATCTTTTAGTAGTAGTTAGAAAGAACTATTTATGAATGTTTATTTAAATGATGCTTATAATTAGCCGTTGGAGTTTTGAAAGACAATTAATTCGCTTCCGTTATTTACTTTGAATAGTGGTTAGAGATACTAGCCGTTGATGTTTGAATTATTGTTTAAGACCGTTGTGTTCCCGCGTTTGGGGAAGGATATTATCAAAGGATATTATATTATATTACTCCGAAATTCGGGGTGTTACAATACCCTTCCAAGTCTTGCTTTAACATGGATATAAATACATAGGCGGATTTACAAAACATTCATCGATACTGTCTGATTGTGCTGCCATTTTTGCCAAAAGATCCGCCGCACCATTTCCTTCCCTATACGCAAAAGAGCACCAGATATGCACAAAAGATTCCATTAGCTTCCTACAGTCAGATATTAAAGTTAACCCTCCCGCTGGTGGTGTTTGGTTCCTGCAAAGAACATTAAATATTAAAAGAGAATCAGTTTCAATATGAATTTCTGTAATATTATGATGCCTCGCACAAACCAAACCCTGTCTAAAAGTCATGGCCTCTGCCATTATATTTGTCGTGACACCAATTGATGTACTAAATCCTCCTACACACTGTCCTGACTTATTCCGTATAATCCCTCCAATTCCCGCACTCCCGGGATTTCCTTTTGCAGCTCCATCTACATTAACCTTGTATATCGTGAATTGAGATGGTCTCCACCTAATATGAATGGATATGTTTGGAATAACCATCTTATGATTATCTTTTAAAACTATAGCTTGTTCTTCATTCATTTGGAAGAGCTGTTTACGAAACACTGGCACGTTAATAATCTCTGATTTAAAAATGAACATATTTCTTAAGTGCCAAACCAACCAATATGCATTAAGATTAGAAAATAATTCAACCCAGTTTTTTGACTTATAAGAAGGATGAAGCAATACATGTATAAACAAATTTGCTGAATAAATCGGAGGAAGAAGTCCATACCATCGAATCTCACCAAAAATTTCGCATTCATTTATCAGATGCCATATTGTTTCTTCCGATTTTTGACACAGAGGACACACATTTGTAAGCATAATTCTTTTAGGCATTAAATTTACAGAAGTAGGAAGTGCGTCTTGACTTGCCTGCCAAATAAACATTTTCAATCGCCTACGACATGGAAGCTTCCATAGATACTTCCATGGAATAAAAGGCTGCTGAGCAAGATTTTTATCCTTCTAATAGAGCCACTCGTAGGTTTGTTTAACTGAAAAAATTTCACTACTACTCGGCCCCCAGTGAACAATAGGCCAAGGATAAGATTGAATTTTTGTTATTATTTCAGGCTTTAGAAAATGTTTAAGCTTATTTAATTGCCATCCTGAATTTTTACGATAACTTTGAACTGAGTGAGTTAACCAATTCTGAGAAAAATTTCTAACCCTTTCTTGAACCAAAGGAGAAGGCAGACACCAATTGTCCTTCCAGAAAGAAATACTCCCTCCGTCCCTATTTAACTTACAAAAATTGCCATTTTGGGTGTCCCTATTTACATTACAAAATCCCAAAAAGAAAACTTTTAAACATTTTTTAAATAGTGGGACCACTTGTCATACTCACAACAACTATCCACTTACTTTTCTCTACCCACTTTCTTTCTCCCACTCAACTATCTACACTCACAACACATCAACTTTACAATCATTTTCTTAATTTTTGTGCAAAGCCTCATTTTTATAAGGTAAATAGGGACGGATAGAGTATTTAAACCATTACCTACTACCTTAACTAGACCCAAGGAAAACAAAGGAATGATTTTGTTTAATTGTTTCCAAGCCCAAGGGAGTAAGTATTTGTTTGGGTATAAATTCAATGGTAAAATAGATAAATATTTCCCGCCCTTGTACACGACAAATTTGTTCGTCATTTGTTCACTTATCTAACGAATACTCCCTCCGGTCCCAAATATAAGCAAAAATAACTAAAATCACACCTATTAAGAAAGTAGTTAAGTTAGTTAATTGTCTTGATTTTATAATAAAAACATGTTAAAATTACTAATATATCCTCATATTAAATGTGTAATAAAGTGCACTTGTATTTGAAAATGAATAATTAAATAGGGGCAGTTTTGGTAAGAGAGTATTAAATAGTCTTGAAATCCCTTAGAGTTGCTTATATTTAGGTAAAAAAAAAAACCCACTTTTGTTGCTTATAATTGAGTCCGGAGGGAGTAAGGTTGAGACCCACGGCAAAAAATAATACTTCTTCCGTCCCAGAGTAAGAGTCTTACTTTTCATTTTGGTACGTCCCAGAGTAAGAGTCATATTCCTAAAATCAGGAGCGGACCTACATGGTGCCATTTGGGGGCCGCGGCCCCCGTTTGATTTTTTTTGCTTTTTTTTACAAGTGCAATTTTTTTAAAGGTCGGAGGTATTAGTGCAATTTAATATACTTTGCCCCCCTAAATGTGAAGTAAAAAATACACTAATTTTTTTTTTTGCCCCCCCTTATGCAATTTTTGCCCCCGTTTACAAAAAATCCTAGGTCCGCCACTGTCTAAAATGGCAAATAATCTTTACTATTCACCCCACTCATTCTCTCTCATATTTTACTTTTATACTCACAACACCAATCAATTCACTCATTCTCTCTCCTACTTTACTTTTACACTCACAACATTTACATCACTTCCATTATTTATTAATAAGCGTGCAAATGAAGGGTAGGACTCTTACTCCGGGACGGAGGGAGTAAATGATATTCACATTTGACTATTCAAATTTTTTAAGGATATGAACACTTCCTTCATTGGTCATGTTGTGTTTATGCACATTTAAACTTAGATTGTGGAAATAAGAAAAAAAATTGGGACAATGAAAAATGAGAACATCATTTTAAGACGGAGGGAGTATTTTTTTTATTTTTTTTTTGAAATATTACCAGATTAGCTTCTCCAATCTAACCATTGCATGTAAAGATTTTCTTGAAGCATCAACCAAAAGTTTGATTTTTATTAAAATAATTAAAATTTTATAATTGTTTTGTCAAAATTCGATCACCCATAAGTCCTATAAACAAGCTTGGAAAACTCAAAAACAAAATATAAGTCCCCAACAAGACTCCAAAATGAAATAATCATCCAAACATAGCCTTATGTGATGTCTTATTTCCCAATTTCATCACATTCCTTGTTGTGGCCAAACATTGAATAAGAAGCTTCTTGGAACAGCAAAACCAAAAGCAAAAAAACTAGCAACATATTCCTTCCAAAACACCTTTCTCTCTTTCTTTCAAGGTATGGGGAAAAGCTGATCAATTGTCACAGCTTTTTTACTAACAATAACTTATTTTCTACCCAAATGGACCACTATTCCATCCAGCCCTCCAGAAATAATCTGACAACTTTACAAGTTAAAGAAAAAAACACACACACACACATGAGCAACTCTCTCACCACTTTAACTAAATTCATTAGTACATACTAGGGCTGTGCAAAAAAAAGTAGGAACCGGACCGAACCAATAGAATCGGACCGAACCAATAGAACCGGACCGAACCAATAGTGTTGGTTCGGTTTTGGTTCCAAAATCCTCTAGAACCGATTAATTGGTCCGGTCCTGGTTTTTAAAAAAATATACACGGTTCTGAACCGGACCGGACCAATCATTTATATATAGTATAATATTTATTCATAATATATATAAAAGTATATATATATGTATGTATGCATGTATTACAGTTGTACTTGTTTCTATCTCTTTGATATCTATAGTATTATATATATACAGTTGTTAGTGTTTCATTAATTTTATAATTTAAGCAAAAAAACATGTTTGTTTTTTCCTCATATAATTAACTTCATTCTTTGCAGTTGCACCTAATATTTCATGTGGTTTGACTTTGAATTGTTGAGAGCTGAGACCACTATGTTCAATTATTTTAGTTTTAGGCTTACGGATGTATTGTTTTGAGTGAAAAATTTGTATATAGGTAGAACCGTAGAACCGGACCGGAACTGGATTAATAGAACCGGACCAATGACATCGGTTCTGAAAAGTATTGGTCCGGTCCTGGTTTTAAATTTTTACAGAACCGCACTATTGGTCTGGTCCCGATTTTGTGAAATTTAGACAAAAACCGGACCGTGAACACCCCTAGTACATACTCCCTCCCACCGTCCTCCCATTTTAAGAGTAAAAAAATGGATGAGTTCAAGTATTAAAGAAAAGGTGATGTGTTCTAAGTGTTGATAGTTGGGTAGGAGAGAGAAAGTGAGGTAAAGAAGAGTTAGTAGATAATTGTTGTGAATATGACATGTAAGTCTCACTTTCTATTTTAGGATTTTGACTCTTAAAATGGGACGTCCTTTCAAGAATTTTTTGACTCTTAAAATGAAACAGATGGAGTACTATGCATATATACATACACACATACTCCCTCCGTCTCATTTCAAATTGCAAAAGTTGCCAAAAAGGGTGTCCCAACTAAAATTGCAAAATCCAAAAATGGCAAGTTTTAACACACTTGCACACTCACATCCATTAACCCACTAACTATTCTCTACCCCAGTTTCTCTCTCCCACTCAACTATCAACACTCACAACACATCACCTTTTTCACTTAATCCCCGTGCCAACCTAGTATTTGCAATTTGAAATGGGACGGAGGGAGTATCAACCAACCGCATAAACTAAAAAGTCCAAAACCATCACAGCGTATATGTATTAAATATATATACATATAGATATATAGATGTGTATATACTACAGGTATATATATATACTACAGGTATATATATATATATATATGTGTGTAGGTGCTCAAATGAGAACCTAAATATCGTGAGAACTGTGAGAACCAATCATAACCATTAGATTAGAAAAAAAATCAAAGGTCCATATGTTAAATACAATTGATACACTTAGATACATTACAAAAAAATCGATTACACTTGGATACAATAGGTTAATAAGTATTGTATCTAAGTGTTGCACTTGGATACACTAAGTTAAAAACTAATGTATCCAATTGTTTTTCAAAAATTAACTAATGTATCCGAGTGTATCCAAGTGTATCCAATGTATCTAACATATGAACCTTTGATTTTTTTCAAATCTAATGGTTATGATTATATAGGGTCGCGCTCCTGTGAGAACCATTTTATATTTTTGAACCGTGAGAACCAATCATAACCATTAGATTAGAAAAAAATCAAGGGTCCAGATGTTAGATACATTGGATACACTTGGATACATTAGTTAATTTTCGAAAAACAATTGGATACATTAGTTTTTAACATAGTGTATCCAACTGCAACATTTAGATACAATACTTACTAACCTATTGTATCCAAGTGTAATATCAATTTTTTTGTAATGTATCTAAGTGTATCAATTGTATCTAACATATGGACCCTTGATTTTTTTTCTAATCTAATGGTTATGATTGGTTCTCACGATATTTAGGTTCTCATTTGAGCACCTACCTATATATATATATATATATATATATATATATATATATATATATATTTATTCATTGGGCATTCTCACAGGGAATTTGATATTCATCCCATCCACATCTTACAGTAGTTGTTATGTCACTTGTTTTCAATACAACGAAAAAAACAATAGAGTACGTCTAAAAGTCGCACTATGAAACTAGCAGTGACATGGACAAATTGGCATTGCTCCCATTGTCACGACTTAAGCTCGAGAGTGACACAAGTTTCAGTTGCTAGTAAAAAATAGGGGAAATGACAATTTAGGGTCCAAAGTTTGAGGGGCGTGTGCCAATAGGGGTCTGATGTATCAATTTTGTCAATTTAGGGTCCAAAGTTGCAAAAGTTGTGCAGGTTAGGGTTTTTAACGATTTTGTTAACGGAATCCAGTTAAGTCACAAGTGTTTTGACATGGACTTAACTGGAGTTTGTTTTTATTATTTGCATGAGCATATTGTCATTTCAGATGTATAAAATTAATAAAAAAATTGAAATATTAAATTTTACTTTCTTATATTAAATTAACTAATAATTAAGACGTCATTTATCGAAAATATTTTTTCAAGAAATACAATAAAAATATTTTTTTCATTAGAACCACTATAAAATAAAAAGTATAATTTTTAAAAAGGAAAAAGTGTAAAAAAACTATATTCCAAAAAACAAAAACCACTTAATTTTTTTAGAAAGAAGAAAGTGGGGATTTGGACAATTCTTTTTTTTTTTTCTGTGGTGGTGGTTAGTATTGTTTCATTATTAATATTAGTAGTCCAATTATTATTTTATTTATAAAATTATTTTTTATTTTTATTATTAATTTTCCTTGTTTATAACTTCATTATTTGCGGTTTAAAAAAAATCACTTTAATTTTTTATTTGCTTATTATTTTATTTATTATTATTTTTGAATGAATTAAAATTATTCGAAAATTTAATAATAAAAGTGAAAGAAAATTTAGGGTCCATTATATAAGGGGTGTGTGAAATGACAGCCCAGGCGAACATCCAAAACTAACTTCAGTTAAGTTTTTCTGTTACTTAACTGGATTTTCTTTGCAACTTAGTCCAAAAACCCTTAATTGACTAACGTCGTTAACTTTGGACCCTAAATTGACAAAATTGATACATCAGACCCCTATTGGCACACACACCCCAAACTTTGGACCCTAAATTGTCATTTCCCCTAAAAAATATACTGCGTATGAAGTAAAAGCAGATCAAGTTAAAGAGCTAGAATGCATGAAAAAACGGTTGATAAAAATTGTGAAAATGAATGGAAGATCAAAGTAGACTTTTCTTCGAGACAAATGTAGAATATATGCTTATAACAATACTATTTCACTGATCCCGAGTCTCGTTAAAAGATTATGTAATACAAGCATCCCAGAGGGGTCATACATCGTCTAATTATTTTATTTTTTTTTCGAATTTTTAGGATTTTGAACTTGAAACTGCCAGTTACAAGGTTAAGGCGACTATCCTAAATAACAAAACAATATAATTGTGCTTGCAATGCTAAAAAGTAGCAAAACTCAAGTGTTCAACTCGTAGTTCTTCCTTGCAATCTTTAATGCTTGAATAGGTGGACTTCTTGCGTGAATGCTGAAGGAAAGCACGTACTTAGAGAAATTAGGTAAAATTAGTTGATACTAACTAAATATAGTTACCCATCCAAACGAGTAGAAAGAATTGTCCCAGATTCTGAGTTCATTTGATGCGAACTCTCTCGTTGATCCCTTCCAATGATGCTAGCTGCGTCTCCCATTTGAAATTCTTTCACCACAAACAACAGATCAGAATTTACCGAAAATGCTAGTTAGAACTTCCGTTCACTTAAAGTCTTAAATACTCCCTCCGTCCCTAAATGAATGCCCAAATTCCATTTTAAGAGACACTAAAAGTAGCTACATATTATACAATTTAGTGGCAAAGATTTATATATATTCATGTAATCCGCTTTTCAAACATCTAGTTTTGCAAGTATAAAGAGACTTGTGAAAAAAAATTGGCAAAAAAGTCTATGGACAGTTTTTTTTTTCCAAAAGAGTCATTCATTTTGGGACAAAAAATCTTGAAAATGGACATTCATTTAGGGATAGGAGTACTACTTTATGATGTCCTGCTTGGAGAACCGGGGTTGTAAATTTTAGCTAATAAGCATTACTTTTATAAGCTTCTGAATTCAGCCAACGTGATATCAACCAGATAAGTATAATTTACTAATTATGCATTTCTTTTCTAAAGAAAATTATTTGTCGAGAACTATTTCAGTCAACAAAATGGTTTCATTACGGTAAAAAGAACCAGAGAATACAAAACAAGACTTGCAAAACTAGCATACGAGCCAGGGTGAAGTTAATAAAAATTTATAAGCCTTGGCTCAAGTAACTCACCTGATGAATTGAGCTGAGTATGGTCCACATCTATTTGTGGATGAGGCAACAAGCCATCTGTGCAAATATCCTTCAAAACACACACACACAAAAAATAAAAAAATAAAACGACTGTCCCATTGATTTTTCTTAAATTATTCATGAAGTTCACATAAAACTTACCTCGGAAGACTTGTGGAAATGAAACGGACCATGTTGAGACGGAATTGATGGTCCCACTCTGAATGTTTCTGAATTGATTACATTTGAAAAATTTGACAGTGACGACTGGTTTGGGTTAGGATTATTGCATTGGATTGACAAATTATTATTAATCATAGTATTTGCAAGCGTGCCCTGGTTTTGAGGAGTCATATTCATATTCAAAGATCCATTTTCCTCGTTAAATCCCATTCGTATCTGGTTTGGCTGCAGTACACCAGGTGGGCACATAGGATACAAACTCAGACCATTCCTCATTGTTAGCATCTGGAAACATTATCACCATGTTATATATCAAAGATAATATGCATATCTATCTAGTACGTACCTAATAAAATAAAACAAAATGAAGAAAAATGCTTTTAAAATCGAGGAGGTCAGTCTGGTCAGAGAAGAATGGTCAAACCATGACCGTACGGAAGATATCAACAAATGATTCATCAGAGAATGCTTTGACATCATTACTTGCTTTGACTATTATACTGTACCAAAAGAATCAAAGAAAATACTTTTCTTCCACATAGTTAGTTGGTGAAAATTGGTGCAAAATAACTATGCTTGTTAATGAAGCTGTAAAAGTCTGGAAGTCCATATCATCGTGGGCCATTGTCATGTTTAAAAAGCCTATGGGTCCATATGAAACGAATGTGCCCCACGATCCTTATATTACAAGCTTGAGTTTATAAGGTAATGACTTTAATCCTTTCTATGACATCCTTAGGTAAAAAATAAAATAAAACCATAATCCGTCCTTCCCATAATAAATGTCACACTTTTCTTTTTAGTGCTTCCCAAAATTAATGTCTCGTTTCTTAATTAAGTAAGCGTCTCAGTGCTATATCACCATTGTACATGCAATGTACAAATATGTAAAGCACACTTCTTTAAAATGTTGAAAAGTCATCTGCGACATTTGTTATGGGACCAAAGTGAGTAAAAAAGAGCTCGCTTTATGTCTATCACAGCAAAAATAGAGCAACCCGGCCCACATCCCACGTAGAGGTGACGTTTCAAGAGAAAAAACATGAGTAAATTTTCAATTCCTTTATATCAAAGAATCTTCAAGATTAAATGTTAGTATCTTGTACTCCCTCTGTCCCTAAATGAGTGTCCATTTTCAAGAAATCTTTGTCCCAAAATGAGTGTCTTTTTTGAACATAACTTTGTCCCTAAATGTTTTTTTTTCGAAATTTTTTTCACCGGTTTCTTTATACGTGCAAAACTAAATGTTTGGAAAGTAGATTACAAGATTATATATGAATCTTTGCTACCAAATTGTACACAAAGTTGAGATTTTCAATGTCCCTTAAAATGAAATTTGGACACTCATTTAGGGACAGAGGTAGTAGTTACTAAAGAGACCTCCAATCATAGAGCTATCTTGATGGAGGGTGGCATTACGGGCGTATGGAGAGGGGGATTTTCTATGGATTTTGTCAACTACCCATCATAATTCATCATTATTAGCCAGTTATTCGGCGAGTAGCTGAATGTACTTATCCTCAATCCTCATCCTTTCCAGAAACAAACTAATTTCAACACCATTAATATCTAAAATCAGAAATGGTACTATCTTTTAATGAAATACTGAGGATCACCCTAGAATGCAACTTTTCTAACAACCTTTTTGCTTATAAGCATCTCTAATATGTTCTAGTAAGCGGAGCATCGTTTACCGATAAATCGAAGCGTAACTAGTTCACTCTGCAAGATTCTAGAAATGTACAATTAGCATCCTAAGCAAGATCATCTGACTTACCAAGTAAACATTTTAAATCTCTCAAATTACATCTAATTATCAGGGACATGAAACTGCTGCTCCACATCCCTTCTACAACCAAGGGTGGGGATGGAGCCACGCTCCCATTAGTAGATCAAGGCTGTTGATCTAGTGGACTAAGTGGGCCCACATCAAGTATAATTAACCCCAGCCATTGATCAACAACAAGCAGGGTCAGTAGCTTCATCCCCACCCTTGGATGGGGAGCAGCACATTCATCTTTAGGTTCTAAGAAAGAAAAAGGGTACCTGTACTTGGAGTTGAAGCTGCTTGAGATACTCAATGGCTTCATCCAACATTGAAGCCTTGTCTGTCTGTAACAGCAAAAACCACAACGAAATCAGACAAATCAAACCTTAAAAATATCAAAAACTGAGAATTCATGACAAAATTTACCTTGTTTGAGTTAGGAATTAGTTTCTGTAACGCCTTCATTTTTTCATTAATTCGACTCCTCCTCCTCTGTTTTGACATAACCCACTCATCAAAAATTTCAGCCTTTTCAGTTCCATAATCAAGAACACATACTCAAAACACACACACACATACATTACAGGAAATGCAAGTTTAAACATACACACAAATCACAATCTGACCTTTTCGGACAAATTATGAACTTCGGCGGCCCGACTTCTCTTAGACGGATTACGCTGAGAAGATGGCTTTGCCGCCATTTCTTCCCCCAAATTTTCAAAACCCTCCTGCATTACACCCAACAACCCATCATCATTCAACACCCTACCTTTCAATAATTCATTACAAAAATTTAGTGGCAGCAGGAAGCAAGAAAAAAGAAAATATTACCTCGCTTTCGCAATCATAGTCTTCGGGATCATTATCAATCGTCCCTGCCGAAGAAGACGAAACAACCGTCGGAATATATGGCGAGAAAACGCCTAACCCGGCTGAGATCCGGTCGGTGACGGGTAAATGAACCGGTTGATGAGTATTTACAGGCGGATTATGAGAAGTAGAAAATGATTGGGTTTTATGGGTAGCGAAAGCCTGCTGCGAGGAAGAACGGAGGAGGATTTGGTGGAGGAAACGGGATATATCGTCCTGCTCGGGCGGAGGAGCATTAGGAGGAGGAGGAGAAGAAGATGAACAAGCAGTTGAAGCAAACATGTCCGCCATTTTAACTTTTCCTAGTTGTAATCATCAAAAATCAAGACACCATTTTTACATCATTACAGAAAAAGACAATTATCAGTCTCTTTCTCTTCTATCCCTCTGTGATTGTGTGTGTGTGAGAGAGAAGGTGGGTAAGGGTAGATGGGAGTGGAAGGAGAAGTGAAGAAGAAGGGGTGAAATTGTGGGCGGGGTTTAAATGCAGCAGAATAGTACTACTAGTGAATAATGGGTGGGCTAAGGGCTAAATCCCCACCCACGCGCAAGAGTGCGGTTCGGTTGTGTGGAGGTTTGGAGTTTGTGATAGTGGTGGGAGAATAGAATTTCGACTATCCAAGGCATTGGCGTGGGAGACATTAACTACAAGGCATCAGAGTTGAACGGCTTATGCACGTGACCCTCACTATATCCTATGTTGAAAATTGGTATAGGAAATTAGGTGTTTGACCTAACTTTGATCAAAATTTAAAGAGTTTTTATTTTATGGAAAATAAATTTAAGTTGCAAACAATCAATCTACGTTGGGAGTAGATTACGTAATATATTTATTTTCTTAAAATCAATTTCGGGTGAATGAGAAATTAATGCTCAAAGTGTGCAACTTATAATGGGTTAATGAAGAGTTTGTGAATATGGAAAGTCATATCCCACATTGCCTAGAAAGCACAAAGTTGGAGAGTATTTAAACTCCTACACTTTAGTGTGATAACAATCAAGTGTTATCCTCCTACCATGCAACCTAGTGGAATAATGTGCTAACCATGCATTAGTTTTGGGCTAGCTCAAAATTGACCCATAACGAGCGAAGGTCGCTGGGAGCTGTGGAGCCTTAAACTTTTGGTAAAATTCGGCTCGATGGTGGTTCAGCCCATGGTTCGGTTGATCTAGGTCCGGTACGGTCCAGGGTTGTGGGCTGCTCGGTTGATGGGCTCGGATTGGATTGGGCTTGGAGAGGCCCAGTTCGCAGAAAGGTACACGCAAACCGGCGGGTCAGGTGCAGTGACAGATCCAGGAATTTCTGTTAGTGGGTGCCAAAAAATTTACCGGCGCACTTTATGACTTTCGATACACAAAAGCATTTTCTTGCGAAATAAAGTTCAAGGAAAGCTTACCACTGTTCTGTTGCAGATAGTAGATATCCATCTCTTTGATTGCTCTACTTCTACTAGTGCTCTTCTACTCTGGTTATGGCATGAGCTTGACTTTATCAGGCTGCACACAATGAATTAAAAGAGCATAAGTTATAAACACAAGCTTACTTTTTTGAATGTTGGATCAATATTCGCTTAATGAATAAAACGAGCTGACTTATCGGTAGGCAGTAACAATGCTTCAGATTTGCAGTACATATAGCAAAAGCAGCAGCTAACATAGCTAACATAACAGGGTTATAGCACATCAACCATTATCCTTGTTTGCAAGTCTCACTTCACTTTTCTAGTTCAATTAACATTTACACATCTAACTAGTTAATGATATCACAAAGTATCAAATAAAAATATATGCAACATAAAAAGTTAACTGTGTACAGAGACAAATAGCTACATAAAAGATAATTTTTATAGATAAGCACCAAAGGATAAACCCCATGTACATAGTGTTTATAATTAAATCAAAAGGAAACAACCATAACAAGAACTGGAAAATGAGTTTAATTTGAACAAAAGAGGTGCTTTTTGAGGGGTGAATTTACGTCGATATGATATACAAAAGTGCGAGAAACACCCCTAAACCTACTTACAAAAGGATGCTATGTTAAATCACTATATACGCAAGGTGCTTTAGCGAACTTCTAATACTAAAATGCAGGTCTTCGACTTTTCATAAGTTGAAATTGTTGAATCACATCTTCAATATGGTATCAAAGATTTTCTTCTCTACTTACAAGAAGAAGTGGAATTGAAGTCAAAATTTTGAAATACCTTCTTAGTAAGTACTGCCAAGGAGTTGTGGGAATCTCTAGAAAGGAAGTACAAAATCGAAGATGTCGGGGCAAAGAAATTTGTCGTCGGTAAATTCCTTGACTTCAAAATGGTTGATTCCAAACGAGTGGTCACCCAGGTGGACGAAATTCAACTCATACTTCACGACTTAGTGTCTGAAGGAATGATATTGAACGAATCTTTCAAAGTGGCAGCAATCATCGAGAAACTGCCACCAGGATGGTCTGACTTCAAGAACTACCTCAAGCATAAACGCAAGGAAATTAAGGTAGAAGAATTGATCATTTGACTTCAGATTGAAGAAAATAATCGCTTTCAGGAGGCAGGGTCAAAGGGAAAAGAAGCCAACTCAGTCTGCCAACCAGACTCTAAATCAGCAAACGGAATTCGCTAAACGGATTTAGCTCTAGTCCGCTCACCGGACTCTAAACAGGCATAACGGTTCCGCTAAACGGCTCCAGCCTCAGTCTGCTAACCAGACTCTAAACCTTGGACACGATGGGCGGTCTCATAGCATCGTACCTTTTCCATCAACAAAAGCTGCTCATACAGGGAGCGCCCTGTGAGAGCCCGCGCTCGAAACCTTAATTCCGCGCTCGTGTCCTCATAATTATTTCCATACTTTGGTTTTGGAAAATAGAGTCTCCACCTCATTTTATTTTAGGAAAATAGAGATAAAACCCTTTTTTAGTTTAAAAATGAGAAAGTGGGTTCGGGGGCTAAGTTACGAGTAGAGAAGGTGATTAGCAGCACTCCACTCGCCCTTACGGTCTCTAGCATGCTTCCGCCTACTCTTGATTTTAATGTCCCTTTTTTGAAATGCCTTGTTATGCCTTAACTTTGAGAAAAATGTGTGTTTATGTACAAGGTGTCTCATATTCTAGGCATGTTCATTTAAATTCACAACCGGGAATCGGTTTGGATGGATTTTCCGATTGGTTTTTTGAAAATGGTTTTGAAACACTTAGAAAAGGAAACATACAATGGGAAGGGGATTATGTACAAATTATTCACAAAAGGGAGACAAATCCCTTATAAAATAAATGTCCAAGAAAGGGTCGATGTTCAAATTCAGGGACCGCTCTTCATTTCAACACCAATGTACCTGTTCGAAACCTATCCAAATTTAGAAACAAAACTTGGGATTTACTCCCAACATGTTAGAGAACACATAAGAATTTTTTCTTAATTTTTGGATTAGGTTTTCATATTTGAATCATGCAAAGAACACAGAGGTGAAATCTTCCCAGAACAGTAAACACATAGCATGTCAGACTTTCATGGCAAATTTACTCTATCGTATCTTGGGAATATGGAAAAACACAAAACATGAAAGTTTAATCTAACATATAAAACATGAAGTTTGCTAAGTTTCAAGTCCAGAAAACATGTTTATAAGGTTCAAAAGATATCTGACATTTAGATGTCAGAATCTGAAAATTATCTATCTGAGAGTAAGCACTTGTTTCAAAAATTAGAAAGAGGCCTTTTATGAAGTCACAAAATTATTACAAAAGAATAATCATTTTCCTTAGTTAGTTTAGAAAAAATATCGTGTTTTTACCTCAGTTTGAAAATCAAGTTTTGATGGAGTTTTAAGCATGAAAACACAAGTTGGACAGAAATGCTGCAGACAGGGCAACACATCTGAACTACAAAAATGTCTTTCAAAACATGACTTAAACTTGTAATATGACCACGAAACTTGGCATGAATAATATTCAATATATAAATAACAACTTTAATATTTTGATCTAAATCCATAAATGAAGTTATGATGGAGTAAAAAGGTCATGAAAAGCATAAGTTGGACAGAATACATGAGCTGGTTGCAAAGAGCATGAAAATGGGCCTCAAAACATGGTCTAAACTTGGAATGGATTCATTAAACTTGGGTAATGTGTTTATTAGCATGTTATTGAAACTATTAAGAGGCCATTTATGAACAAACATAAGTCAAAACATGATTAAGAATGAAAGAACAAGAAGAGGACAGATTGTGAACATTTTGAAAGAGGCTTCAATTTCATGCTTAAACCTTTCATTTAAAGTTTGGGAATGGACATGAAATGAACATAAAACTCATATATACATCATGAATCAGAAATTTAAACACTTACAACATATTTACATGAATATTACAAACTTAGAACATGAACTACATAGAAAAAATAGGAGTCTAGCCATTCTAATGGCTAGACTCTAAACTAAACACATATGTTTTCTACATTGCTTACATCTTAGATTTACAAAGGATGATTATTAACTCCTTCCCTAGTTTAGGTTGGTGAGTTGTGCTCCCTTTGTCTCTAAGGGGAGACTTCCTTCTTTTTTTTTTGATTTTGAGTTGAGTTGTTGTTGTTGATAGAGTGGATGAGATTGTGTTGTTTGTTTGCTTGAGTTTGCTAGTTATTGAAGGTTGTTTTGTGGTGTTTGGATGGTGGTTTAGTGGTGGAGATGTGGTGGAGGAATGGTGGTGGTAGCAAGAACAAGAGAAGAATGAGGGAATTGTGTTAGAACATGGCTTGCATTATAAGTCATCTAGTATTTCCATACATAAAATCATGATTATAATGTTAATATAAAGTGTAGTAAATTATAATAAAATGTGTAGAATTCCTGGGATGTAATTTATCTATTTTTAATGGGCAAAAAGGTAAATTGACATCACTTAGGTTGAAAGGGTGTAGTCCCTAAATGAGGTGCCTAATGGTTTCATATATAAAGGGCTCTCCATCAGCCCTAGAAACTACTACATTCACTTATTCTCTCCTAAATAATCTTTATTAGTTGCTAGAAGTACTAGAGAGAAAGGCACAATCATTTAGAAGAACTCAATCCCCTAATTCTTCTTCTTCTTCTTCTTATTTCTCCCTACAACATCAATCATGGATTCAACAGGTATACGATTCTGCCTTCATCTCCTCCTCAAACTCATTCCAGAATAGAGTATGACATTCAGGGATTAAAATTGTTTCAACAAATTGGTGTAGGATGGGAATGTAGATGAATGAGGATCTCTCCCTCTTTCTTGGTTGATATGAGGTATATGGAGGGTGTAGGGGGTTTCTTTGGGACCAAAATACCCCTTAGAGAAGGGTAGTAGAGGGTGGTCAGCCCTTTGCTTCGGGGTCAAAGTCTTAGTGGAAGTAATCATCATCAACATGTAGGAAAACCATGAGAGGAAGTAATCTAGTGGAGCTGCAGAAGAACAGCCGTACGGCTGAGGACAAGCCGTACGGGAAAGCGAGGGCCGTATGGTGTTGAGTTGAAAATGCTGAGTCAATTTTGGCCACCACGTGTCGCTTTGCTAGTGCTCCATGAAGAATGACTCACCTAATTGCATACGTACCAGCAAGCCACGTCTGAGTTCATGTAAAAATGAGTTTATGCATTTTTCAACTCCGTTTTCTCGTTCCGTAATGACCCGAATTGCTTCGGTGTGCGCGTAATGGTGGTCCGGTTGTCCGTGCCTCCAACGTGAAAGTTGTTCGTTATAATTTTCTGGTTACAATGTGATGGGACGGATTTGACACCATTATTTCCTAAGTTTCTATGAACTTAAATTGTGATTTTTATGTAATTTAGACTAGTTTTGATGTATCTTGGGGCAAATATGTAATTATGTGGTTTTATTGTAATCCGGGGATATTTTTAACTTTTTTATATTTCTATCCAGATGAAATCTTCTATGAGGTCAAAGTTCATGTCTCAAGATGTCAAAGGAAGTCAAAGTCAACCATGAAAACGAAGTAGCGGTCAACCATTAAATAAGAAGAAAGGGCAGGAAAAAGAAAACCAGTACGTGTGATAAGCAAACGGACATGGGAGTCCGAGTCGGACTATCCTTCACCAAAATCTATCAGTACGTGTGGAGGAGCAAACGGACACCAAAGCATGAGACGGACACCAGAGCACGTCTCGGACACCACATTCCGTGTCGGACTAGTGGGCGGATCGTGTACGTACGCGGAATCCTATTAATTAAATTATCTTTATTTTCTTTTATTCTTTTCCTTTTTTGGTCCTTGTATTAGGAGTAGGTATTTAAAACCTTTTATCATTATTAGATTAGGGATCTCTCTTTTTCATTAATTTTTGAGATCGTTCTTTATTTTGTCTTGGAGCTTTTGAACTCTTCCATGGAGAACTAAACTCCATAACTTTGGATTTGAGATCTTGATCCGGATTTTAATTTCTATTGAGGTATTTATTTTTCCCAATTAATTCTTACTCATAATCTTGCTTGTATTGATTTAGATTGATAGTTAAGGGTTTGTGAATTTGGCCAATTCACTAGTCATTTTTATTGATCTTTGCTAGATTACTATGTTCTGTGCCAGAATAAGGGTTTTCACCGTAGCATCTTCACGGATTGTGTATGTGCCATAGCAATTCGGGAAGTAGGCAAGATTTAACGATAATCTAATTAACATTAGAAAGCGTTCTTGATCTTAGTCTCTTAAAACATTATCAATTAATCTTTAGATCTTTTCTGTGCCAGTTTAGATTTAATTTTAATTAGGGTTTCTAGTGAGTGTGCCACTGCTAGTAACTAATTTGAAAGAAGAGACAGAGATTGAAATACATCTCGTGATCAAGTGAATAAGATTAACGGAGAAAAGAATTATCGGTGATATTAGAATTAAAAGCCGGGGATAGTATCAAATCTGAAGTACTTTTAAATCATTGTTTTAATCAATTTAGTTTAATTTCCCATTTTAGGATTTAATCATCAAAATCAACCCTCGATCTGGTTAAGTGACTAGTACGCAAATAATCACTGTTCTTCTTGGATCGACCCTGACTTACCCTAATTACATTATTAGTGGCCAAGTTTAGGTCTAATTTAGTAGGCGTGCGATTAAGCCTACTAGGCGTGCGATTAAGCCTACTAAATTTTGGCGCCATTGCCGGGGAACGGTGTTATTGTTTGCTTTCTTTTTCTTCTCTTTTCTTTTTATTTTTCTTTTATTTAATTATTTGTTATCTCTTTAGTTATATTTATAACTTGTTATCCTGTAGTGTGGAACCGTGTATTGTCCACACCCGTTCTACTAACGATTTGATTGTACCGTTTGATCCAGAAATCGAAAGATCTTTTAGGAAAGGACGACAACAAAGCAGGAGAGTCAAATGGATATTGTTAGCTGAAGAGATGGAAGATAATCAGAATCAGGCCGGGGGTGGCGCTGATGAAACTAATTCAGGTGGTGGTGGCGCGAGACGTGAACGAGCAGTTCCACCACAGACATTGAGGCAAAGGACTGCCCCGAATTGGAATGAGCAACCACATGCCGTCTAATTCCCTGCCTTACCTGTCGGGGTGACGTTTGAGTTGAAGCCGGGGCTACTGAACCAGCTACCACACTTTTTAGGGATGCCCGGAGAGGATCCCAATCAGCACATCTCTCAGTTTGTGCAAATCTGTAGACACCCCATTTTGGACGTTCATTCATGATCACACTACTTCTGTGTCTCCTTTGATTTGGGTCGAAACTCGTTAAGTTGGACATGTTTCGTTAAGTTTGTGACTGACTCCGTTAGTCAGGGACCAAAATGAACATTAAAACTACTGCAGAGGGGAAAAAGTGAATTCTAGCACTGAGATATCTCGTACGAGACATTGATGTCTCATACGAGACATCCCCCCTTGACAGTCGGATTTTGGTCAGTTTCCTTGTTGATCTCAACCCCTTTTCTTGGCAAACACTCAAGCAATCCGGGATAAACCTAATGGACGATCCTAGAGTCCAAAAATACCTCTGGGGAAATCAAGTCTTTGATTCCCATCCAAACTTACCCCCTTGGCTTAAACCCTAGGTCAAGAACTCCTATAAATAGAGGTTCTTGAACCGAAAAACCTCTAGAATCCCCATTCACCCAAAAACCACTCCATATCTGATAAAAAAAGTACTCATAATCAGTCCCTCTTCCCCACCTACGAAATTCAAGCCTCCACAACACCATTCAAGCCAAGTTAATTGGATCTTCAAGGCCTTTAGTCAAGGCCATCCATAGGATTCTTGAAGAACTCTTAGGTAAAACTCTTTGTTTTCTACCTTCTCAACCTCTTCTTTGTCTTTGAAGTAGTGTGATTCCATCAAAGGATCGGCCTAGAGCGTCTCCAATCCATGGAGATGGTCTCGAAGCATATGATCCGACATTCCAACTAAATAAGAAATTATTTATTTGTTTGTTTTTTTTAGTACATGAATGCATAATATTAATAATGATGATGATGATTTCGTAAGCAAGACCGATCCTAGATCGGGTGGATTGGGTGCTCCTTCTTTACCTTCCCAATCCATAACTTAACCCCCGAACTCAAGAATCTCACGGTCCGTGTTCCGTTCAACAACATGGTGGCGACTCTCAAATCAAATAAAAAAGGTAAAGCGAGGACAAAATCGCCCTCGAGCGCAAACAATGGCGACTCTGCTGGGAACGATCATCATAAGAGGGTTAGACTTGTGTTGAAATCATCGTCATTATTCTTAAAATTTTGCATTCTGTACTATAATCTGTTCCCAGACTAGGATGTCTCGTACGAGGGATTGGTTGTCTCGTACGAGACATCTCGGTTCTGTCCAACTGATCTGATTCTCTGGTTTGAAAAAGGAGTTTTGCTCGGTTCAAACACGTACACAGGGTTTCAGATCTGCTCCCCCCTCTATTTTTGAGTCTTAGGACCCTCCTAATGACGAAGAAACTCCCCATATATCATAAGGCTAACCTTTGTTTTGCAGGAGTACTTGCTAAATGTTTTATTCTCTGCTTTGATTATGTTTGCCTTTTGTGTGAACTACGACGGCCTGAGTTCCTCCACAAGAGGGAAACGTAGGCAGTCACTTGGCCCGGCCATTGCTTGTTTTTGTTTTACTTTAAAAAAAACTCTCTATTTTCTCTTTGACACCTAGATCTTGACCCTCATACACGTGCACACATGTAGAATAATTGCACTACATATCCTATAAACCCGGGTCCCAATCGGAGGACGAATGCCGGTCAGCACCACCATTCTAACGAATGGCCCTTGCCAGTCTCTCCAAAGATGGTGTACCCACTCTATGACACGCTCCTAGACTGTGATCATGGGGAACCTTAGCCGTAAGCCTTGCATCAACCTCATGCATACATACTAGCTAATAAGACACTCCTCGAGACCGGTCGGTTCGATTCTTAGGGTTGTTTTAATCTTTGCCCAAGATAACGCATTTTTTACAATCTATAATCCTCCCTTCATGAATTCTTGACGATTGTCCCTTCGGTATGAATTGTTAGACAAAGGGTTGAGGTGATGAGATGAGAATTTTTCTACAAGGATTCGAGTCTAGTCTCTCTCACCATTAAAACCCCACGTTTGACAATGTCCCTTTCGGTTGTCCCTTACAAGAATTCATGAGGTCTGATTGCATTAAAGGCGTTGTTTAACAAAGTGAAAAACAACTACGGAATCACTTAGGTTTGGTTAATTGAATGGTGGATTCCGATGAGAATATGGGACCTTTGCCCGAATTTTCCATTTGGGAGAGTGCAATACAGTTGAAAAACAAGGGGCTCATATTCTAGGGTGACAGAATCCACTGTTCCAGGATGACCTAGAGTAGTAACCTCTCAAAATGGATTAAATTCCATCCGACCAATAGGATTAAAATCTACCAATCTGACTGTCAGGTTAGATGTCTCGTACGAGACATCCTTTGTCTCGTACGAGACACCTCTCCTTTTCTGTGATTCTGCCGTGTTGGTCAACCATATATCATAATAGCCGACTTGTTGGGACCCCAGCCTGGATTTGATACAGTTTCTGCACTCTAGGTCCGTTCGATTAGCAAAGTAGCTCCACCCTCCTGACACAATGCCCGCCCGCACGGAAATATCTCTCAGAGAAATCTCACAAAGTCTGCGCTTCAAGATGGAAGCCACCGGAGGTTGGAGGGAAGGCCTACCCAACGTAGAGGCCCCGGAAATCAATATCATGCAAGAATTTTGCTTCAGAGGGCTCGACTATGCCTCTTATTATGCTCATGACCAAGTCAAAGAGCGTAACGAGCAAAGCGAAAAGGACTGGCCTGAGATCGAGAAAATGATCGACGGCAGTAAGCTTAAGATATTACAAGCCGAATACAATAAAATGAACAAATCGTACAATGCCGCTGTCAAGAGAGCTCAAGATTTGGAGGACAACCAAGAAAAGGTCATCAATGATGAGGTAGGTAACCGCATCAGCCTGCTTTATCAAGACCTAAAGAACCAAATAGAGGAGGAACATAATCATCACTTCAATGTCATGAGGGACCATTATGAGAGCATCATGCAAAGCCTCCAACACAAGCCACAAAGGGTCTACACCGATTTGAGCCAAATCCGACTTGGTAGGGTGTTCCGTGTGCTTGAGAGGGAAGGAAAGCTCACACCGATGAAAGGGTACAAGCCCAAGTATGAGGGAGCCGGAAAGGCCTTGCACTTGTATTGTTACTACAACCAGTGCCGCGGTCACCACACCGACAAATGGAACAACTTGAGGGATAAGATCCAAGATTTTATCGACCAAGGCACTCTCCAGATAATAGGCAATGGAATCGGCCTCGTGCTGAAGAATGAGAGACCCAAACCTCGCGCTCCTTTTCCACTACATTAGTTAGAAATTAGATAGACTAGTTATTTATTCTATTTCAATAGATTAGACGTTTCTTTCCGTTATTTCATTGAACTAGTTGTTTTGCGCTTTTTAAGGGATCCTATTCACCCGAGAAACATTGTGGGTGAGAGCATGCCCTCCTATCAATTTCAACTTTTAGTAATAGTTAGTTTCTTTTAAGTTTCTTGCATTCTTTGTATTTTTCAAAAGCAAAGTAGTGTAGAGATGGTAGAAGTGCACAATGAAAATGACTATTCTAAGGCAATTCTCTCCGGAACGCGCCCAATACTTAACATGATGCTAAAAGAAGGGTACTTCCCCAGTCTTGGACTTGGAAAGCATTTACAAGGGATAAAAGAACCACCACATGTCGTTCTATACCCCCCGAAATATGGTATATGGTATGTGTCACCACTCAAGGGCATCCCTAAGGAAGAAAGAGATTGGACCTCATACATAGTGCCACTAGCACCGCCCTATCGAAGGACTCTAAACGGGTACTTTGTACGCGAAGGCGAAAATCTGCCATACTTCATGTTCCCTGAACCATGGATCGACTATAGGGGGAAGCGCCAACCGGGCTTTGAAATATTCGGTGACTGTGGTCCGTACTCACTTGAAACAGAACCGACGCAATTCTCGTGGCTACCTCGAGAATTACGGGGTACCAAGGCCGAAGCATTCAGTGAGTGGGACTTTGAGTTGGGGGAAGACCTACTGCGCCAATTTCTCAACCTTTGCAAGCTAGAGGATACTCAGATCAATGTAATAGACAAGGGGGCGCTCCGAACCGAGATTACACTGAGCTCATCAAGAGTGTGACTAGCCCATCCAGAACTGGTACGCAACTGGGGGACCCATAGCAAGTGAAGACTTCCTGATCAAAGAATTAGGATTTACTCCCCATCCCCATAGAGAAAGAAAATTTGTAACTCTTACCTTAGAGTCAGATACCACTACCGATGAGCTCACCCAAGAGGCCTTGGATGCCATCGCGGAACGTGTATTCCCCTACTTTCTTAATAAAAACATAGATCTTTTCGAGTATCCTGAGATTGCTAGCGTCATAAATGATGAATTAACTAATAACTCTAACGAATTAGATAATAATGAGTCATATGACGAGATAGACCAAGAAAATGAACAAATCTTAAAAAAATTAATAAGCAAGTAGGTCGTCATGGCGGAAATGGTCCTATTGATGCCGAAGAAATGCAAACATTTAATCTGGGGACGGACGATGATCCGAAAGAGACCAAGATTGGCAGTTTCTTCAAGGGGGAAGACCGACAAGCCCTCATAGCGCTTCTCCGAGAATTCGTGGATGTGTTCGCTTGGTCCTACAAAGATATGCCAGGGCTAGCCAATTCGATTGTTGAACATAAGATACCGCTGCTTCCCGATTCGAACCCAGTCAAGCAGAAACTCCGCAGAATTAAACCCGAGTGGTCGGTACAAGTCAAACAAGAGATAGAGAAACTCCTGAGTGTTGGGTTCATCAAAGTGTTAGAGTATCCAACCTGGTTGGCTAATACTGTGCAGGTTTCCAAGGCAAACGGAAAGGTCCACGTCTGTGTTTATTTCCGTGATCTCAACAGAGCATCTCCGAAAGATGATTTCCCTCTTCCCAACATAGACATGCTCGTTGACAATACCGCGAAATATGAAGTCCGTTCATTCGTAGACAGATTCACCGGTTACAACCAGATCCTCATGGCCGAGGAAGACCAACATAAAACAGTGTTCACCACACCTTGGGGGACGTTCTGTTATACAGTCATGCCGTTCGGACTCAATAATGCCGGAGCCACTTATAAGAGATCTGTAACTGCGCTGTTCCACGACATGATACATAAGGAGATGGATGTGTACATTGATGACATGATCATACACTCGAAAGGCTCCAATGGGCAGCACTTCGTCGACCTCAGAAAGTTCATTGAAAGGTTGAGACACTACAAGATGAGACTTAATCCGGCCAAGTGCACATTTGGGGTAGTGAAAGGAAAGGTCCTTGGATATATGGTAACTGAGCGTGGATTAGAAGCAGATCCCGCTAAAATCAAAGCCATCATTGACATGCCTCTACCTAAGATGCAGAAAGAAGTAAAGGGATTCATGGGTCGCCTTCAGTACATTAGTCGTTTCATTAATCAGCTCACAACGATGTGCGAGCCAATTTTTAAGCTCCTCAAGAAGAATGCATCCCTAGAATGGACCGAAGAGTGCCAAGAAGCCTTCAAAAAAGTCAAGGAATACTTGGTAAATCCGCCAGTATTGGTCCCACCGCATAGAGAGAAACCGTTGACCTTGTACCTTACAGTCAATGACACTGCACTAGGGGCTATGTTAGTACAAGAACAACCCCATTCGAAGAAAGAGAATGCCGTGTACTTTGTCAGCCGTCGCTTCCAAGGGGATGAATTGAATTACTCTGCATTAGAAATGTAACGACCCCAAAACCCCCCTAATTTTCTTAACTTAAAATGGAACTTTTATGTGCATTTTATGTGTTAGGAAATATTTTTATGACTTGCATATATTATTTGAGTATATGTGTTAGTTAATGTGTTAGTAGTAATTTTGTTAAAAGGAATAAATGAGTTAGTTGAAACTTTAGGGTCCAAAGTGTAACTTTAAAGTTCAGGGGCTTAATTGTTGAAAATGAAAGTAGAGGGACCAAAGTGAAAATTTTATAAAAATCCTTATGTACTTATCCTTCCATCACTCTCCGCGTACGCAACATTTCAACTTTTCCATTTTTCATTACTCTCTCTGGTTCAAGAAAGAAAGGTAAGTTTCATCTTATTTTAATTTCTATCTTTTTAATTACTTATCCGTTTTAAAAACAAATTATATAAAAATGATCAGGGCGTTGAGTAGGTCATTTCTACCCGAACAAAATATATTTCTGCGATACTTTTTCCGGAAATAGGTAAGTT
This sequence comes from Campanula takesimana, assembly GCA_026119855.1. Taxonomy (NCBI): domain Eukaryota; kingdom Viridiplantae; phylum Streptophyta; class Magnoliopsida; order Asterales; family Campanulaceae; genus Campanula; species Campanula takesimana. The sequence goes on along the minus strand of JAOWBW010000357.1, from coordinate 265,680 downwards.
ACTAATTCCCCTTAAATAGTAAAATGGTCATATATTTGCTATATGTGTGATATGTGGTGAAATTATTGTGAAAATAATTTATTTGTGATACTTGTTTATTTGGGACAAAGGGAGTATAATTATACTGGGTAAGTGACTTGGTTTGTATGCAAGGATGTATATGGAGCATGTTTATATCTTGAGAATGTTAGTATAAGTGTTTGAAAATATACTCCTACTTGTGGGACGGTAAAATATTAACTTGAGTTAAATGTTAAATAAGTATATTATAAAATTATACTATTATTCTTGTGACAGGGAAATTAAATGAAAGTATCCCTAAATGAGTATATTAGTATATTAGAAAAATTATATTTATACTTGTGGAACGGTGGAACGAAAGGAGTATAGTTTGTTCAGGTTTTGGCCTGGCGGGTGTGTTGGGCGGCCGCCCAAATAGGGCGTACGGCCGCCCACTTATCAGGAAAATTTTTGTCTTGAGACAGAGTGTTTTGGGCGGCCGCACAGTCTGGTGTGGGCGACCGCCCAGGGCTGCTGAAAATTTTGAGTTGTTTAAATTCAAGTGAATTAGGGTTAAATCTTGGTCTACGTCTTAGGTGATATCCTAGAGTACCTAGAGGGTTGTTGTGGAACACCCTAGTGTTTGAAATTGGTTCCTTTGTGAACAAATGTGTTAGGGAATATAAATAAGTGTTACATGGGGTATTGTTGAACATCTTTTGATGTGGTTTGGATTGGTTCATCTTTTGATGTGTTTGGCTTGGTTCCTTATTTTAGAATCATTGCCCCGGTTGTTGTTGTTTAGCAAGTATTCATTACTGTGCTCTTTGTGGAAAGTCCAGCTGGTCTTGTTTTGGAGTCAGGCAATGGGAGAATTATAGTGGTACAAGTATGTTCACTATAAGGTTTTCCATTGGTACCTTGTGTCAGGCGGTGGGAGAATTATAGTGGAACACAAGCCAAGTTCACTATAAGGTGTCCACTGTGCCTTCTCTGTTTCCTCAGTCCAGATTGGCCTTGGATGGGATGAATCGCTCCCTTTGGTGAGAATTTGGGTTATGACTTTTTCCCATTGTTACTTGGGTTCTTATGGTTATGGTTTGGTTTTCGGGATCCCGGCTTCAGCTATTTCTGCTACTCAGATGGTATTCTCAGATGGTATTCTCAGATGGTTATGTTACTTCGGTAAACCTTGGCTTGGTATTCTCATAGGAGTGTTTACTCCTACACTATGTGTTGTATGATGAGTTGGTCGTTATTTCCAATCGGTATGGGACGGTTGGCGATAGGGAGCCTCTCATGTTATGTGCTATATGCTATATGATTATTTGTTGATATTGTTTCTTTATGATTATCATATCAGCATGTAACGTAGTTGCATTATAGTAGCTTACTGAGATTCATTCTCACCCCTTATTTGTTTACTGTTTTAGATAAAGGCGAGTCCAGAGAATAGGATAATTGCACGGGAGGAAGTCGTGGTGGTAAGAATTTGGGATATGAGTTTTGTCAAGGTTACATTACATAGATGTATAACCTTTTGGGTAGAGTTTCCTTGACTTCATCATCTTGTATCACCTATATTTTGGATAATGTCGGTGTATGTACATTTGTATAAAAGTTTGTAAGCCTTCGGGCTAAATACTTTCGTTTGTGAAAGTTGTTTGAAAAGTTTGTTTGAAAGTTAGTGGAAGTCTTTGAACTTCAAGTGTGGATTTTGTTAAACTTTATGAAAGTATATTTCAAAAAATTTTCTAAAAGTGTTTTATGACGTCTTCCAATCGTGTCCCGAGCGTGGGGCCAAGTAGGACCACGGGTCTGGGGCGCGACAAGAAAAGTCATGTGTTGCACTGGTATGGGTAGTTGATAGACTAAAGCCGTACATGGAAGCGTTTCCTGTACAACTGATTACCCGAATGCACCCGATGAAGTACATCTTCGAGAAGTCGCATGTATCCTCTAGAATAGCGAAGTGGTACTTTATGCTCGCGGGGTATGATATCACTTACATCACACAGAAATCCGTGAGAGGAAGAGTCTTTGCTGATCATTTAGCCGTATTTCCATGTGATGAAGCGAATGGGGAAGACCCGCGATTCCCTGATGAGGACATCATGGCAATAGCAGAAAATAAGTGGCAATTATTTTTCGATGGCGCAGCCAATAAACGGGGATATGGCATTGGCATGCTACTAGTAGATGCCTCAGATTTCTACACTCCACTCGCAATCTGCCTTAACTTCGAGGCCACTAACAATATTGCCGAGTACGAAGCTTGCATAGCGGGGCTTGAAGCAGCCTTAGAAAGAAATGTGACCGAACTAGAAGTGTACGGAGATTTACAACTTATAATCTATCAGTCACTCAAGAAGTGGAAGGTACAAGATCCTACACTCCATAAATATAATGACCATCTCCAAGACTTGGTCAAACAATTCAAAGAGGTCACTTTCTACTATATTCCTAGAGATAAGAACCGCTTAGCAGACTCGCTAGCCATGCTAGCATCACTTGTGGAAATTCCCGAATGGACTGAGGTCAAAACCTTCAAAGTCACGAGGCGAACGACTCCTGCTTATTACTCAATCATAGACCTGCACGACTGCAAAGAAGAGTGTGGCTCTGTTTCTGTAAATACCTTGGATGATAAACCTTGGTATTATGATGTATGGAGTTTCCTCCTAGACGAAACATTACCATCAGACGCATCACCTAAAGTGAAGATAGCCCTCAATCGGTTTGCCGCCCAATTCATTATTATAGGTGATCGCCTCTACAAGAAACACCACAAGCAGTGTCTACTCTATGCTATTGAACACGAAGCCGTAGAAATCATGGACCAAGTCCATCAAGGAGTCTGTGGAACCCACATGAATGGCAGTATGCTAGCGAAGAAAGTCGTCCGACTAGGGTACTATTGGGCCACAATGGAAGCCGACTGCACCAACATGGTTAAGAAATGCCACAAATGCCAGATACATACTAACTTGCAACATGCACCACCATCCGTGTTATACCCCATGACATCCCCTTGGCCATTTTCTACGTGGGGAATAGACGTCATTGGCAAAGTCTCGCCGATGGGTCATAATGGGCATTCATTCGTATTAGTCGCCGTTGATTACTTCACCAAGTAGATCGAGGCTCAATCCTACAAAGTCTTAAATGCCAGAAAGGTGGCTGAGTTCATTAAGACCAACATCATATGCCGATATGGGGTACCTCATGAGATGATATCTGACAATGGCTCGCACTTTGAGAAAGAATGTGACCAACTACTTGTAGAGTACAAGATAGAGAGACATCAGTCATCACCGTACCGACCACAAACCAATGGAGCAGTCGAAGCTGCTAACAAAACCATAGAGACCATCGTTAGGAAAATGGCTAAGACTAGCAGGGATTGGCCCGACAAGCTAGCTTTTGCACTCTAGGGCTATCATACCGCCATCGGTGAAACTCCATACGCCCTAGCCTATGGGATGGAAACAGTGCTACCAATCGAATTAGAGGTACCATCACTAAGGGTTCTCCTAGAAAACCAAGTGAATGAAGTCGCATGGTTGAATAGCCGTTATGAGCAACTATCCCTGCTAGATGAACGACGACTTCGAGCCGCCGAGCATATCCAAGCATATCAACAGAGAATGGCCAGAGCATTCAACAAGAAAGTTAAGTCTAGAAACATCAAAGAAGGGGACCTTGTCCTACGCGAACACCGTCCCAGACCATTTAATCCTATGGGAAAGTGGGGGATCAAGGTGGATAGGCCCTTAAATAGTCAAAAAGATCTTCTCCGGAGGAGCGGTACAACTCGCAGACCTAGATAGAGATCAACTGCCGAAGCCAGTCAACTTGGACAAGCTGAAGAAGTACTATTCATAGCTCCGTCCCCTATTTCAAAAAAAAAAGAGAAAGCTCGCTAGGTTGAAAACCCGCAAGGGCGGCCTAGGCAAAAGTTAGAGCCAAAAGGCACGAGAAAAGAAGCCTGCTAGATTGAAAACCTGAAAGGGCGGTCTAGGTAAAAATCAGGGTGTGGATATATAAAAAAATAAAAATAAAAATAATATATATATATATATATATATATATTTATATATATTTATATATATATAATAGGGGACAGTCTTGTACGAGGCACCTATGTCCCGTACGAGACATGTCAGTCAACAGACATATTTTTCTCTTTCTTAAACAAGAACTATGATGACCTGAGCTCCTTATTTAATTGATGTAAAAGGAGAACGTAGGAAGTCTTTTGGTCCGGTCTATTCAATAAATAAAATCAAAATCTTGTTTTCTTATTAACTGAATGCATTTCAAGAAAGCAATAAGAAAATTTCTAACATGAATACCAACTTGCAAAAGAAAATAAATAAAATACTAAAAATCTAAACATTGGTCTATCTAAGCAATCTCTCGATACTCCTAAGGATATATTTCTTCCTTAACTTAGTAAGGGCTTGACCACAGTTCGCCTTGTCATTCCTCTTCCTCTTGTGCAAAGGTATCTCAAAACTGGGAGGAACGTCAAGTCTACTGAACACCGAGGGAGTCAGTCTCACAAACACATGAAGCCTATCTAGAGCTTGAAATTTACCGGGAAGTCCGTTTTCTCTCTTCTCGTAAAAGTCACTATCCAGAAAATCTTGAGTGGCATCTACTCTGACATTAGAAGGATTCTCCTTAGCCTCCTTCTTCCTCAAATTCAAGCTAGGCTCGAATTGGTCCCCCAACAAAGGACGGCGAATGTCATCAATATTCTCAACACTGGGACGGAGTTCTTTCAGAAACCAATCCAAATACTTTTCGGACAAAGAGATGCTCCCTCCATCATGACGAAGATTGGTCCAACGATCCATAGTGGTGCCTTGCCCCCAAGCGCGAGCCAAGTTCTTAGAGAACCCTGAGTCCATAAAAGAAATGTCTTGAGGCCGCCCCCTAACACGAAAGTGTCCTGCTGTTGGCCGAATTGTCGCATTACCCTCCGAGCAAAATAGAAAGAGGAATCCCTCAAACCCGGAAGAACGACCCTGTCGTACCTAAGGGTATTAGCTACAAACCTCCTCACCTTCCAAAAGGATGGACACCAAGAAATATCATCAGTCTCCGCCTTGGCAAAAAGATGGGCCTACTCCTCAATGCTGAGACCCTTCACCAACAGTCTCCGCCTAAGGAAAGTATAAGGAGAATACTCGGTCGAAGAGTCCAACAGTTTAAAATGTTCTCTGAGCCAAATAGTCAACAATAATGGACTTCCCCGAGTCATAGAGCCGGTTCGGTGTAGCTCGTCAAGACCATGAAGGGTCTCCCCTAAGATAAGATGGACTATGTTGAAGGCCCGTCCTCTAACTTGCAGAACGATGACCATGAGCTCCGTGTTCGCCATGCCACACTTTCTCGTAAAAAGTACGCTTCGGAATAAGCACAATGCCAAGAGGCAACACTGGGAATCCACGCCATGACCGCGAGTCACCCGACCTTTAAATCTCCTAGGCAGAGCGTGGAGATCAACATAGCGGTTATGAATATAAGTCTGCGCCTCGGGAAGGCCTATACTCAATAAATCCCCGAGAGATTCTGCCGGTACCTTGTCATACTTAGGCACCACAATCACTACTGTCAATGGCATATCCAGGATAGCCGCCATATCCTCTACAATAGGGACCTTCTCATTATGCGAAAAGTTGAAGAGATGAGTCGAAGGATCCCAGAAGCGTGCAACTCCCTTTAGAAGGTCCCAATCCGGTTTTAGATTCTTCAAGGTGAAAAGAATCTTGAAACCGAACATCTCTACGAACCTTCCTTGACGAGCCTTGTCAAATGAGCGAAAGAACGTTGCTAAGTCATTCTTGTAGCGTTCCACTAATTCCAAGCCCAAGGAGAACTCATCAACAATTATTGATGAATGGACGGACTTCCTTGAGGCCATTGAGAGCAAAAGGTTGAGAATTTTACTCCAAAAGAAAAGTTCCCAGAACTGATTTAAGGCTGCATGGTATTCTAGGACGGACTAGAGGTGTTTATATACAAGTTTGGACACCAAATCCTCAAGGAAAAGGAGAAACAGCCGCAAACTAACAAGATGGCTCGTACGAGGCATCTCCTAGTTCAGATAACAGAAACTCTGCTCAGATTCAGGTTGCCCAATGAGTTAAAACATGCCTCAAACACCTCAGAAATGCACCCCAGACAGTTCATACATCAGATACAAATGACCCAACACGAATCCATCTCATAAAAATACCCCTCAGTTGACCAACCGGATGTGAATCAATCCATTTACACAGTCAAAAATAAAACTAAAATTAACAAATATATGTGTGTTAGAGTTAGGAGTTAACTGTTGCATAGGTACAAACCAAAGAAAGAAAAATTGTCTTCGCCTACGCCGAGGCAATAAATACATCATCAACAAAAAGAGGGAATGGGGGATCCTATCTACTCGGCCATCAAAAGAAAGGAGACGTCGCCACCGCCACGTGATCACTCGTCGGTCCGAGGTCTCTTCCCGCAAGAAGCTGACTCTGCTGTTTGGCGAGCCGATCGGCCTAAGAGATCCGCAGTCTCTCTCTTTACCCTCTTGGCATAGGCCATGAATTGGGCAAGCCGTCCCGTGACCTCTCTATACTTAGCAATGGGCACCTGTTGAGAAGAAACAAATAGAGATGTCAAAATCTTCAGATAAATGATAAACAGAGAGATGAAATGGTAGAATGACGGAAATGACGGAAGAAGGGTCATAAACCATACTATGGTCGCGTCAGCAGGAGGTACGAGTCCCTCAGGCATATCGTACTGCGCGGGAAGGTCCTCGATGCTCTCTATCCCCTCAGCCATGCTGTAGGTAAAAGAATCCGGTCCAAGCTGTGGACGGAAAGGGACGTGGACAACTCCATGGGCCTGAGCCTGATCGCCCTCCAGAATCAACCGGGGCATGAGATGAGTCAGAAAATCAGCATAATCAGCCTCCAGAGACATATGGTCAAAAGCATCCTGACCAATGATGAGGTCCCCTATCTCCTCCTCCGCAATAGCATAAGAGCTAAGCATATGGGCCGGTGGGTCCAAAGGGACAACGACATCAAGCCTGCCCCCACCTTGCTAGAGAGAGACTCTCTCTCCTAAATAGAAGCATCCCCCACCAAGGCCGATCATCAGCAACCTCATACCAACGAACCCGTATGCATGGTCAATGCCCAAACTCCGCCAAGGAAAGAAGGCGACAGCGGACTCAGGTACGGCCTCCCATCTATCAAAATATAGCCGCATGCGCTCCACCGTCATATCATCCCCCTCTGCCTTCTTATCACGGGTATCCCTGTTACCCCGGTGCCATCTCAAAGTATCTGGGAACATAACACTGTTGTCTCAAAGATTAAAATTGAAGAGACCAAACATGGCGTAAACCCAGGCCTGCAAAATGGGAGAAACATAAAAGATGTCAATATACAATAGACTGGGGCTGAAATAAAGGAGGAATACAGAAGGAGAAGAGTATTATACCTCCCAGGCATGACTGTAGCCGCCTAAGCCAGCGTTCGCACGATCCCGCGAACTCTCATCTATGGCCACATAGCAGTGGGCCAAGCCAGCTAGACCCCAACTGGCACCAGTCACATGCTGCATATCCCTCAGGTAGCTCAACAGAGTGAACAGGGCAGTCGACGTATGATTAGCAAATAGTGTCTCAGAAAAGGCCCACCACAGAAAGCCACGGACAACTGCAATACGGGTGGCGGTGAGATGCATTTGACCAGCATTAACGGTAACATAGGCATCAACCTTATCCCTCAAAGCCTTCAGAGGGACACCCTTACCTAGGGTACGCACAGAAAAGCCCAGAAAATGCCTCATATCATCACTACTAGGTAGAAAGTCAGTATCAACCTCAAGTGGCTCACCGACGATGGCAAGCCCGATAATGGCATGAAAGTCAGTAGGAGTCATGGTGACCTCTCCCCTCCGCATGTGCATAGTATGAGTACTGTCCCACCAGCGCTCCCGAATAGCTTGGAGCAAGTGAACATTCCTCCTCTCACCGACTACGCCGTCAAAGAAGGGCTTAAGCCCAAGATTCTCGATCTCTTCCTTCATCTCACCATTAAGAGTTTCCCACCTCTCGGCAACCGCTCATACACTGCCTCTACAGTTATCAACAACCCTTAATGGCTGCAAACAACAAAGGCAAAAGAGACGAATGTCAGAAAATCAGTAAAACCCTCATTTAAGCATTTTACCCAAAAAGTCGTAGAACTGCCTAGAACGACAGTCAAAATCATGTAATACTATACTGCAATGATTTTCAACATCAACAAGGATGAAATTCCATCGAATCAACCATGCATGATAAACCCTAGCAACAATAATTCTAGGCAAAAATTGACAAAAGTCGAACTGCGAAGGCACCAAATTGAGACATGCAACAACGAAATTGACATGGAAACTCAGTAAAAGGAAGAGATCCTTACCCGCCTCGTCCGAACGGCGTGAGAAATATGATCCTCGGGGAATGGGCACAACTCATCCGTCGCCCACACTTTACCTCTCATGTGCCTACCGAAGAGGTATTCTTTATGAGAACGATTTGCACCGGCCATTTGAAAGGGTTGGGAATCACTAGAACTTGGTAAAAATGAAGATTTTTGGATGAAAAAATCGCCTAGGGTTGAGAATTCCCGAAATGAAATAAGAAAAGGTGATTTGAAAATCACTTTTAGCGCCTAAAATGTCTCTGATCTGCGTAAAAACAGAGAAACCTCATACGAGACATCGCTCCCTCGTACGAGATATCCCCAGAAAAATCTCTGAAAACCCTGTTTTCTCGAGAAATTCCAGAAAAGCCCTGCTTTTAACAGAAAAAAAATCTCAAAAAACCTGTTTTCTCGAGAGATTCCAAAAAAGCCCTGCTTTTAACAGAAACTTCAGAAAGCCCTGCTTCCAATAGAAAGGTCAGAAAAAGCCCTGCTTTTTACTGAGAGGCCAAATATGAACCCGGTTGAAGATGGAACATTGAGTCATTAACAAAAGAATATTTTCAGAATTGGAACAAGCAAAGTTGTTTCTCAGTACGAATTTATTCTCACCGCACATCCAAGATCATGGGTGAGCAACAAAGTCTACATCAGCAAACTCTAAATCCCACGACTGTCATCGAGACGTATGTTAATGGCACAGGATTTACAACCGGGTATCCCACGACTGTTATCAAGACGTAAGTTAATAACACAGGATCCCACCATTTAGAGTCCCACAATTGCCATCGAGACGTATGTTAATGGCATGGGATTCACTTTTCTGACGAAGAGGCAATCTCGTTGGAAGGAGAAGCAATGATCCAAGTAATTGGCGTCTCCGCAACCAGTGATCCCACAATTTTTATCAAGGGATACGCTAATAACATAGGATTCACACCCCTCAGATTCCCATAATTGTCATCAAGGTGTAAGCTAATGGCATAGGATTCATATTTTATGACGTAAAGGCAACCTCATTGGAAGGAGAAGCAAGGATCCAAGTAATTGGCGTCTCCAAACCCAGAGTCCGATCATTGTTATCAAGACGTATGTTAATGACATAGGATTCCCACCAAAGCTGAAGGCAGTTCGTCATCAACAACAGGGCATATTCAGAATTGGTCAAAGAGATTGATTCCTCAGTATGGATTGCAACTGGAGACGGTTCGTCATCAACAAAAAGGAGTATATTCAGAATTGGGTCAAGGCCATTGATTCCTCAGTATGAGTTACTCTCTAAACTCTAAGCTTTACTTACCGCAAGTATTATTTCCAAAAATGATTTTCTAAAAATACCTTAAACCCCGTTTTTGTGTGTTTTCGGAGTCGAACTACGTTTGGTCTGATTTCCTTCCGAGGAATACGTAGGCAGCTATATAGTACGACCATACCCCTAGTTCAAAATGGCGTCTTTTCTATCGACGATGTTACTTCATCCATAAGTATCGTCGCCGAGGGGCTCTGTAGACACCCCATTTTGGACGTTCATTCATGATCACACTACTTCTGTGTCTCGCCTTTGATTTGGGTCGAAACTCATTAAGTTGGACATGTTTTGTTAAGTTTCTAACTGACTCCGTTAGTCAGGGACCAAAATGAACATTAAAACTACTACAGAGAGGAAAAAGTGAATTCCAGCACTGAGATATAGACATCCCCCCTTGACAGTCAGGTTTTGGTCAGTTTCCTTGTTGATCTCAACCCATTTTCTTGGCAAACACTCAAGAAATCCGGGATAAACCTAATGGACGATCCTAGAGTCCAAAAATACCTCTGGGGAAATCAAGTCTTTGATTCCCATCCAAACTTACCCCCTTGGCTTAAACCCTAGGTCAAGAACTCCTATAAATATAGAGGTTCTTGAACCGAAAAACCTCTAGAATCCCCATTCACCCAAAAACCACTCCATATCTGATGAAAGAAGTACTCATAATCAGTCCCTCTTCCTCACTTACGAAATCCAAGCCTCCACAACACCATTCAAGCCAAGTTCATTGGATCTTTAAGGACGTTAGTCACGGCCATCCATAGGATTCTCAAAGAACGCTTAGGTAAAACTCTTTATTTTCTACCTTCTCAACCTCTTCTTTGTCTTTGAAGTAGTGTGATTCCATCAAAGGATCAGCCTAGAGCCTCTCTAATCCATGGAGATGGTCTCGAAGCATATGATCCGAAATTCCAAATAAATAAGAAATTATTTATTTGTTTGCTTTTCTTTTGGTACATGAATGCATAATATTAATAATGATGATGATGATTTCGTAAGCAAGACCGATCCTAGATCGGGTGGATTCGGTGCTCCTTGACCTTCCCAATCCATAACTTAACCCCCGAACTCAAGAATATCACGGTCCGTGTTCCGTTCAACAACATGGTGGTGACTCTCAAATCAAATAAAAAAGGTAAAGCGAGGACAAAATCGGCCTCAGGCGCAAACAAAATCTGTCAGAGTATGAAGCCGGCAGCGCTTCCGATTGAGTATCTGCTATTGAGAGTGTTTTCTTTCACACTGAAAGATAACGCAAATGGATGGTACTATCATCTGCCACCTGATAGTATCACCACTTGGCAGCAAATGAAGGAGGTTTTCTTGGATGAGTTTTTCCCACCGGATCAAATCAACGTGATGAAACTGGACATTAGTAACATGGAGAAGAAGGTGGATGAGACCTTATATGATTATCATACCAGGTTCCACAAGCTATTCCGGAGTTGCTCGTATCACGGATTTGATGATGACCAGTTGATTGTGTACTTTTATGGGGGGTTGACTATTCAGGATAAGCAGTTGGTTGATTCTTGCTGTGGGGGAAGTATTCTGAACAAGACAACTGAGGCGGCGAAAAATGTTATAGATGAGTTAGCTAAGAGCACAAGAACACATGGCAGGAGATCTAGTTTTAGACAGGTTAGTGCAGTGGGGTCGAGTAGTGGTGTGCCGAGTAAGCTGGAGACAGATGTAGAGGACCTTAAGGGGATGATGAAACAATTGTTGATGGGTCCACCATAGAGTCAGCAGTATCCCACTAGTCAGTATAATCAGTACAGACCATCGTATGGACAGCAGCAGTATCAGAGTAACCCTCCAAGACAGTCTACGGATGATATGCTTTACTCTTTAGTACAATCAGTGAGTATGATGAATGATAATTTTCAGCAGTATCAACAAAAGACCGATGCGAGTATTGGTAATCTGGAGAGACAAATGGGGCAAATAGCTGATGCGGTTAGGAGACTAAAGGCTAATGAAGCAGTGAAGGTGCAGTCTAGAACAGAACCGAACCCTAAGCAGAGTGCATGTGCCATGATTTTGCGTAGCGGTAAGGAGATTGGGAAGAGATTTGTACTAGAGAAGCCAGTGATTGAGGTTGAGGAAGTTGTGCCTACTGAGAAGATCCCGGAGGAGGAGAAGAGTGCTATACCAAAATCCACGGTTTATGAGCCGGAAGTTCCATTTCCTGAGGCTTTGAGAGAGCATCACAAACTGGAGCCTGACAAGGCTATATTTGACACTTTCAGGAGGCTTGAGGTAAATATTCCATTTTTGGACTTGCTGCAGGCTGTCTCGAGATATGCCAAATTCCTTAAGGAGTTGTGTACGTACAAAAGGGATCAAAAAGCGAGAAGTCATAAAAAGAGGAAGGTCCATGAACATGTGTCTGTAGTTTATCAGAAGAAGATGCCCAAGAAGTACAGTGATCTGGGTATGTTTGTGATTCCGGTGTGTTTAGGTGATAATTCTGAGCATATGGCTATACTTGACTTGGGTGCTTCAATGAATGTGATGCCTTATGCATTGTTTGGAAAACTCAAGTTGGGAGCTCTACAGGATACTAGGGTGGTTATTCAGTTGGCAGATAGGTCAATTGCATACCTTAAGGGTAAGGTTGAGGATGTTCTAGTGCGGGTTGGTACGTTCATATTCCCTACTGATTTTTATGTACTAGATATGGATACGGATCCTAAGGCTCCCATTCTGTTGGGGAGGCCATTTATGTCTACGACTCATACTAAGTTGGATGTTTCCAACAAATCGTTGACTATGGAGTTTGATGGGTATTTAATGGAGTTCAACATTTTTTACTCCAAGAAAGTCCCTAAGGATGATAGTGTAGACACCCCGCCTTGGACCGCTCACCCCGATTGCACATTTGATCTTGTGTTTCTCCCTATTTTAAGTGTTTCTCGTTAGTTTCTGTCACTTTCGTTAAGTTCCTGACTGACTTCGTTAAGTCTAGGGACTAAACTGAATGACAGGGCTGACTTTCTAGTCCATTCTGTCAAAATTGCCTTCTCTGAGTCGTGCGCCTCCGACAGGAGGAGCCAGGCGCGCGCGCCTCCCGACCCCAAAGCAGGAAGCGCGCGCCTCTGGGCGTCAGTTACAGATTTTTGGCCAGGATTCTCTCCCTTGCTCAATTTACAGGATTTTGCCCGGGAAGGATTTCTTGGTGACTGAGTTTTGGCACCAAAAACACCCCTCTTTCACCTATAAAAAACCTCTCTTTACCTCCATTTTCAAGGATCGAAAACTTAAACAAAAAGATTGAACTTACAAAAACTATACAAAAAATCACTTTCTAAAGGTTCTCCAAGGATCTCATCAAGCAACATTTGAAGTTCTTCAAATTGTAGGTAAAAGTCCATCTTTTCCTTTCTTTTCTACTTCATCTCCTCTCTCTCTTTTACTTTAATCAAATGTGCAATCACCCAAATCATTTTGAGACATGACTCTAATGATCACCTCATCTCATTGAGGTTGGTTAAGGGGTTATCTCCTACATTCCAAATCATATTTTAAACCCCCCCCCCTTTTTATGACTTAAAGAAGAAGAAGAAGATCATTTTCATTCATGTAGATTTTGATCAAGCAAGACCAACTTAAGTTGGGCGAGATGGGTGTTTCGGTACTTCCCATCTCGTAATCTAACCCCCGAACCTCAAAACAAAGAATCTCTGTTTTCGTAATCAAACTTAGGCTATAATCAATAGGTTTCTCTTATGTTCCTCAAAACATAGGTGGCGACTCTAAAACAAGTTAGACATCCTAGGGTAACTCACGCGCTCGAGCCTAAAGTCGTGGCTCCCCCCCGGGGTATCTACAGTGGCGACTCTGCTGGGGACTTTTGAGGGTTAAACTTGCATTCTAATCGAAATCTACATCTTTTCTGGGCATTCTGATTCCTGATGGGGGAGGCGCGCGCGTCTGGCCTTTTAAGCCTAAGGCGCGCGCATCCCGCATCAAGAACCAGAATCGCCCACTTCTTCATGTTCTTCATCTTCTTCTTCTGCTATTCTGCACTAATCACTTCTGCAGGGTTTACAATATGAACATAGGACTAGGGCAATCCCCTGAGTCCAAAGTCTGACATTCTGACAGGTGTGACCAGAAGCGCGCGCCTCCCATAAGCATTGCGCCATGCGCGCGCGTCCCACATCAACATTTAGAGGCGCACGCTTCTGGGTTGGTTTCCAGAACAGAAACAGGTTTCAGTGACTGAGCAGAACAGTGGGGTGTGGGCACAGTTGCCTGCATCAGAACAGAATTGAACCCTCAGACTGTTTTAATTTTGTTTTTATTTACCGGTCACACGGGTGATTCGGGAGTTGTAATTTATGTGCTTATGTGTTTGTTTTCATTCTTTTCAAAAAAAAAAAAAAAAAAAAAAATTGTCACTTGTTAGACCTCACACTACATGCACATATTCCTATGAACTGCTCACTATCGAGTCGCACAAGTCCAACCCCAAACCCGTCGAGGCCCGTCCTAGAAAGTTTCAAGCTCCACCAGACCTTGGCTCTTTCAAAGCGGTAAACCTCAGCCCGTGGCGTAGTTCAAGAATACATGCCGGGGGTGACCTTTGAGCCTCATATTCAAGCCGAGCACAAACCACACAATTCTAGTTAGGGTCTAACACTCCGTGACTCAAGTCGGTTTCCATGTACCGAGATTTCCCTAAACTAATGTCTTCAAATCATACATGCCAACTTGTTGAAATGGACGCAATAAAAATCCGTCCCCAAAAGTGGTTATTTTGGACGAAAATAAAAATCCGTCCCCGCATGTATGCTTTACTACATTAATTTAGTTTAATTCTGACACATGTAGGATTCACAAGCGCGATGGAATCCGATGAGTATATGGGACCGCGAGATGGTCTATATACTAGTGTGACGATTCCATTATTTTCTTAGAAACCCCAAAAGGGATTCATTCCCTCCGACTTATTAAAAAAAAAAAAAAAAAAAAAAAGAGTCTTTTCTTATGTGGTTCGAGTCGTGTGCCCAACTGTGTGTTCTAAGCCTCTTCATGGACCGCAAGTGTTACTCAAGACTGACAAGGGCCTCTTCTGCAATATAGGTTCAATTGGTACTTACAGAGTCTACCGGGATTCAGCAAATCGGTTAGTCCGTGAAGAGATCACTCCAACAGCTCCAACATCAACCATGACCGGCAGCAGCAACACCATGTCTCTCGAACAGCTCTCAACTATGGTCCAACTCCTCCAAGAGCAAGTCTCCACCCTTAACAAGGAGGCACAAAGCAAAGACGACATTTGGCAATCCCACCTCGACAGCCAAAGGGAGACCCACGAGGCCGAGATGGAGCTTATGAAAAAAAAAGCTCACTAACCTTGCCAAGGGGAAGAACAAGAACAATGATGATGAATCCGAGTGGACCGAGGGTTTGTTCAAAAGTCCGTATGTCAACACCCGCACCAAGAAAATGGGGGAACCAAGTTCCGAGAACAATGAGCCCAAAATGGTGGATTCTATCATGGCCTACATCGACCAAAAATTCAATGGGCTCAACATGGGGAAAGGCTCCGACACAAGCCTTTATCAATCATCCATCCTCATGAGTACTATGGCCGCTCTTCCCTATAAGTTCGAGATGCCCGACATAAGCAAATTCAAGGGCAACTCTTGTCCCATGGCTCACATTGAGACTTATATTTGGGCAATGGTTCCGAAGAAAGTCTCTCCCAAGGTGATGGCTCAATGCTTCCCTCTCACTCTCGAGGGGGGCGGCAAAATATTGGTATGCTACTCTCCTGCTCACTGTCCGTCTTGATTGGGACTCCACCATGCTTGCCTTCAAGAACCAATACCAAGGCAACACCACTCACCGGCCCACAAGGAAAGAGCTAGAGAACACTACTCAACGAGACAATGAGTCCTTCATCGACTTCACAAGGAGATGGAATGATAAACTCTCTGAAATTGTTGAGAGGCCAAACACAAAAGAGCAAATGGACATCTTTCTCAAGTGTCTCAAGATTGATCTCCGCACCCACCTAAGTGGGGCTTGCTACTCCGACTTCTCCCAAATGTATGAGGCGGGGGTACGCATGGATGACTTGCTCAAGGAGATTAAGAAGGCCACTCCTACTTACCGCTACAAGGCCGCTTCCAACTCCATAAAAGAGGCCTCGGTCAACGGCGTCACTATTGACAAGGGGAATTACAAAAAGGTTCCTCCACCTCAAGGGAAGAAGTCCCGAAGTGACCATGTCTACACGCCTCTCCAAGGCATGACTCAAACCGAAGTGTTAGAGGTCCTCAAGGCAAAGGGTCAAGTTACACCCGTGCAAGGGTACCAACCCAAGACGATCCACCCCAATCATGCTCACCACAAATATTGTGGCTACCACCAATATAGTGGCCACACCACCGAGGATTGCTTCGTTCTCCGCAATGTCATTCAAGATCTCATAGATAAGAAAGAATTTGTAGTGACTAATGATGAGCATGTCAATGTAATAGAGATAGGAGAACTCGAGGGGACCACCCATTCAATCCCAATTGTGAATTGGGGCCCCAATGTTATGAATAAACTTGACAATTCTTGTTATGTAGTGACTTACGATGAGGTAATGAGGGAAGTACTAGAGAATAGGAAAAATAAGCAAGATGGGAACATCAACATGCTAACTCGATCCGGTCGAGTCATAGCAAGCAACCCTTCCACTTCCGCACCGAGCTCCTCTTCTCAAAGGCCGCAAGCTCGCAACACTCCCGAAGATCCTCTACTTGTCCAACTCAAGAAAACTCAAGCCAACATATCTATTTGGGACCTCATTGCATCCTCAAAGAAACACCGAGATCTTGTCATCCGCAATCCCGATGATACATCAGTTTCTCCCGATACTACTCCCGAGGACCTCACGGCAATGATTGGTCACATTCATTTTGGCAACGTCATCACTTTTGCCGATATGGACCTTCCACCATTTGGTTCCGACCACAACGAAGCTATTTACCTCAAGGTACGAGCAAGGGGGAGGCCCATCTCAAGAGTCTTAGTGGACGGTGGTTCCGCACTCAATCTCATGCCTGGCAGAATCATGGGCATACTGGGACTTAAGGATTCCGATTTGAAGCCTTCTACTCAAGTAATCCGAGGTTATGACAGCACCGCCCGTACAGTCATAGGTATGATCGAAATAGACATCGAGTTTGGAAGCATGGTCATGTCCGTTCCATTCCAAGTACTTGATATCCCGGTCTCGTTCAACTTACTTTTGGGACGACCATGGATTCACAGTGCTAATGCCGTACCATCAACTCTCCACCAATGCGTCAAGATCCGAAATGGTGATGAAATAGTGACCGTCATGGCTGAAAACGTCACTATCCACAGAAAAGGTGAGCCCGTCCACCAAGTTCAGCATGGTTTACCAGACTCTACTCTCTTCGACGTCTCAATCAACGCCATTGACAAAGAAGGGGGAAACGGATCATGAACCCCCAGCAATCACAAAGTCCTCCGCATGATGAGGAATATGGACTACTTCCCTGGTTTAGGCTTAGGGAGATATCAACAAGGAATCCTACATCCCGTGCAAGTCCCATTTGTCAAGAAAACATTCGGTTTGGGGTACGAGCCTTCCAAGGAAGACTTGAAACAAGAGCAAGCAATCAAGAACGAAAAGTCCCGAACTCGTAAAGAAGGCCGTCGTTACGAAGTCCCTAATCTAAGGCCTTACCGCAAGACGTTGAATGGTTATTTTGTCCGCCAAGGGGAAGACGTTCCATACATGATCTTTCCCGAGCCATGGGTTAACAATAAGGGTGTCAAAAAGCCCGGCCTCGAAATCTTCTCCGATTGTGAGATCCAGAAATCCGAAAGGGAACCAACTCCCATGTCGCCCCATGAATGGTGGGGAAGGAAGATGACTATAGAATCCGAGACAGAAATCACCGTGGGGGAAGAACTGACAGATTTAGCCTCCATGTTCGAAGAGCTTGCCATGATGAATGAATGCCAAGTTAACGCCATCCATGACACCGTCATCATAAACAAGACTCTCAGTGAGATCCTGCCAAGTTCCGAGCCGATCAACAATTGGTATTCAACGTAAGGGCCCGTGGTATCCGAGGAATTCTTAGTCCAAGAAATGGGTTGCATACCCCGCACAGCAACAAAGGAAGAGCAGCTCACACTTACTTTCGAGTCCGAGAGTGTCTCTAATACCCTCACCCAAGAGGATTTGGAGGCCATAGCCGAGCGTGTGTTTCCTTTATTTGCTAATGAAAAATTTGATATTTCTGAGTACCTTGAGATTGCAAACATCATAAATGATGAATTAACTAATAATGAACTTAATGAACAAGTTAATAACGATTCAAATTATGATGAAATAGACCACGAAAACATAACATACTTAAATGAACTTGCTCAACAAGTCCGTAGTCGTGGTGAGAATGGTCCAAAGGCTGACGAAGAATTGCATGTTGTTAATCTGGGTACCGAAGAAGAGCCAAAAGAAACTAAGATTGGAAGTTTCTTCAAGGGGGACGACAGAGACAGATTGACTGCACTACTACGGGAGTTCGTGGATGTGTTCGCATGGTCATACAAAGACATGCCGGGTTTGGATAGAAAGGTAGTAGGCACAGGATTCCGATCAGAGAAGATGCCAGGCCAGTAAAGCAGAAGCTCAGAAAGATCAAGCCAGAATGGTCTCTGCAGGTCAAAGAAGAGATTGAGAAGCTCCTCAGTGTGGGTTTCATCAAGGTTATCGAGTATCCGACATGGTTAGCCAACATTGTGACAGTCAGGAAGGCAAACGGCAAGGTTCGAGTTTGTGTAGACTTCCGGGATTTAAACAAAGCTTCCCCAAAGGATGATTTTCCACTCCCTAATATCGACATGCTGGTCGACTCCACTGCTGCCTATGAGGTTCGCTCATTCGTGGATGGGTTCGCTGGGTACAATCAGATTCTCATGGCCGAAGAAGATCAACATAAGACAGCCTTCACAACACCGTGGGGTACCTTTTGCTACACAGTCATGCCATTTGGGTTAAGAAACGCTGGGGCTTCCTACCAAAGAGCCGTGATAGACTTGTTCCACGATATGATTCACAAAGAAATCGAGGTCTATGTGGACGACATGATCATTCACTCCAAAGGGACCGATGGTCAACATTTAATCGATCTCCGCAAGTTCTTCGAAAGGCTTCGTCAACACAAGATGAGGCTCAACCTGCAAAGTGCACGTTCGGGGTTATCCGAGGCAAAGTTCTTGGTTATATGGTCACTGAAAGGGGAATTGAAGTAGACCCCTCCAAAATCAAGGCAATCATTGACATGCCTCCTCCAAAGACGCAGAAAGAGATTAAAGGTTTCATGGGCAGACTACAATACATCAGTCGGTTTGTGCACCAACTCACTTCCATGTGCGAGCCAATCTTCAAGCTACTCAAGAAGAATGTGGCTCTAGAATGGACCGATGCGTGCCAAGAAGCCTTCGACCAAGTGAAGCATTACTTAACGTGCCCTCCTGTTCTAGTTCCGCCGCACAAAGAGAAACCTCTGTTTCTCTATCTCACTGTCAATGATGAATCCCTAGGGGCTATGTTAGCACAAGAGCAACGAGAGTCCACAAAGGAGAATGCGATTTATTTTGTCAGTCGCCGATTCCAAGGAGGCGAAAAGAATTACTCTGTCTTAGAGAAGTCATGCGCAGCATTGGTTTGGGTCACTCAAAAGCTCAAACACTATATGGAAGCTTTTCCGATCAAGCTAGTAGCAAAGGTGGACCCGCTCTGCTACATCTTCGAGAAGCCTTTCATGTCAACAAGAATAGCCAAATGGTACTTCATGCTCGCCGGCTATGATATCACTTACGTCACACTAAAATCCGTCAGGGGGAAAGTGTTCAGTGACCAGCTTGCCGAATTCCCGTGTGACGAAGTGAAGGGGGAAGATGTACAGTTCCCCGACGAGCATTTAATTTGTACTGCAACCGAGGAAATTAAGTGGCAACTTTTTTTCGATGGCGCCGCCAATAAACACGGTTTTGGCATAGGGGTATTGCTTGTCGATCCAAAAGACATCTACACTCCCATTGCCATCCGCCTGGAATTCGAAGCTACCAACAACATTGCCGAGTACGAAGCATGTATAGCGGGGCTCGAAGCAGCTCTCGACAGAAACATCACAGAACTAGAAGTATTCGGCGACTCTTTACTCCTTATCAATCAGCAATCGGGTAAATGGCGAACCCAAGACCCGACTCTCCAACAGTATGGTCAGCACCTTGAAGAACTGGTTGAACAATTCCAAGAGATCACTTTCAACTACCTACCAAGGGATAAGAATCACTTCGCCGATGCACTGGCCACTATAGCTTCATTAGTCGAAATGCCCAAAGGGAAAATGGTGAAGCCCTTCAAAATTGCTCGAAGGAACAGTCCGGCATATTGCATGAGTATCGAGATTAACGAGATGCAAACAAACTCTCCGTGGTATTCGGATATCATGAACTTCCTCAAAGAAGGCACTTATCCCGAGAATAGCAATAAGAAGTCTCAAGCAGCTCTGCAAAGGATAGCCTCTCGGTACGTACTGATTGGCGACCGAGTCTATAAAAGGCACCACGACGGGATCAATCTCTTATGCGCCAATGAGGCCGAAGCTCAAGAGATAATGTGTGAAGTGCACGAAGGAGAATGTGGACCCCACATGAATGGGTTTATGCTAGTCAAGAAGATACTTCGCATTGGTTACTATTGGAGCACTATGGAACGAGACTGTATCGAGAAAGTCAAAAGGTGTGCCAAGTGCCAATTCCACGCTAATCTGCAACATGCTCCACCCTCACAACTTTACAACATGGTCACACCTTGGCCTTTCTCTTGTTGGGGGATAGACATCATCGGTAAAGTTCATCCTGCTGGAAGCAATGGGCAATCATTCGTCCTAGTGGCAGTCGACTACTTCACAAAGTGGGTCGAAGCACAAGCTTATCGAACCCTCAACGCCAAGAAAGTGGCCGAATTTGTAAAGATTAATATCATGTGCCGATACGGCGTGCCTCATGAAATCATTTCCGACAACGGCTCTTACTTTGAGAAAGAAATGGATGCACTTTTGGTAGAATACAAGATCACCAAGCACAAGTCATCTCCTTACCGTCCCCAAGCAAATGGCGCGGTCGAAGCAGCAAATAAAACCATCGAGACCATCGTCAAGAAAATGGCCTCAACAGGAAGGGATTGGCCCGAGAAGCTACCATTAGCATTGTGGGGCTACCGCACATCAATACGGTCCGCAACAGGAGAAACTCCTTATGCATTAGTCTATGGTTCTGAAGCCGTACTCCCTATCGAACTTGAAGTCCCATCTCTACGGGTCCTCCTCGAGAACCAAGTCAACGAGGTCGACTGGATGCAAAGTCGATATGAACAACTAGCCTTGCTCGACGAGAAAAGGTTAAGAGCACTCGAACGCACAAGGGCGTATCAGCAAAGGATGGCAAGAGCTTTCAACAAAAAGGTGAAGCCTCGAAACATCAATGTGGGAGATTTGGTCTTAAGACAACATCCTCCTAATGCCATGAATCCCCTGGGGAAATGGGGACCCCGATGGATCGGTCCGTACGTGGTAAAAAAGATACTAAGCGGTGGTGCAGTCCGGCTCGTGGATTTAGATGGTGACCAGCTGCCAAAGGAGGTTAACCTCGACAAGCTCAAGAGGTTCTACGCTTAATAAACAAAGACCATAAAAAAAAAAAAATCGCTCGCTAGGTTGAAAACCCGCAAGGGCGGCCTAGGCAAAAATTAGAGCACGTACAAAAAAGAAGCCCGCTAGATTGAAAACCCGAAAGGGCGGTCTAGGCAAAAAACAGGGTGCAAAAAAAAAAATGGTGTTTGTTTGTTTGAACTACGAAGACCTGAGCCTCCCAACTGGAGGAACGTAGGCAACCTTCGGGTGCGGTCCAAAACATATCAAAAATACCCAATTCACTTCAAATAACAAAATGCAATTCTTATTCATTCAATGAATTATTCGAATCATTACAATGGATTTATTGCGCAACAAAAGACATCAAAATACTAAATCCTAAAAACAAAGTGGTCTAATTGCAATCTCTTGGGGTACAAAGAAAAATCTAATCTTTCTTAGGTTTGGGAACCCATTGCTTCTTGTTATGCCCTTTAGTCTTCTTGGACGGGGACAGAACATTCTTGGGACCGCCAAGACGGGAGAAAACGCTAGGATGGGACGGAGCTTCATCAACGGCTTTCCCTTTGCCCTTATCAAGCGGAGCCTTAGCAGGGACAACCATAGGACGCTTCCACACATAGGAGGAATTTCCTTTACCTTTCTTCTTCTTGGGAAAATGACGGGGTCTATAGTCCCGCACATGAACCACCGGTCTCACAGGGTCAACAACATCATCATTGGGCCTTCCCAAACGATAAAAAATGCTCAGACGCTTCTCCACCATCGGGACGGACCCCACAGCTGGAACGGCATTCACCACTGGAACGGACTTCCCACCCTCGGGGACGGAAACCTTAACTTCAAAGGAGAAAGTCATTGGGGCCATTATGACAAGAATTTTGTGGTTAAAGAGGAGAAAGTGTTTGCAAAAGAATGCTGTGTGACCATTCTGGTCGAAAATGGTTCAAAATTTATAGCTTTTGGAACATTCTAATCAAAAAAAGAAAGGGGCTGTAATTCAGCAGGCCAGAAGCGCGCGCCTCCGACCAAGGATGCCCAACGCGCGCGCCTCCCACAATCAAGGCCCGACGCGCGCGCCTTTGACAGCAGTTCAGACAGAAACAGCCCTTGTCAGTTCAGAACAGAACCCAAGCACTTCAACATATCCAACCTGCAGCAAAATCAAATCCCAGCAACAAAAAGGAGTTCAAGCATCGACAACAAGCACCCTTTGGGCACACATTTGTTTGTAAAGAGTCGACATTTAAGATCGAGTCGTTAATAGAACATAAAAATGAGTAGTAAAATAAATAGGATTGTAAATACATGTTAAATGTTATTACAGGCAAAAGTAAAAGTGTTTCAATCCCTCATCCTCTCAGCCACAACAGCTCGGGCACGTCATCACCAACACTGTGCTCACCCCCTGCTACCGCTCTCGGTCTCCTCATCGTCATCATCATCCTCCTCCTCATCATCATCATCCTCAGACTCAGATGTCTCAATCACAACATCAGGACGGGACCTCTTGGCAGCTCTCCCTGATGAACTGGCGCCGCCCCGGCTCTGGCTACCCTCTCGGCTCAGGCTCCTACTATGGCTACCTCCGTGGCTCAGACTCCTGCTCAGCGACTGCCTCGCTGAAGAGACAGCCTCATCAATGTCCAGTGCAGCATCCCTGCAGCCTCGTCCCATGCCCCGAGCACCTCGGGCAGCTCCTCTCGCAGTACCAGAG
Organism: Campanula takesimana; assembly: GCA_026119855.1. Taxonomy (NCBI): domain Eukaryota; kingdom Viridiplantae; phylum Streptophyta; class Magnoliopsida; order Asterales; family Campanulaceae; genus Campanula; species Campanula takesimana. Next base: position 242,475 of record JAOWBW010000357.1, on the reverse strand, counting down.
ACAGCACCGGCAGCACCTCTAGTCATGGCAGCAATATCCCTGCACAGCTCCAGCACCCTCTCCTTCAGCTGGCGGAGCCTCCGCCTCATTCCTTTGTTCTGCCTATCCAAGTGCCTATATGCAGCTACGGGCACCTGTTGCAACAAAGAACAGGGAAAAGAAATTACATCAATACAAAGGACAGAAAAAAAAAAAAAAAAAACAAGACTGGAACTGAGAAAATGCAAAGATGGTCAGAAAAACATACCACGGCAGCCTGAGCGGGAGGCTCTCTCTCCGGTGACATATCCTTGGGAACAATCTCCCTCTGCTCCTCAAAGACCCCGAAGTTTGAATAAGTATAGTAGGGAGGAGGCAAAGGAGGATCGAAGCAATATCCAGCACCGGTGGGATAGAATCGGGCCGAAGTCTGCGGAGCAACATGTGTCTCCCTCGGATCAGTGAACATGAAACCCTGCTGGAGGTTGTGCTCCCGGAATAAACCGTAATCCTGCTCCAGATGAATGAAAGGGACAGCATCAACCCCCGCAAGATAGACTGCCCGGTCTGCCTCTGAAATAGCCCTCCAATTACGAGGACAGAAAGGCGGAACATCAGGAACCGCTGGCCTAGGAGGGTGGTGGAAGTCCGTCACTTGACCACCATGCTGCCAAAACACTCTCTCTCCAAGGTACATCGCCATACACTCCACTGAGCTCATCAGGAGCCTTGAGCGGGTGGGAATCAGGGTATGCTCGATAAAGGCATAGATAGCTCTCCACGGAAACAAAGAAAAGGCGACAGCCTCCGGCCTCAAAGAATCCAAGTGGCGCCGAGTTGAAAGCAGGCTGATGGGAGCGGTGCCGGTCCTCACGTTCCTCTCCCTATATGACCACCTCACGCAGTCCGGATACTGGGGCTGACCTTCCCTGTTGATCTTAAAATCCCTCAGCTCCAAGACAGCAAAGGCCCATAGCTGCAAAACAGAGGCAAGAGCAGAATTAAATGACAGTTCAAAGATACAGTAAAGCAATGACAAGAAGGTCCAAAAGAAAAGGGAAAGCAGTATACCTCCCACAACAGGCTGAAACCCGTGACCGAGCTGGTGGTCGAGCGGCTAGTCAGATCCATACCATGATAACAAGCAGCCAAGCCCGCTGCACCCCAGTTGTAATGACCGGCCTGGTCCAAGTCTACCAACAAGTCAAGCAAAGCCAAAGAGGCCGAGGACCCTCCACTAGCAAACAGGGTATGAGACAGCAAGTACCATATAAAACAACGGGCCACAGCATCTACCCGCTCAGCAGTGACACCCAGAGGCTCAGCTGCAAGAATGCTAAAATATCGGCGGATGCTCCCCCAAGTGACCCGGAAAATCTTCACCGGGAAGCCACAGTCAACGAGAGCCAACAGCTCGTCGGCAGTCCTAAGGGTCCCCCTCGAAACGCAAGGGACAGGCTCCCCCGCAAACGGCAGACCAGTCAATGCCGTAAAGTCTGTGGGCGTCATCGTAACCTCTCCCATGGGCAAATAAAAAGTATGGGTGGTGTCCCACCATCTCTCTCTCAAAGCCTGAATAACGTCCGGGTCATTCTTCAGTGCCTGCAGACTAATGATAAAAAGGCCAAAGTGGGTAGCCTGAACTCGAGCCCTCACATTTTCGGGCAATTTGTTCCAAATGGCCACTGGACCATGAGCTCCGCCTCGAATCTCCGATAGGCGGCTCCACTCCTGAAAAAGAACAAGGAACAACGAAAATTTCATCAGCATGACTGCTAGAAAACGGATGAACTCAACACAGAGATTTCAATAGCAGAACAATGTACAAGCAAGTGTGTGAACATGAAAATGGACATCCCAACATGTTTCTTACAACAAATCAGCAACAACAAACAACATGCAAAGAATGATCAATAAAGCTGCTGCAGCAATATTTCGGGTAAAGAAAACAGAACTTCATGAAACCCGAAATCGACAAGAAGGGTGAGGCATTCTTACCAAACCCGAAGTCACGAAGTGAGAAATGTGGGTATGAGGCCGGAAAGTAAGCAAGCTCGGGTCCATAGCTTCAACCCCAATTTCGGGCTCCTCGCCCTGTGGCATCTCAAACGGAGGTGATTGCTGACGATCCGACATCGTTTCTTTGACGGAATTGATCCTGGAGCAGCAAGAAAGCGTTTTGGGGTGATTTCTCTACGAAAATTGGGCTTGGAATTTGGAGGGTTCTTCAAATTTTTGAAAACTGGCCGAAAACAGCGAACAGCCTGTTTAAATATGCTGAACTTATGCGCCAGGCGCGCGCCTCCCGACATGCTCATCTGAGGCGCGCACGTCCCAAAACAAGTCCCGGACGCGCGCTCTTCCCATCATCAGGCAGGTTCAGAAGCAGTCTCCCATGCAAGAATCCATGCATCGTACCAAGGTTTCCCACGGATTCCGAACTCCCTAAGTTCTGTCATGGGTGCCACACCCCCCTCAAGAGTCAATCTCAACGTTTCATCCCCCAGCAGGAACATTTTTTCTGGTCGCGGTCAACTGTGCCCGCACCTCACAATTCAAAATGTCAAGTGGGACTCCAAGTGGCACGAGACTTCAAAGCAATATTTCATCAAACGGATTCACTAACGGATTCGTCAACAAGGGTTCACCAATGGACTCACCCAAGGGATTCACTAACGGATTCATCAAACGGATTCACTAACGGATTCGTCAACAAGGGTTCACCAACGGACTCATCCAAGGGATTCACTAACGGATTCATCAAGCGGATTCACTAACGGATTCGCCAACAAGGGTTCACCAACGGACTCATCCAAAGGATTCACAAACGGATTCATCAAGCGGATTCACTAACGGATTCGTCAACAAGGGTTCACCAACGGACTCATCCAAGGGATTCACTAACGGATTCATCAAGCGGATTCACTAACGGATTCGTCAACAAGGGTTCACCAACGAACTCATCCAAGGGATTCACTAACGGATTCATCAACCGGATTCACTAACGGGTTCGTCAACAAGGGTTCACCAACGGACTCATCCAAGGGATTCACTAACGGATTCATCAAAGCGAATTCACTAACGGATTCGTCAACAAGGGTTCACCAACGGACTCATCCAAGGGATTCACTAACGGATTCATCAAACGGATTCATCAACAAGGGTTCACCAACGGACTCATCCAAGGGATTCACTAACGGATTCATCAAGCGGATTCACTAACGGATTCGCCAACAAGGGTTCACCAACGGACTCATCCAAGGGATTCACTAACGGATTCATCAAGCGGATTCACTAACGGATTCGCCAACAAGGGTTCACCAACGGACTCATCCAAGGTATTCACTAACGGATTCATCAAGCGGATTCACTAACGGATTCGTCAACAAGGGTTCACCAACGGACTCATCCAAGGGATTCACTAACGGATTCATCAAGAGGATTCACTAACGGATTCATCAACAAGGGTTCACTAACGGATTCATCAAGCGGATTCACTAACGGATTCGTCAACAAGGGTTCACCAACGGACTCATTCAAGGGATTCACTAACGGATTCATCAAAAGGTTCACTAACGGATTCATCAAAAGGTTCACTAACGGCCTCATTCAATACATTCAGCCGGCAGGTTCACCTAACGGATCATGCCACCCTCTCTATCAACAAAATCCGCTCGCACCGGGAGGGCACCACTATCTCTCGCAATTTCAAATTCCTGCTTTCATCGAGTCTTTGCCTTTTTTCTTGGTGATGTCCTCGGCGGGTGTTTTTAACTTTCGTCGACGCGTTTTGCTTTGCAATCCACGTTGCCGAGGGGCTCTGTAGACACCCCGCCTTGGACCGCTCACCCCGATTGCACATTTGATCTTGTGTTTCTCCCTATTTTAAGTGTTTCTCGTTAGTTTCTGTCACTTCCGTTAAGTTCCTGACTGACTTCGTTAAGTCTAGGGACTAAACTGAATGACAGGGCTGACTTTCTAGTCCATTCTGTCAAAATTGCCTTCTCTGAGTCGCGCGCCTCCGACAGGAGGAGCCAGGCGCGCACGCCTCCCGCCCCCAAAGCAGGAAGCGCGCGCCTCTGGGCGTCAGTTACAGATTTTTGGCCAGGATTCTCTCCCTTGCTCAATTTACAGGATTTTGCCCGGGAAGGATTTCTTGGTGACTGAGTTTTGGCACCAAAAACACCCCTCTTTCACCTATAAAAAACCTCTCTTTACCTCCATTTTCAAGGATCGAAAACTTAGACAAAAAGATTGAACTTACAAAAACTATACAAAAAATCACTTTCTAAAGGTTCTCCAAGGATCTCATCAAGCAACATTTGAAGTTCTTCAAATTGTAGGTAAAAGTCCATCTTTTCCTTTCTTTTCTACTTCATCTCCTCTCTCTCTTTTACTTTAATCAAATGTGCAATCACCCAAATCATTTTGGGACATGACTCTAATGATCACCTCATCTCATTGAGGTTGGTTAAGGGGTTATCTCCTACATTCCAAATCATATTTTAAACCCCCCTTTTTATGACTTAAAGAAGAAGAAGAAGAACATTTTCATTCATGTAGATTTTGATCAAGCAAGACCAACTTAAGTTGGGCGAGATGGGTGTTTCGGTACTTCCCATCTCGTAATCTAACCCCCAAACCTCAAAACAAAGAATCTCTGTTTTCGTAATCAAACTTAGGCTATAATCAATAGGTTTTTCTTATGTTCCTCAAAACATAGGTGGCGACTCTAAAACAAGTTAGACATCCTAGGGTAACTCACGCGCTCGAGCCTAAAGCCGTGGCTCCCCCCCGGGGTATCTACAGATAGTCAATCACTATGTTTCATGGATGTGTTGGATATTATTCCCTAGGCCCTTGAGAAATGCCTTGCGTTACATCATGTTCTCATTTATTATGGAGATAACAAACTGGATTATTATATGTTTTGCATGATTATTATAATGATCCCCGTCCCTAGTACTTATGAAGGACTAGTATAAGTTTAATCGATGATTATATGATGATCATGTGTATATGATACAAATTAAACTTATGGGTACTTGTTGGTGAACAAGTACTGGACATGACCCACCTATGAGATTTATGTTATGGTCAAATGTCATAATTAAATCTCATATAGTATCATTTGATATCCTTAGACCTAAGATTATCATGGTCTTATACATGATGAACATTATGTTTGAGGAACGTAAGAAAACCTAATGTTTATGAGCCTAAGTTTGATTTACGAAAACAGAGATTCTTTGGGATGAGGGGTTCAGGGGTTAGGTTACGAAATGGGAAGTACTTAAACACCCATTTCGCCCGAGCAAAGTCGGGCTTGTTTCTTCGTAATTCACTTTAAAGATAAATGTGTTCTTCCTATTTGAATGATGATAAAAAGGGGTTTTAAAGTTTAAAATGTAGGGAGATGACTCCTAGGCCAATTCAATGTAATGAAAGGACCATTGGTGTCATGTCCCAAGTGGTTTTGGGGTGATTGCACATTTGATTGAAGAAGAAGAAGAAGAAGAAGAAGAAGAAGAAGAAGAAGAAGAAGAAGAAGAAGAAGAAGAAGAAGAAGAAGAAGAAGAAGAAGAAAGTTTAAGACATTTACCTATAGTATCCTTTTGAAGAGAACCTTTCGAAAAGCCTTGAAGAAGAGATTGAGTGCTTAGTTGACAAAGGTCTCAAAGAAGTCCCAAGGAAAAGTCTAGAAAAGAAGTGAGGAAAAAGGTCCCTTCCAATGATGGATTGGAGGGGTTTTTATAGTTGAAAGAGGACTGTTTTTGGAGCTAAACGGAGTCTCCAAGAAATCTTTCCCAGGCAAAATCATGTATAATGAGCAAGGGAGAGATTCTTGGGCAGAATCTGTAACTGACACACCCCAGAAGCGCGCGCATCCCACCTAGGCAGCGGAAGGCGCACGCGACTGAAAAGCAATTTTTGACAGAATGGACTAGAAAGTTAGAACTGTTATTCAGTTTAGTCCCGGGACTTAACGGAGTCCGTCTGGAACTTAACCAAAGTAACAGAAACTGACAGAAAACACTTAAAAGAGGGAGAAACATAAAATCAAGTGTGCAATCGGGGTGAGCGGTCCAAGGAGGGGTGTCTACACGTACGGTTAGGATTCTAAGGGTAACATGTTGATGTTACAACTTAGAATAATTTTGGAACAATTGAATAGTAGCGATGTAAAGAATAGTTGGTAACATGTTGATGTTACAAGTTGGGAATCATTTAAAAGATGAAAAGATGATTATCTTTTAAACCTTGTGTTCGATTGGTAACATGTATATGCTACAACCAGTGATTTCAACTTGAGTTCATAATTTTAGCCAAGTGCAAGAAGGTAATCAATATGTTCATGACACATTGGCCCACCTACAACTTAACTAAAACATGAAAATCGTGCGCACGGGCGAAGGTGTAGAAACCTTAAACACATAAGAAAGGTGTAAAACCTTTAAACCTTTGAAAGGTGTAAAACCTTTAAACCTTTGAAAGGTGTAAAACCTTATACCTTGGATGGAATTGTACTTTGATTTTTCCTGTTGGACATGAATTCTGACTCATGTGAACATATTTTGAATACTTGGATCAGCATGTAACATCTCTGATCAACATGTAACATCTGGAAATCTTGGATCAACATGTAAACATCTTTACCTGAATAGAGACTTTGAGTTTACTCGCAAAGCAGAAACATGTTAGGGTTGGGTGTTAGCTTGGCTAACACCCCTCCGATTCTTAAGTCAGTCGGTGTTTGATGAAGATAAATCAAATTGAAACAACATAATTGAAATAAAGCAATATAAATGCATACCTGATTTTCTGAATTAAGTTGACAAGCTATAACTTACATGAAGTACAGCTTGAGATGCACTGCATTCTAACTTGTAGGAATTCTGGTACCATCTATAGTTGACATCCAGCATGCCCCCTTTCCAACCTATTGATTAATAATCCTGCATGAGCCTATCTTCTTCCAACCTGATGAATCTAGATGCTCTGGTTCTGATTTCATCCAGCCTCTTATATGGTGTCATGACTAAGTCATCATAATATGGAGAGTCCTTCTTAAGTCTCATCCTGAAGGCATCAATTGTTGTAGCAGCGTCCAAGTTGGGGATATCTACTACTTCTCTGTTGAACCTGCTCAGGTAATCCTTAAGAAGTTCATCAGGTTGCTGGACTACCCTGTAAAGATCACTTGTCAGCTTCTCAAACATCCTGTTGCATGAAAACTGATTAGTAAACATGTTGATTAGTTGAGCATATGATCCGATAGAACCCAAAGGCTGGTTGATTAGCCATCTCAAACCTGCCCCTGTAAGATTTGAACCAAAACCCCTACAAAAGCAAGCTTCCTTGTACTGGGGTGGAATATGGACTACATCCATCTTCTCCTGATATAATGCAACATGCTCTGCTGGATCAGTTGTCCCATCATACGGATTCATGTGGGGTGGACTGAACTTCTTTGGTATGACCACGTTGGCTATGGCTGGAGTGAAGCGAGACTCATTGAAGCAGGTTGGAGTAGCCTGGTTGTGGGGTAGAGTCAATCCTGGCACGCTCATGACCAATTCTTTCAGTTCCTGTATTTGTCGGCCAAGCAGACTACCTGCATCATTGTTAGCTGCAGAAAAATGATAATTATTAAAATGATTGAAATCAGATTGAGGGTTAAAACTCCCTATTGCCACTGTTGTAGGGGTCACGAATGTTGTCGTAGTTGGAGTGACAGTCTCATGATTGACAATTGTGCTATTGGTCATGCTGGTTGCCGGCATAATTCCACCAAATCCAGATGATCCAGCAATGTCACCCTCAAAAGCAAGCCTTATAGGTTGATATGGAGAGTACAAGTTGGAAGGCGTATTTGGGACAACAGACTGAAAGATGCTAGGCAAGTTGGGCTGCTGTCCCGCCGGTGTTCCACCCCGAAGAGAAGTCACTTCATGCTGCAACCTGGCCACTTGATTCATTAGCATGGTAGAGGTATCATTCTGGACTTGGACCTGGTTTCTCACTTCACGTAGCATTGCAGTCAAGTTGGAGGCGATATCCAAAGGGATTTCAGGTGCCCCCATTGCTGATCTGCTCCCACTTGCGACTGAAATTCCAGATGTAATCTGATCGGTTGTTGGATTGCTCATCTTGAATCTCTTAATAATCTAAAAGACCAAAGTTCCCACGGACGGCGCCAAATTGTTTTGGCCAATTTTTGACAATCGGACAAATAAAAAATAAGTAGGGTACAAATGGAATATAGATTTCAGAATTCAAGATGTAGGTCAGAGTTTAAGATGTTAACGCAGGATGTAACGAGGAAAGCCTTTGAGCAACTACTCTCCGGCATAAAACATCAGGAGGTTTTGGAAACCTACCTCTGTACCAAACAATTTTATTAATATCGGAGTGTGAGTACAAAAGAGAGTATTGAGAGAGAAAGAGAGTTACAGTAGGGAGTGAGTGAAAAGTGTGTGTGTTTACATAGAATGTGTTAACTATTTATACTAAAAGAATAATGTAAACTATCCATCAATGCCTAAGATCTCGGGGAGTTTGTTACAGTCTCTTTGCTTGTTGATGATAAGCTTTAGTCTTTGACTTGGTCCATGAGTAGATGTGCTAATCATTTATCCCATGTGTGAATTAATAACAACCCTATAAAGTAGGAACAATAAAATTGCCACTCAAGATGTCAGGTCGTCAGGTCGTCAACTCAGGATGTCACGTCAGGATGTAAAGTCAACATGTAAAGTCAACATGTCAACATGTAGATTCAAGATGGAAGATGTATCTTCAGGATGTCAACATATAGAGTCAAGATGTAAAATAAAGTCGTTATTTCCAGGATGTAGATATACTGCTGTGAGATTTTTCACCCCAAACAGGTGTGGGTATTAAGCTAAGGTCATTTTTATTATTTTATTGAGGAGTTATAAGGAGACGAAGTTTCTACACTGATTTTATTCGTTGACTTTGGTTTGATGGTTTAGAGGAGACTAGGAATCATTTTCTTTCATGCTACGCTGTTTGACACCATTATTTCCTAAGTTTCTATGAACTTAAATTGTGATTTTTATGTAATTTAGACTAGTTTTGATGTATCTTGGGGCAAATATGTAATTATGTGGTTTTATTGTAATCCGGGGATATTTTTATCTTTTTTATATTTCTATCCGGATGAAATCTTCTATGAGGTCAAAGTTCATGTCTCAAGACGTCAAAGGAAGTCAAAGTCAACCATGAAGACGGAGTAGCGGTCAACCATTAAATAAAAAGAAAGGGCTGGAAAAAGAAAACCAGTACGTGTGATAAGCAAACGGACATGGGAGTCCGAGTCGAACTATCCTTCACCAAAATCTATCAATACGTGTGGAGGAGCAGACGGACACCAAAACATGAGACGGACACCAGATCACGTCTCGGACACCACAATCCGTGTCGGACTAGTGGGCGGATCTGTGTACGTACGCGGAATCCGATTAATTAAATTATCTTTATTTTCTTTTATTCTTTTCCTTTTTTGGTCCTTGTATTAGGAGTAGGTATTTAAAACCTTTTATCATTATTAGATTAGGGATCTCTCTTTTTCATTAATTTTTCAGATCGTTCTTTATTTTTCTTGGAGCTTTTGAACTCTTCCATGGAGAACTAAACTCCATAACTTTGGATTTGAGATCTTGATCCGGATTTTAATTTTTATTGAGGTATTTCTTTTTCCCAATTAATTCTTATTCATAATCTTGTTTGTATTGATTTAGATTGATAGTTAGGGTTTGTGAATTTGGCCAATTCACTAGTCCTTTTTATTGATCTTTGCTAAATTACTCTATCATGTGCCAGAATTAGGGTTTTCATCGTAGCATCTTCACCGAATGTGTATGTTCCATAGCAATTCGGGAAGTAGGCAAGATTTAACAAATATCTAATTAACGTTAGAAAGCGTTCTTGATCTTAGTCTCTTAAAACATCATCAATTAATCTTTAGATCTTTTTTGTGCCAATTTAGATTTAATTTTAATTAGGGTTTCTAGTGAGCGTGCCACTGCTAGTAACTAATTTGAAAGAAGAGACAAAGATTGAAATACATCTCGTGATCAAGTGAATAAGATTAACGGAGAAAAGAATTATCAGTGATATTAGAATTAAAAGCCGGGGATAGTATCAAATCTGAAGTACTTTTAAATCATTGTTTTAATCAATTTAGGTTAATTTCCCATTTTAGGATTTAATCATCAAAATCAACCCCCAATCTGGTTAAGTGACTAGTACGCAAATAATCACTGTTCTTCGTGGATCGACCCTGACTTACCCTAATTACATTATTAGTGGCCGAGTTTAGGTCCAATTTAGTAGGCGTGCTATTAAGCCTACCACAATGATATACCTATAACATGTTAAAAAGTAAGGAATATCATAAATATAATTTTAAATGTAAAGGATGTCCGGTAAAGGGTTTTCTAGGGGTGCGGGGCCCGCCGTGGGGTCCCGACGCTCGATTTTTTGAGAATACGTCTATTTGCTCGGTTTTGAGTCTTGATCACAATCTCGGACTCGGTTTCTTCATCCAATGCACCGATAAGGCGGTTAGTACTTCTAAACTTCCCCCATCTAGGGTTTTAGGTCAATTATCGCGCTTAGACCGATTCGAGGGTTGGTTCAGGGGGTGCGAGATCGGGATGTCTACACGCACTTCTATCCTTTGTAATTGCAAATTCCTGCTTTTATCGAGTCTTTGCTTTTTTTTCTTTCTTTTTCTTTGTGATGTCCTCGGCGGTTGTCTTTCTTTCGTCGACGCGTTTTACTTTGCAATCCACGTCGCCGAGGGGCTCTGTAGACACCCGTCCTTGAACCGCTCACCCCGATTGCATACATAATATTTTTATTTAACTTGTTTTTGTTAATTTCTGTTACTTTAGTTAAGTTCCTAACTTATTCCGTTAGTTTTAGACTAAATTGAGTAAGAGAGTTAATTTTTTAGTGTCATTCTGTCATTTTGGAAGGCGGGCGCCTCCCGTAAGGGTCATGTGCCGCGCGCGCGTTTGGTCCAACAGACCGGACCCGCGCGCTTCCCACATGACTGTTACGGGTTCCCACCAAGTTTCTCTCATTTTTCTTATTTACAACACCTCTTCTTGATTCAAAAACCATCTTTTTACCACATATTTTATTCTTGCATCAAACCCCTTTTATTTTGTAACTCCCAAATCCTTTATTCTAGCATTTCTCTTAAAACAAAATATTTCCTCTTTATTATTATTTTATTTTCTCTTTATTATTTTTATTTTCCTTTATTTTGATTGGTCCAATGACTATCTTTTCCTCCCCTCTTCACCTATATAAAGGGCATTCTTGGTTCATTTCAAGGGACACCAAAAATAGAGCACCGAAACTCTACACAAAAACTTTACAAGGTTTTGCACACCATTTCTCTACAAACACACCATCTTCAAGTCAAAGTTTGAAGTTCTCTTTTTTCATCTCGAAGTAAGGTACAACTTTCTTCTCTTTTATTTACATGTTTTCTTGAATGTATGCAAGCCCCATCAAATGAGACATAACCAAATGATCACTTCATTACATTGAAGTTGGTTAAAGGTTATTTCCCTACATTTTTATTCTCTTTTAATTTCCCATTTTCTCATGATGTAATTGTTAGCAAAAGTTTATAATAATAAAAGAAGGACTTTTCATTCTTAGAACACCTTTAGTAGCAAGACCGTCTTTAGCCGAGCGGAGTGGGTGTTTAAGGACTTTTCAATTTCTACATTGATTTCTCTCCGCAAGTCTAATTTCGCCTCCTCCCTCCTAAATCCACTCCCCTTGCAATGCTACCCATGAAACTCATACACACCTTTCTTCTTGCATTTTCTTCTTGTGGCCTTTTCTCGCTCTCTGTTAGGGCCACTTGACTCCCACCCCGTTGCAACTTTTGAGTCACTCTCCTCTCCTAACATATAGTTCATTGATGTGTCTTCGTTTTTACACCAATAGGCTGGTCTTTACGCCTCTTGCTCCCACCCGGAACGAATTTGATGTTGTGGGTAGAGTACAACATCCTCCTATCTCCCATTCGTTGTTAGCGAGAAGTCCTCCTCTTCCCACGAGGTCTAACTGGCTTATACCACACACCTCTACATCGTCGGTTGCTTATGGAAGTGGCTGATGCATTCCTACTCTTCTTTCATATTTTCTCCAACCTGTAGACACCCCGCCTTGGATCTCTCATGTCCCGATTGCATACACATTCTTTGTCTTCCTCTTTTCTGTTAAGTTTTGTTACTTTTCGTTAGCTTTCGTTATTTTTCGTTAAGTTCCTGACTTACTCCGTTAGTCTTGGATTTGACTAAGTGACAAAGTCAACCTTGAGTCTTTGTTTCACTTGTTCTTCGTTGACTTTCGTGGTGTTCGTTAAGTTTCTGACTGATCTCGTTAGTTTTGGGACTTAACTGTATAACGGGGTTAATTTGGGCTGAAATTTGGATTTCCTGAAGATGGGAGGAGCGCGCCTCCGCCCTCCTTTATGGGATGCTCGCGCCTCCCATAGGGGGGGGGGGGGCGGGAGGTGCGCGCTTCCCACCTCCAGAATCCCAGATTTTGCCAAATTTCCCTCTTTTTCTGATTTGTAACCCCCAAGGCCATTATGCCTTGGCTTGATCCGGGGAAGGGCCATCTTTGTGACCACAAAGACCTTTCCTAACACCTATAATAACCCCTCCAATCCATCATTGGAGGGGGACTTTTCTTTTCACTCTCTTAACAAAAGGGGACTTTTCTTTTCACTCTCTTAACAAAAAGGGACTTTTCTTTCTTAACAAAAGGAGGAAGAATTCTTGAATCAAAAACACTTTAAAACACATAAAATCCATTTTCAAAGAGTGGTCACTATAGACAATTTGGTTCTTCCCCATTCAAGCACAAGGTACAATGTTCATTCTCTTATAAACTTTTAATCTCATCTTTATTTTTTCTCCTTGTTAAAATCTTTTTATTACACTCTTCATCTTTAATGTGTATGCAATCTCCATAAAGGAGATACAACCAAAAGGCCACTTCACTATTGAAGTTTGGCCAAGATTACATCCCAACATTCCAATTTCCACTTTAATTTTCATTTCATTTCTTGATGTAATTGTTTGGCATAATTGTTACATGTAATATTTTAGCATAAATTAATAAATAAAAATAATTCTCTTTTATTTCCTTTTAATTTTTCCCTTTCTTTCAATTGTAATTGTTAGCACTTCTTACATTAATAATTGAAGGACTTTTCTTTTTAGTATTAGAACACCAAAAGTAGCAAGACCCGCGTAAGCGGGGCGGAGTGGGTGTTTAAGTACTTCCCACTCCGTCACCTAACCCCCGAACCCCTCATCTCAAGAATCTTTGGTTTCGTAATCAATAAAAAAGTCTATTTTCTTAGGTTTTCTCGCGTTCCTCTAAAACGTGGGTGGCGACTCTTAAAATCAATTAGACATCCTAGGTAATTCACCGCTCTAGCCAAGCCGTGGTTCCCCGGGGTATCTACACAACCACATTGATTTCTCCACAATCCCTTGAATACCACTGATCCATCTTGATCTCTGCATCTCCAAATTCCACCTCGAATATCTGCAGATCTCATAAGAAACACAACGAACTGATTCGGACTGTCTGACATTTTTGTACGATCGTGACCTATTTGGCACGCTCTTGCTTTAGCCAAAAAAATAAAAACCCTAGCATCCCTAAGATCAACTTTGCATGTCCGCATGCCCCACCTAGCTCGGTCGCGCCACCCCGGTCAATATGATATTTCCTTCTTCACCTTGGATCTCCCGAATCTCAAACCAGAGCTCTGATACCAGTTGTTGGGGAATTTGGGGGGATCTACATATCCACTAGCCCATACTAGCAGTCATCAATATAGAGAATACTGCTTACGAAGGCCCATATCGATATCAAGTTGCATTGTAGGTGGATGATTGAAAATCTCGACTCAAAGCAGCAGCAATGCAAGAGTCTGTTAAACATTATATTTCACATCTAATAAAGTAATAAACATAGACTAGTATACATACTTGATGGGCTACTCCCATTATCATCAATTGGTATTATGGTGGAACTTCCAATATAATCTGGTACTGATCCCGCATAAATGATTTCAAATCCAGGTAAAATCCTGCTCTACTACAACAAAAAAAGTGCGTTCACCAATGTATTATCCTCACTGATTGAGATGGATAGTTATGTTATACTCCCTTTATAGAAAAATACATGTTTTTGTAGATTTGTAAATAAATATATTAAAATAACTAATACATATAAAATGAACTAAATTACACTTAATAAAATTCTGTTGCTTCAATAATAAAATATTTTTACAATAACAACTACAGTATATAACTATAAAATCATGTTTTTGGTAAGTAATGCTATTTTTTTAAAATGATAGCAAAATGATACTGATCGGACAAAAAGTGTGATCAATAGGAACGGATCCACGGTTGGATATCTGAGTGCCTTGGTTAGCCTAAAATGGATGAACAAACGTTAACTCAGCCGGGGCTTCACCGGCGAAGGCCCTCCGGCGTGAGAATGAGTTAGTCTGTTTGAGAGTAAGTAAAAATTGAGAAGGAAAGAGAGTAGGGCTAGAGAGCTTAACCTTCTAAAATGAGGTTGATGTCCTTATTTATACCCCAAATTAGCTGCCTTGTCACCTAGATTCATCCCTTGAATGTAGGGATTTGGGTTTATCCATATGCATGACTCACCATGTCCGTACTAGGGCAGCGCTTCTAGAAGTCTCGAGTGGGCCTTGGCGATGGGTTGGGCCTACAATTACCCTGATCGTGATAGGAATTGTCCCAAGTACCAGCTCGGTGGACCGAGCAAGCGTGAGGTGAGGTCCGACCTGTAAGTCGGGGAGCGTCCGTGAGTGACGAGGAGGAGGCCTTTAGAGTAATCGTGGCTTCCAGCTACTCAGCTCGGTAAGACCGAGCTGAGATCGTTTGAGGGGAAGGTATGGGGAATCCTCTAGTGCTTGCTAGGTTCTTCGTGGCTCCGCCTTCCTTGCTCGGAGTGATACACCGAGCCGAGTGTAGGTATGCAATGGGCCAGCCCATCCAAGTTGGGCCGGGCTGGATCGGTCTGAGAACCCGTATCTCCAGGTCGGGTTGTTCCTTTCAGATACAAGTATTTTGGAACAAAGTTAAATTTCTTAAACATTAAATATTTTGAAACGGAGAGAATAGTTTGCAACTTTAATTAAAAAAATGAATTTGAGTACAAGAATTAAGGGAAAAAGTTAAAGAAAATGACGTTTTATGAGTAAAAATAGTTGAGTAGAAGAGAGAAAAGGAAGTAAGAAAGTGGACAATTGTTGTCAATACTAAAAATGTGTGTCATTATTTAGAATATGTTTAAAAAAAATATTTTATATATTAAAGCGAGATAATTAAAATTATAATTTTTGTAAATTAAAGTAACACAAGAATGTTTGAGATTGCATCGAGCGAAAGTTGAACGCTTAGTGAAAATTTAACTTTAGACATTTCGGCACAACTCTTTGTCGTAAGCTATTGATCAACTTGAATAACAATTGCCTACCCACCCTTTGGTGACCTAGGTTGTACTTAATTTGGAAGAGTTTGGACAAGAAATGGTTTAAGAAAGCAAAAGGGAGGGATGTGATTTACTAATTCAGTCATCTTCAATTTTGATTATGACTCATGACTTTCTCTCAAGCAACTGAAAAAATAGAACACACATGATTCCTCGGTCCTACCTCACTTGAGACTCAAGGCACAAAAATTAAGGAAAAAAAGAATTATGCGTGGTAAAAAATTAAAAGATAGAATAAGTGGGGTAAATAATAATGTTGGTTGAATAAATTGAGTGGTGGAAAATGAAGAGAGACAATGAATAGTGGGGGTAGATTGAAAATAAAATTATTGAAAAATAATCATTCTGGAAAGTCTCAAAAAATAAGTTGGGACGGATTAAAATGAAAATAAACCTGAAAAGCTGAAAAGATGAGACAGAGGTATACTCCTATACAGTATACTTTCCACAATAATAACAAGACAATGTGGGTTCTAAACACAAGGAAAACAATGGATATAATACTTAATTTAGAAAGTGATTAGATCATCAACGTAGAATGTGCGCTTTGATTTGTCACTCTAGAATTTGACTAATTATGCCACAGCAAGTGAGCTTAGTTAATGACAGGTAATTTTTCTATAATTATACCAACCATTAAGTTTAATACTTTCTACATGAAATTCAATTTTATGTTACCAAAAGAAACAAATTTTCTTAAGAAAGTCGAGCTGATAATGAATTTAGATTAAATATGAATTCTATATTATCTAATTATGAAAATTTGGAGACAAAACTTGTTTTTAAAATGAACGATGACATTTTTGTAAATAAGTGAAGCTTTATTTAAAATAGTGCGGTATCATTTTCACACATAATTGGCTTTTCTTAAAAACGTCCGGTGGCACTTTTGTAAATACCTGGTACCTCTTTAAAAAAGTGTGGTGACACTGCTGTAAATAATTGGAACCTATTAACACAACAACACTATGAATGGCACTCTATTAACACTATTACAGACTGACACTCTTTAAACACATGATACTCAATAACAAATGCACAAACATTAACAAAACAAATATACTGATACTCTTAAATACCACAATCACTCTTATAACACCCCACTGATATAAAACCACACTACAAGAAAATGAGGATTTAGCTACGACTTTTTTAGCTACAAAAATATTTTGTAGTCAAAAGACCTTTTCCCACGCTGTATTATTTATTTATAGACAATTATTTATTTTGAGCGACCAAATATTTTTCGTAGCCAACTGCGTGCCTTAGACAACAAAGCATAATTATTTGTCGTTGAATGAAGTGCAAATTTTTTGTTACGGAATGAAACTTTTGCGCGCTAATATTCCCGCGTTGTTTGGGGGTAAAAAAGCTAAACTGTTCTTCAACATGTTGGGCTACTCAGTTTGTCTCAATCAACTTATACCTTGAACTTACAAGTTGCTGCTATGTATGACTTACATGTATCTTTTAATAATGTCTTATTTGGATAATGTTTTATCTCCTAATTTTCAGGAACACAAGCCGAATTATGGAATTTGATCCATAAACAACATGTGACTAAATCGAGACTCAATGACTAAGTCAAGCTCATCTCCTATCAACAGCAAAGGGATAAGAGACTAACTAATTGGCCGAGAATTATGGGAGCAACTTTCAATACGTTAGCTATTGTGTAGTATAAATAGAAATGATAAACACTTGTAACAACACACATTCCCACTGCACTGAAATTTTCACACATTCTTTGTATTCTCTCGATCTCAAAGTCAATACTAACAAAGTTTTCTTCCCCGAGGTTTTGTGCCGGCGAACAAGTTGTTCAAGGGCTTTCCTCGTTAAACTCTTGCGTTCATTTCATTCTCTAGTTTCTTTACAATTATATTCCATTGTGCCCAATAATCTTACTTAAAGTTGAATTGAGAAATTTGACCAAAACAATTTGGCGCCGTCTGTGGGAAGCTTTGGTCTTATAATTGTTAAAGGAATTCGAGATGTCGACTGCATTGTCTTCAACCATGACATCAGTTGGTTTGATGCCAACTATGGAGACAATTCCAGCTTCATCAGTCGTGATATCTTCAACTCAGAACATTGGAGGTGTCTCAAGACCAATCCATATTCAGGATGGATCATCCACTGCCGCGAATCAAGAGATCCCTATTGACATCGCTTCCAACTTGACTTCCATGCTACGTGAAGTGAGGAACCAGATTCAAGTTCAGAATGATACCTCCACCATGCTGATGAATCAAGTTTCCAGGTTGCAGCGCGAGGTGACTTCTCTTCAAGGTGGTACATGGGCGATGCAGCAGACCAGCTTGCCTAGCATCTTTCAGTCTGTTGCTCCAACTGCACCTTCCAATTTGTACTCTCCATATCAACCCAGAAGGCTTACTTTCGGGAGTGACATTGCTGGATCATCTGGATTGGGTGGAATCACGCCAACCACTAACCTGACCACCAACAGCACGATAGTCAATCCTGAAACTATTACTCCAACCTCAGCAACATCTGTGACTCCTACTTCGATGGCGACAGGGAGTCTTAACCCTCAGTTTCAATTCGATTATCCTAATAATTGTCAATTTGTTGCTGCTAACAATGATGCAGGTAGCTTGCTTAGCCGTCAAATGCAGGAGTTGAAAGAATTAGTCATGAATGTTCCAGGGATGATTATGCCACACAACCAGGCGTCTCCAACATGTTACAATGAATCTCGCTTCGCTCCGGCCATAGCCAACGTGGTCATACCAAAAAAGTTCAGTCCACCCCACATGAAGTAATACGATGGGACCCAGCTGAACATGTTGCATTGTATCAGAAGAAGATGGATGTGGTCCATATTCCACCTCAGTTCAAGGAAGCATGCTTTTGCAGGGGTTTTGGTTCAACTCTTACAGGAGCAGCTCTGAGATGGCTCATTAGCCAACCTTTGGGTTCCATCGGATCATATGCTCAACTTATCAACCTATGCACTAATCAGTTTTCATGTAACAGGGTATTCGAGAAACTGGCAAGTGATCTATACAGGGTGGTCCAGTAACCTGACGAGCCGCTTCAAGACTACCTGAGCAGGTTCAACAGGGAGGCGGTGAACATCTCTAACCTAGACACTGTAACTGCGATTGAAGCCTTCAGGATGAGACTCAAGAAGGACTCTCCTTATTATAATGACCTAGTAATGACACCATGCAAGAGACTGGATGAGGTCAGAACCAGAGCTTCCAAATTCATCAGGTTGGAAGAAGACAAGTTGCTCCAAGATAAAGCAACCAAGAAGAATGCGACCCCAGAATATTCTAGTGGTAGGACAGATTTATCCCATTCTGGTGGCAAGATGGAAACATCTCATGCCAGATCTAATAGGGCAAACCCTACTCTAAACCTGACTCTTCTAGAATTCATGTTGTTGAAGATAATGATGAGGATGATGATTCTTCCTATCCTAGAATTGATGACTATTGTTTCTCTGTTGATATTGCAGGATTGATCAATGCCATGGACAACCTGGGTGAGAAAGCAAGATGGCCCAGGAAGGCAGACAAGCCTTCAATTTGGAAATACAAGTCCAAGTGGTGCGCCTATCATGAAGACTTTGGGCACACTACTGAGAATTGTATTGCACTCAGGAAGGAGATCAGCTACTTGTTGTCCAAAGGTCTTCTCAAAGAGCTACTTGGTAGAAGGCAGAGACGCACTGAAGATCGTGATGGCAACCAAGAGAAACTACCTGAGAACCCACCACCTCATCCACCTCCAACTAGAGTGGTCAACATGATCAGTGGTGGCTCAGATATCTGTGGTACAACTTATTCAGCCGCCAAGCGTCGTGCTGCAGATGCGAAGTAGGACAGGTCTTATTTACCTTCAAGATCCGTCAACAAGGCAAAGGGGCAGGAAATCTCTTTTGATGAGGATGATAGGGTCAGCATCCATGATCCACATCATGATGCCTTGGTAGTGAGTCTTCAAGTTGCAAACTATTTGGTGAGACACATCTTGATCGATAATGGAAGTTCAGTTAACATCGTGACAACTGATGGTTTGAAAGGAATGGGCATCCCACTTGAGAATGTGACTAAAAATTCATCTGTCTTGGTTGGATTCAGTGGTGAGACAAAGCATACATTTGGGGAGATTACTTTCCCAGTATATGTTGAAGGGATTAATTCTATGGAGAAGTTCTGTGTGATAGAATGTCAGTCATCTTATAACATCATCCTGGGCAGGCCATGGATTCATAACGTGAAAGTTGTACCTTCAACATACCATCAGTGCCTCAAGTTGCCAACACCTTGGGGAGTAGTCAAAGGTGTCAGGAGATCAGCAGATTGCAAAGGAATGTTACAAGGTGTCCATGAAGGCAGCAAGCAGTCCTAGGCAAGCATAGCAATTACAGAGAAAGGCACGGGATGTACTTGAAGCTGCCGAGTTTGATATTAAAGAGGTGCAACTTGATCCTTCTGATCCCGATGTCAAAATTCTTATAGGCGCAGACTTACCTCCTGATGTAGAAGGAGAGATCATTGAGTTTCTGAAGAGCATAATGAAATGATTTGCTTGGAAGCACGAAGATATGACTGGAATCAGCAAGGATGTTATCACCCACAAATTGAACATTGACCCAAATGTCAAGCCTGTCCAACAGAAAAGAAGGAAATTTGCTCATGAGCGCAATCAGATTATCAGAGAAGAAGTATAGAGGTTGCTAAAGTCCAAGATGATCAGAGAGGTTGACTATCCTAAATGGTTGGCCAACGTGGTGGTTGTAGAGAAGAAGAATGGGAAATGGTGAGTCTGTGTGGACTTTACAGACTTGAATAAGGCGTGCCCTAAGGATCCGTTTCCCTTGCCTCACATTGATGTCCTAGTTGATGCAACAGCTGGCCATGAGGTCTTGACGTTTATGGATGCTTCTTCAGGATTTCAACAGATTCAGATGGAACCTTCAGATCAGGAAGACACGGCGTTCATTACTCCAGATGGTATATATTGCTTTATTGCCATGCCTTTTGGATTGAGGAATGCAGGGGCAACCTACCAGAGATTAGTCAACATGATGTTCAAGAACCAGCTTGGAAAGACTATGGAAGTATACATTGACGACATGGTGGTGAAGTCTAAGTGTATTGAAGATCATGCTCGAGATCTAAAGGAAGCTTTTGACATCCTGGAGACATTCAACATGAAGCTAAACCCATCAAAATGCAACTTTGGTGTTAAGGCTGGAAAGTTCCTTGGCTACATGGTGACCAAGAGGGGCATTGAAGCAAGTCCAGAACAGATCAAAGCCATCATCAACTTAGAGTCTCCAAAGAGTATTAAAGAAGTGCAGAGGCTCACAGGCAAAGTTGCTGCTCTAACCAGGTTCATCTCCAAGTCGTCTGATAGATGCAAGTTGTTCTATAACGTGCTGAGGAAAAACAAGTTGTTCCATTGGACAGAAGAACATGAAATAGCCTTCAAACAGCTTAAAGATTACTTGGCGACTCCACCTCTACTTTCCAAACCAGAAACAGGTGAAGCTTTGTACCTGTATCTCTCCGTATCAGAAAATGCAGTCAGCGCAGTCTTGGCAAGAGAACAAGATGGAACACAACTCCCTATTTATTATATAAGTAAGTCTCTTTTAGATGCAGAAACCAGGTACTCCCATCTTGAGAAACTTGTTCTCGCTTTAATAACTGCTTCTATTAAGTTGCGCCATTATTTTGAAGTTCATCCTATTATTGTGAGGACTAACTATCCTGTCAGGAACGTGATGAGAAAACCTGAGATGTCAGGCAGGATGGAAAAATGGTCTGTGCAACTTAGTACATATGATATTCAGTATGAAGCAAGGACTGCGATCAAGTCACAAGCCCTAGCTGACTTTGTGGCAGATTTCAGTCCCAACCTTCAACCTGAAGTTGAACTCGAAGTCCAACAACTTGAAGGTTCAGGCTCTCCTAGATTTTGGACATTTTTTATAGATGGAGCATCAAATATAAGGGGCACAGGTTTGGGTATAGTCGTGAGATCCCCCCAAGGATAACTGATTCCACAAGCTATAGCTTGTGAGTTCAAGGCGACCAATAATGAGGCTGAATATGAAGCCCTCATCATGGGTTTGCTCACTGCTTTAAGTTTGGATGTTAAATGTCTCAATGTTTATAGTGATTCCTTGTTGTTGGTTAACCACTTCAATGGATCTTATACAGCAAAGCATAGTAGGATGTCAAGTTATCTGCAGCATGTTAAATCCTTGGCTGGACAATTTGAAGAATTAACTTTCCAACAAATCCCAAGGGATGAGAATGCTGAAGCTGATGCATTGGCCAGCTTAGGATCAAGTTGCAGGAGCATGTTGAACACTGCCATACCTATAATCCATATCCTGCATCCTGCAATTGATCAATCAGAAACAAACCAAGTTGAAGACCAACCTGATACGTCGGCTAGCTTCTCAAGTGAAGAGGCATCTAGGACACTGCCCATAATAACATTTCTGCAGGATGGAACAGTGCCACAAGGTGTAAAAAATGCAAAAGCTTTCAGGATAAAGGTATCTAGATTTATATTAATCAATAATGTACTCTTTCGTAAGTCATTTACAGGTTTGTACATGAGGTGTCTAGAGCCACAACAAGCTGAACAGGTCTTAAGAGAACTACATGAAGGTGAATGTGGTAATCATTCTGGGGGCAAGTCACTATCCTCCAAGGCATTAAGAACAGGATATTATTGGCCAACTATGCGCCAGGATGCAATTAATTATGTTCAGAAATGTGATGCTTGTCAGAGACATAGCAACATCTTGCACCAACTTGCTGAACCACTTCATCCTATACTATCACCTTGGCCCTTCATGCAGTGGGGAATGGACATCATTGGAAATTTTCCTAAGGCACCTGGGGGAAAAGTATTTATGTTAGCCTTGACTGATTACTTCTCAAAATGGATCGAAGTTGAAGCCTTCGTTCAAGTTAGAGATAAAGAAGTAATTTCGTTCTTGAAGAGAAACATTCTCAGCAGGTTTGGAGTCCCTTCAGAAATTATTTGTGATAATGGTTCTCAGTTCATCAGCATGAAAACTCAAGACTTCTGCATAAGGTGGGGGATCAAGCTGATTACTTCTACACCGGTACATCCTCAAGCTAATGGACAAGCAGAATCAAGCAACAAGTTGATTGTGAACAACTTGAAGAAACGTTTAGATCAAAAGAAAGGAAGATGGGCTGAAGATGCCACTAGTACTATGGGCAGATAGGACAACTCCTAAGAATGCAACCGGCCAAACTCCATTCTCCTTGGTTTATGGTACTGAAGCCGTAATTCCAGTAGAATTTTCTATCCCAACAGCTAGATATGGTTTAATAACTCCAGAGGACAACCAGATAATACTTGCAGAAGATCTTGACACTATTGATGAACTAAGAGATTTGGCCAAGATCAGGATGGCAGCCTATCAACAGAGAATTGCCAAATCTTACAACAAAAATGTGCGCATTAGGAGATTTTAAATTGGAGACATGGTGCTCAGAAAAGTTTTTCAGAACACAAGGGAACTGAATGCAGGCAAACTTGCAGCCAAGTGGGAAGGTCCCTACCTTGTTGATGCAGAAGCTGGTAAAGGTGCATATTGGCTCTCCACCTTGGATGGCATTAGAATACCAAGGAGTTGGAATGCAGTCAATCTTAAAGCTTATTACATGTAAGTTGTAGCTTGTCCACTCAATTCCAAAGATCAGGTATGATTTATTTGAGCTTTATTTCAATTTTGTTATTTCAAATCATTAATCTTTCTTGAACACTTACTGACTTAAGCATTGGAGGGGTGTTAGCCAAGCTAACACCCACCCCTAACATGTGTTTGTTTTGCAAGGCAACTCAAAATTCCAACACAGGTCAACTAGGTTAATATGTTCAGACGAATTGCCAGAGACAACAACTTGGACTGTTCAAGATGAAATCAGCCAAACTTGCTGACATCATGCTGAATGAAAGCCTAACTTATACGAATGTTCAAGTAAGCATATTAATGTTAAATTTTATGCTTCATTTTCTGATGTTTGTACTAAGGTTTTAAAGGTTTTCACCTTTCAAAGGTTTAAAGATTATACGTCTTTCTTGAAAGTTTAAGGTTCATACACCTTCGCCCGTGCGCACGTTTTTCACATTTATCTAAATTGTAAGTTGGCCAGTATATTTATTACATATTGATTACCATCTTGCACTTAGAAGAATTGTGAACTCAAGTCATTTAAAATTGGTAGTAACATTAACATGTTACCAAAAACAAAAGTTTAAAAGATTCAAACATCTATTCATTCCTACTGTTGGCTTTAACATGTTACATCTTGCATTTCAAAAGTTAACAAGCTACATCTCTATTTCTACCTTGACTACGTTACCAAAAATGTAATATCCTGGGAGGCCAATCATTTTTACAACCATGATAACCAAAGAAAGTTCAACAAACTGAACTACTTTAAACTAAACCATTCAAAAGGTCTAACCCATGCTATCACAAGACATGAGTTGACCACAGTAAAACATGAAACTTGTCCAAAAAACCAAATTACATCCTAGATTATCTAAATTGTTTACGAGGACATTCCCCCCTCGTTGATAAAACCTAAAAACATAAAAAGAAAATTGTTCTTGACATCATTCCCTGCAGGGCAAAACAAGAAAAAAGAAGTTACCTTTCAGGTGGCATCTCCAACCTTCCCCTCCTGGTTGTCATCAACTTGTTCCACCTTGTCAGCAATGGGCATTTTGGAAGTAACTTCTTCACCATCAATTGCTTCCCCAGTAATTTTCTTCAAATTGTCATACTCCTCCTCCAAATTCCACTCAGAATACTTACCAGCTTGGTGCTCTTTGATCATTTGTATCCTCATTTCAAACAAAGACTTAGCAGCATCATTCATGCATTGATTATGCAGGATCTCCATCTCCTTGCCGTGATCTTGATTCACCTTCACTAGCCTCATTGTCATATCTCTAACTTCTTTATCTTTCTCATCTAACTCTTTTTCAGCAGCCTTGGCCCTTTCCTCGGCTTCATACATCTTCTTGAAAGAAGCCTCTGCTTTCTCTTTCCAAACTTGAACTTCATTGACCAAGAATCCAACAGCCTTCACAACCTGTATACAGAATCGACTTAGAATCAAACCTGAACAGAAATCTAGCTAAGATATTGCCAGTTGATAATTACCTTCTTCTCATACTTTCTTTCAATAGGAATAGCAGTCTCTACATCCACAATCTCTTTGGCCTTCCTCTTCTTATTTACCTTGTCTTCTCCTGCATCCAACTTAGGCACTGGAGGCTTGCTACCCTCAACCTTCACCTTACCGCGAACCATTGCCATCAAGTCCTTAGCACCAAACCCATATTGAGAACGGGTAACTACAGAAATGGGAAAAAATTAGACATCTCAGAGCTACAAAAGTGAAATACAAGTTAAGCTAATTAGTACATGAAGACATCTTATGGGCACAAACTGAATCCTCCTGTTTATCCTCTGGGTTCTCCTCTTCACCACTTGAGTTTTCTACAGGCTTAATAAACCTACGCCTGGCAGGAGGCAGTGCACAAATCTTCTCCACTTTCACCAGTGTGTCCGCCTTTTTAGGAAACAGCTCCTCCAACTTGGTAACTGCAAGATGCAAGAAATGTTATAAACTCTCGAAATCCAGCAAAACTCAGAAGAAGAAGCAAAGGCACAACTACCTTTACTATTCCATTCTGAAACCAGACCTTCACCTCCCTCCAAACTACTTTTCTTAACATAGAAGATCCTGTTTTTCCAACCTCTATCCTTGTCAACAGACTCAACTACCAAGCTGTATGCTTTGTTTTTAACCCTAAATCCATACCTAGAGTTCCCATGAGCCCTTAAGACATAACAAAAAGCCAATTCTTTAAGATCAACCTGAATCCCAGTCTCTTCGCTAAGCTTACCCAAAGCTATTAGAGCCCTCCAACCGACAGGCATAAGTTGGGCATAAGCCAATTTAGAAGACTCGAAGAAACGAGTAATGAGAGGAGGAAAAGGGAATTCCAAACCTAATACAAAGGGATACTCGAAAAAGCATACCCATTCATCAGACACAAAATCAGAAGAAAATAAGGGATTCGGAGCCATAAAATCAGCATTCGAAGGAAAAACTTTTTTTAGGGTTTCAACATCAGACATAGACAATTGACACCTCTCCTCATCAGGATGTTTGATGAGCCCCAAACATCTAAAGCCGTTGGGAATTTCAGGAGCTTTCTTAGCTTTGCCCATTTCTGAACCCTAGAAATTAAGAGAGAGAGTAAGAAGAACTCACCAGGGAAATTTTGGAGGAGATCCTTATACTGCGTAAATGAGGAGGGTGGTTGAATGAGACTTCTTAAAGAAATAAAATTAGATGGTTCCAGATTCCTAGCTCTACTCAAATGCATAGACCCTAGACTCCTATTGATTGCTCCTCACCGTCCACGTATAAGTCTCCCATCAAAGATAATTTTCGACTTTAAATATTCTTCTTTAAAATTCAAAAATTGGGGGCAATTGTTTGGGGGTAAAAAAGCTAAACTGTTATTCAACATGTTGGGCTACTCAGTTTGTCTCAATCAACTTATACCTTGAACTTACAAGTTGCTGCTATGTACGACTTACAGGTATCTTTTAATAATGTCTTATTTGGATAATGTTTTATCTCCTAATTTTCAGGAACACAACCGAATTATGGAATTTGATCCATAAACAACATGTGACTAAATCGAGACTCAAAGACTAAGTCAAGCTCATCTCCTATCAACAGCAAGGGATAAGAGACTAACTAACTGGCCGAGAATTATGGGAGCAACTTTCAATACGTTAGCTATTGTGTAGTATAAATAGAAATGATAAACACTTGTAACAACACACATTACCACTGCACTGAAATTTTCACACATTCTTTGTATTCTCTCGATCTTAAAGTCAATACTAACAAAGTTTTCTTCCTCGAGGTTTTGTGCCGGCGAACAAGTTGTTCAAGGGCTTTCCTCGTTAAACTCTTGTGTTCATTTCATTCTCTAGTTTCTTTACAATTATATTCCATTGTGCCCAATAATCTTACTTAAAGTTGAATTGAGAAATTTTACCAAAACACGCGTGAAACGAAAATTAAGTAACATTTTGCCACCAAAAAAATCATTTACTATGAAGTTATTTTATAGCAAAAGGGTCATTTTTAACAACAAAAAGAATTCATAGCTAATCACTAAAATCACTAAAATACTATAAAAAATCAAAAAGAAAAAGAAAAAGAACAAACAAAGTGAAAAGTAAGAATCAGTCGGGCTTCCCATTCCCGCACCCCCTTCCCAAAAATTTGAGAGGAATTAATTTTGTTGTTAAAGAAAACTATTTGGCGACAGATTTTTTTTTGTTGGTATAAACACTTAGCGATGATTTTTTTTTTTTTTTTTTTAAAAAATAGTTTTTCTACGCAATATATTTTTCATAGCTAAAACCATCTCTTCGGCTATGAAATACTCCATCCGTCCCACCCGAATTAGGATTTTTTGGTTGAGCACGGGGATTAAGGAAAAAGTGTTATTGGAGTAGGTGTTGTGAGTATGAAAAGTGAAGTAGGAGAGAGAAAGTGGGGTAGAGAATAATGAGTGGAAAGTTGTTGTGAGTATGAATGTGGCTCCCATTAAATAAAACATTTTCATTTTTGGGTTGTCCTAATTCGAATGGGACACCAAAAATAGAAATTTGCCATAATTCGAATGGGACGGAGGGAGTATATTTCATCGCTAATAGTCTTTGTGACGTTGCATAGGCGATGAAAGTTCAACAAAACCTGATTATGTCGCTAAAAGTATTTAGATACAAAATGTAAATCTTTTGCTACGAATGTTTTTGTAGAAAATCTCATTTTTCTTGTAGTGCTAGGAGCTCGCTTGATGTCCTAAACGACGTCTTTTAGGCTTCTTTAACCCTATGTCAAGGGAGGAAGCGCCATGAATTCATTAGATCTTGAAATTCACTTAAATTTGATATATGGTGGCCCTCGAAATTTATTATGATTTTATAGTTATGTCCATTCTCGCCATGCGCTCAATAGCACATTCACTGGCGATAACAAAACACATGCAGTTACACTTTATATAGCTCACACTGGTTGTACTCATTTAGTGTCAGTATGGTGTTTTTGAATGCTAGTGAGAGTGTTTGTTGTGTTGAGTGTTAGTGTTGGGTATGCTTATTATAAATAACTCCAATTACCTTAATTTGATTGATCTCATGACATAATTTTATCTTTTGTGGACTTTAAGATATATTGTACGAAGTACTTGTACTTCATAGGCTTAGTAGATTAGAACCCTCAATTCTACGAGTCTGGAAATATGCGGTCAAGACAATGTCTGCCGCACCATATGCTTGTCGCATCTTCTACCACCTGACTTAGTCTACCGCATGAACTAAGCTACCGCATGGTTGAACCTACCGCAGATGATTGAAGTTCAAGATTTGGTTCAAACTTAATCATGGTCACACTAGTGTCCAAACCTTGGTTAGTTTAGAATGTTGCGAAATTCAAATTACAAACTTGAGTACAACTGTCATCCAACGGTTACGATAGTACAGTTGGACCACTACCCTCTGCAACAAAAGGACAACTCAGACTGAGCTCCAATCAGATTTCAAAAGCTCATTGTCCTCCAAACTTGGTCCCCAAGATTTCAAATGGCTAGTTTCTCATTCAAGGATATAAATAGTCCTTGTGTTCTTCATTGAAGATGAGCTAATATTCCAAGAGAGAAATTGTTGTTGAAATTCTTGGTGATTGAAGATCACATTCAAAGATTTCCAGAATCCTTCGAATCTTCAAGCACACAACCTTCAAGTTTTCAATAAATCTCCAGCAACATTCAAGATCATCTCAAGCCTCAACACATAAAGATTCATTATGATCTTGATCATATAGATTACATAGAGCTTTTGATTCTTAAACACACACACTCACCCTGATTGATCAATCACATAGATTGCATTATTAAGGATATACTGGTCTAAGTCTAGGATTTGTTCTTCATAGAAATAAGTGTTGACTCAATACTTCATCTCTGTAATCTGTACTCAAGGAAGAATCAATATAAACCTCAATTCAAAATTCAAGACTGACCATCTTAGTAAAGGACGTAGATCTTTTAACAGATCGAGCATTTCCAAATCATTGTGTCATTTACTTGATGTTCTTTACATTCTACAAATTAACTTTAAATCTTGTTCATATTGTTCTTTATTGTTCATATTAATCTTGTTTGTCGTTTAGTGTTTGATCTTATCAGATATTCAAACTATTGTGAATTGTGTTTGTGTGTTTTCCACATTGCCTAAGTTATAAATCTGACTAACTTATCATTTGTCAAATTTCCAAGACAAGTATTTTTCAATCTCTCAACCTACCGCATTTTACCTACCGCATCTTACATACCGCACTTCCAACCTACCGTATTAACTTATCTTAAATCAACTCAAACATTTTTTATCAAAAACTTCCGCTGTGCATATTACACTTGACCGCATGGTTTATCATTGACCCGTAAAATTCAAGTTGTAAGCATAAAGTTGAATTTTAAAAAAGGGTTGAAATTTTAAGTAGGCTATTCACCCCCTCCTCTAGGCTCTAGCCTCCTTTTCATACCCTTGTTGTGTCTTTGGGACCAACAGTTAGTTATAGTCTTTACTGTGCCAGTGAAGATCTTTTGAGTGCTCACGTTTAATAATGTTCACTTATTTACGTTACTGTGTAGTATCCCACATCGGTAGGAAAAGTAAGGTTGGAGTGGTACTTAAAGTAGCACCACTTACCAATAAATACCAATACGTTCATGAATTTTTGGGTGGGCCTTTGGTAATTGAGACTCATTTTCTTTTCGGCCCATCACATCATAATTGAGACTATTAAAATATTTTTTTAATAATTCTTTATTCAATGAGACATACTTGTCATACTCACACCAACGATTGACTTACTATTCTTATCCCTAATTCCCTCTCATACTTTACTTTTCATACTCGCAAACCCTTTTACAATATTAATACTGTTGGGACTGCGACCACCACCATCACTCTCCACATTAGTATGATATTGTCCGCTTTGGCCCCAGCCCGCACGGATTTATTTTTGGCATCCCCAAAAGGCCTCATACTAATGAAGTGGGTGGGTGCTCTTATATACCTTGCAATTATTTCCTCAATTGCCGATGTGGGACTTTGGGTTGCCACCCAACAATCCTCCCCTCAAACCAAGGACCACACCGCTATGGCCCGCAGTGTTTCCTCTGACCCATATCCAGCGAAAGCTTGTACCAACCGCCCGCGGAATACCACCGCCCTCGTTTGCAAGACTGGATTCGCTATGTCGCACAAGGGGAACCCCACCCTATAAAGCACACACACGGTCCACCCGGTCGAGTCCACCCGAACCATGGCTCTGATACCGCTTGTAGGGACCGCGACCACCACCACCACTTTCACACATTAGTATGATATTGTTCGCTTTGGGCCTAGCCCGTATGGATTTGTTTTTGAGAACTTCCCAAAAGGCCTCATACTAATGAAGTGAGTGGGTGCTCTTATATACCTTGCAATTATTTCCTCAATTGCCGATGTGGGACTTTGGGTTGCCACCCAACAATCCTCCCCTCAAACCAAGGACCACACCGCTATGGCCCGCAGTGTTTCATCTGGCCCATATCCAGCGAAAGCTAGTACCAACCGCCCTCGGAACACCACCGCCCTCGATTGCAAGACTCGATTCGCTATGTTGCACAAGGGGAACCCCACCCTATAATGCGGACACACGGTCTACTCGGTCGGGCCCATCCGAACCATGGCTATGATACCACTTGTAAGGACTGCGACCACCACCACCACTCTCCGCATTAGTATGATATTGTCCGCTTTGGGCCCAGCCCGCATGGATTTGTTTGTTTTTGGGTCATCCCCCAAAAGGCCTCAAACTAATGAAGTGGGTGGATGCTCTTATATACCTTGCAATTGTTTCCTCAATTACCGATGTGGGACTTTGGGTTGCACCCCAACAAATACTATGCGCTTTTTTTTTTTATTATTATTATTATTTTTTATATATATTTCCGTGCTAGAAAAATCAGTCTCAACTACTCCCTCCGTCCCACCGAAAATTGCAAAACTTACCAAAATGGGCGTCCCATAGAAATTGCACATTCCATAAATGGAAAGTTTTTAATACTTTTTAATTAGTGGGTCCCACTTCTCATACTCACATCCACTAACCCACTAACTATTCTCTACCACACTTTCTCTCTCCCACTCAACTATCAACACTCACAACACATCACCTTTTTTACTTTTTCCCTTAATTCTTGTGCCATAATTTTTTTTGAAGTTTCCGGCGGGACGGAGGGAGTATGTAATTATACTAGATCATATCTATACAACTTTTGTCTCATTTAAAGTCACACTGAATTCCTTTTTGAAAATCACATTTAAAATTACGCAGGTCCTAACTTTAAACATTATGACGTTTTTTTTTAACCGATTAGACATAATTGTCATATTCATAACAACTATTTCTCACAACTCCTATTTTCACTTATTAGCATAGTTATAAATACCGTCCCGGACAACGCACCAGTTTTGTCATTGGGACGGAACGTACCGGTACCGGAACGTACCGGTGTACCATACCGGATTTACCGCACTTTTTAGTAATTTTTAAGATAATTATATATATAACATATGTTCAACAAAAAATTACAGAAGCTTGTATTTTATCATCAAACTATACCAATACTAGAATAAGTTTAGTCTAGATTGCTTACAAATTACTGATCTGCAGCTTCAATTTCTTTGACTACACAGGCTGGTTTGTTCCTGTTTAGGGACTTAATGACCTTGAAAGTTCTATTGCGGTGAATGGATGTTGATTAATCGTGAAGTATAAATCTAAGGCATAATTTTTTTTTATATATATAAAAAACTCAAGTTTGAATATATTTTTGGTCCGACAATTAAAAATTGGTTTATAAGTCTTTATTTTCGCGTACCGACCGGGACAACCATATTGGCCGGTTCGGTCCGGTACAGACCGGTTTGGACGGTACGTGGTGGTCCAGGGCGGTACAGAAACTGGGACGGAATTATGCCTGTACCGCACCGGTATTCGACTGGAACGGGACGTACCGGTACGGGACGGGATTTATAACTATCCTTATTAGACTTATCACATTTTTCTTAATCACAATACTTATTTCACTACTAAAAATTACGTCCCACTAATACAAACTCTAAAATAGTTGGGAAGAACCAAAACTGTAATGGAAAACATTAATGTAAAAGAACATTCTCCAATTGAGGTATGTGAAGTCCAACAAGTAAACTATAACCATCGGAAAAAAATAAAAAAAAAATGTGTACAACGAGTGGCGTATCCAGGATTTACAGTGAGGGGGTCAAAAAAATTATATAATTTTTTTTTACACTATTAAAAATATAAAAAACTCACATATAAAGCCTTTTTTTTTTCACATGAATTCAAATTTTGATTAGGTAATAAGAAAATTGTACACAAATGGTTTCCTATTCTTCATATTTTTAAAATACTCCATAATATTTTCATTTTCAATAAGAAAAGTGTTACACATATAAAGCCTTTTTTAACAAGATTATTGTTCAAAGTTTCTAACCTCTGGGGCGAGGAGTCTCATTCGCTTTAGAGCCAGAAGTAGCTGGCCCACGTGATCTTTTCAAATCTCAAGGAGGACCCATTTTTCTGTAGAAAACAATCTGTAGTTAAAATCCCAACACCAATACAAATACAAACTAAATCGGAGAACTAAAATTATATTAACCCCTTTTCAGAGACAGAAATAATTCACATTCAAACAGTGAATGACATCTCACGAGAACAAAGATAAAATTGGTAGGAGGATGTGGAACGTATTCTCCCTTTGTTTCAAACTTTCACTTGAGATCACATACTTTAGAATTTAGATTGTTTCTCAAAATCATCTAGATGCACATAATTCAACTAAATAAACAAATAAATGTTAACTGTCCACCTTGAAATTAATATTTTCTGGCTAATGTGGGCATTGCCGGTAGGTACCATGACATGAAATAAAAAAAAAAGGAGTATTATTATGAATGTGTAATCTAATACACATAAAGACTAAACAGTGCTGAAATCACAAAATCCAAGCTTCAAAACAATGGCATTATTGACGTCACAAAACCTCAAATTTATAAATATGGAGGAATCATATATTCATATTGTTCATCACACAACTAGATTAGTATATTTCGAAATCAATGAGATTAAAAGAAAAACGAATTTCAGATTAGGGTTAAACCAAAAACCCTAAAAAAATGGGAAATTAGGGATTTAGGATTTGCGATTAGAGATAGAGGGAATTAGTACCTGTTAAACAGTTAGGGTTCTCCGGCCTATGTGGTTTCGCCGCTACGTTGAGAAGCCAGTCGCCGACCCCGTCTCTCCTACCCTCGTCAATCGCTCGACTCAAAGGAATCGCTATCCTTGCCAACGGCAAATTATATCAAATAAGTGAAGGTATATTATGTAAATTGAGTTTATATATGTAAGGGTTGGTGTGAATTTTGAGGGGGGTTAATTGATTTTTTTTAGGGGGGTTAAATGATAATTTGAATATTTTTTAAGGGGCCAAAGTGTATCAACGGGAAGGTCGGGGTCAATTGACCCCTCCACGTGCGTCCGCACCTGTGTACAGCTACTATAATTTTCCACCAAAATGTGAAGAACCGAGAAATTATTTGTCAGCCAAACAGCCCCTTAGTTGTCAAGTCGGACCCAAATGTCACCTTAACCAGACGAGAAACAAACACAATCCCACTAGAAATTTTCTATACCCTACATTAGGGACCACCAGAGAGTATCAATGTCCCCATCATCAGTCGTCACACATCAATAAAATTAACTTTCCCACACACGGCAAGGCAACCCAGCCTTTTTGGATAATTGGACGTGTCGAGAAGATGCAATGCTGCGCGCCTAGGGATGTGTGCTGTGTGGACCACCTATGAGTGATCCAACGGTCAGTAAGTGAGCTAAGGTCGTCAATGATCTGTAAATGTTCATTGATTAAGTCGTGACTGATTTTTGTCAAGTTCTTCCTACTTGCTTGACTTTCTTATTTCTTTTAGGATCAGCGACTCAGCGTACGAAATAAAGGTGATGAAAACAGTTTTATGGGGAATTTAAATTTAGTCACGAATGTTGCTATTAATCCATAAATATTTGTTTCGATCTTCAACTGGTCAAGTCCTTAGGGGATTCTCCAAATCTATTGGGCATGCTTCTAACATTCTTGCAGAACTATGGGCTATTAGAGAGGGTCTAACTATGGCCTTATCCCGGCAAATCTTAGAATTACATCTTGAAACGAATTCTCAAGTTATCTTTAATATGTTATGCAGGCACAACCAGGAGCACCCTCATCTGCGGAGCCTCATCTGGTTCCTCTTCTCCAAGTTTAGGCGGTTGTGGATCTCTTTTGTGCATAGGGAAGCAAATCGGGTAGCAGATGTTTTGGCTAAAGTGGCAGCTTCTGCTAGTGTCTTAAATCAATCTTTTGTTAATCCTCCCTCCTTTGTGTTCCCTGTTTTGGCTTCAGACTTGTTAGGGTGTAAATATAGTAGGGATGTTTGTCTCCCTCTAGAACAAACAGTTTGTATTAAGTAAACTGTTGTATCTTTTTATTGTGTTATATTTCCGTTTGGCAAAAAAAAAAAAAAAAAAAACCATAAATATTTGTTACTCTCTCCGTCCCGGACTAAGGTTCTTAGTTTGACTTTACACGAAGATTAAAAAAAAAATGTTGTGAGTATAAAAAGTGAAGCAGGAGAAAGTAAGAGAGAGAAAGTGGGCAAAAAGTTTTTGTTGTGAGATTGACAAGTGGGTCTCATTGTCTATTTTAGGTAATAAAGCAACTAAGAACCTTAGTCTGAGACAAACAAAAAAGAAAAGTAAGAACCTTAGTGTGGGACGGAGGGAGTACTTTCTTTTCTGTTCAATTTTAGATTCTTACTTTTATTTATGATACTAGGATGAATACGTACTCCGCACTGGGTACTTTTAAATTTATTTACTTTTTTTTAAATGTCCGTTACTTTTTGTTACTTTTTTTATCGTAATATATTTATTTTGTTATCATTTATATTTATTATATAGTGTTGTTTGGCTTATTTTAAAGTATGATGAGTTTGCCTATTCATGATTATCTAACATTAATTTCGTATCATACTATATTCAATTCAATTTAATTAAATTTAAAAGGAGAATTTCGGTAATCACAATTTTTTTAATCCAATGTTCCATCTTTTAGGACTTATTATATGCATTTTTAATTTAGGTAATTCATAATTAAGAGATTTTTGATAACCAAAATATTAATGCACCTACTCATTCATCTCCCTTTAAGATTTATAACACTAATAAAAAATATTTAATTCATAATGAATCTATATTTTGATTTCATATGACTTTTCATATTCAGTTCATTTAAATTAAGTTACACTTCTAATGTTTCATATTTTTAGACTTATTATATTCATATATATTTATTAGATATTTTAATTTTAAATTTAATTTATAAGTAAATAATTTTGATAATTCATGTCATTTAAAGACTTGTTGCATAAATAAAGTAGAATTAATTCATGATGGATCTAACATTTGATTTTAAAAGACTTATCATATTCAATTAATCATTAAAATTAGTTTGCATCTTTTAGGACTTATTATATGAACATATATTTATTGCATGTTTTAATTTTTAATTTAATTTGATTCATAAATAAAAGGTTTTTGATGATCCAAAATCAATTAATCATTCATCTCGCTTTAAGATTTATAACATAAAAGCTTAAAAGCGCTCTTTTTCCCAAAAATCTTTTATTATGGATGCTTTAATTCAAGTGATAATTAATAACTTTTAATAAACATTATCATTTTCATCCAAATTCAAACTTTCATATTCCATAACTTATGACCATTAGATATGTTAGTAAATCAGACCCAAGAGATAGCAAATAATAATGAACGCAAATCAACACAGAATATACGTGGTTCACCAATCTCTATTAGCTACCTCCACGGGCAAAGGGAAACAGATATTATTATGGCGGAGAAACAAGAAGATGATCACACTAATCTATGTTTGCATGAACTTTGATCACAAAGTTCCTAGCTATGCAAATCCCTAGATCTAGAATCAGTGATCTCTCTCTCCATGTCAATTGAATCACGCGCAAAAAAATGCTAGTTTATGGCTAGTATTTACAGGCTAGAGACCTAAACCAGAA
The DNA here is from genome assembly GCA_026119855.1 of Campanula takesimana. Taxonomy (NCBI): domain Eukaryota; kingdom Viridiplantae; phylum Streptophyta; class Magnoliopsida; order Asterales; family Campanulaceae; genus Campanula; species Campanula takesimana. Next base: position 206,525 of record JAOWBW010000357.1, on the reverse strand, counting down.
GACAGAAGGAGTCCTTAATTAAATCCCAAAAAGGATTTAATTACTTTCCTTTTTCTTCTTAAATTTGACTTATTCAAAGTCATTTACTCTAACAATCTCCACCTTGACTTTGAATCTCCCCTAATAATTCAGATGCACGAGCTTCCGACATAGACTCCACCTTGAGCCACGTCCCTCGTACCAGATGTTTCAACCTTTGCCTCAGTCTGTCTTTCGTCAAAGACACTAGATTTGTCCTCTGGACAACCAGATTTTCCGCGTGCGCCATGTATCTTCAAGACACTCAGAATTTGCCTCACCAGGCAAACAACCTTGTCCTCTGGACAATCAGATTTTCTGCATGCAGTGTATCCTACGGACACCCAGAATCACCCCAACGGGCAATTAACAGTCATTCAGACGTGGCCCATCCAGTCGACATTGGATCTTGCCAACAATGACTGACAACATTGGTATGTGTTGATCTTCTAGCAATGGCTTGCCCAGTTCACTCCGGCCTAGAGTAAAACGATGCTCCACCTACTCGTCAACACCCTCACGAATCTCAGAACCTTGGAGGATGCACAAGGAATCTTTTCTTCCGCCCTTCAGAATCACATCCGAACCTTTGTAGACATCCAGAACTCCACCTTCACCTTTGAAACTGTATCCCTTCTTGTCCAACCGACTAAGTGATACCAGATTCTTTGCTACTTGTGGAACGTGTCTCACCTTGTTCAATGTGAGAAATTTATCACCAGAAGTTCTCACCCTTACGGAGCCCATGCCAACTACCTCGCAGATAGATCCATTATCCATATAAATACGGTCTGCGTCCTTCTGCTTGTACGTTGTAAACTGCTCCTTGCGCGAACACATGCGATAAAAAACTCCCGAATCTAGAACCCATGCAACTTCCTTGCACGCTTCTTCTTCGGTCACCAGGGCGTAATTTCCATCCTCATTCAGATTGTCACTGCTCGCCATTGCTGCAGCCGACTTAGAACTCTTCAGACGCGGAGTCAGATGTATAACTCTAAAATCTAACCAGATTATTGACTCGGGCAACACAGATTTTGTATCTACTTCTAGATCACTAGAATAGACTACAACAGATGTTAGATCTTCAGATTATACCAGACAGCTAACTTCTGATCACAGAACCCTAGCTTCAAATATCCGTCTTCAGATGTAGATACTATACACCGAAACGTTCTAGATGCGTTCTTGGATCACCACCGAACACCAGACGAACTTTCAGATACTGATCTACCAGATTTGCTATTTCTAGCACAGATTTCTACACGGACACTACACGCGGACTGCAGGGAAAAAACTGCACGCGAACTGCACCAAAACTACACGCAACCCACACCAAGACTGCACGCGAACTGCACGTTTTCTGCACGCGATCTGCACTTTTTCTGCCCGCGACCAGCACGCCCAATGCATAATCTTCCATCAGATAATAAACCTGTTCTTTGCGTCAGACTTGTTGATTTTCTTGTCCATCCCGGAATCCATCTCTTTCTACCGCAGCGGAATGCCCTTATCTTTCTCACCTAACCTAGCTCTGGTGCCAATAAGAGAAATCACAACAAGAAACTCCAAACGCATACAATCGAAGACAAAACACCAGCAGCTTCTGTCCGGATAAAATTTCGGATGCTACGGATATAAAAATCCAATCTCCACCGTTCAGATCGAAGATCTATGAGTCCCGAAGCTACTCACCGAAAATCAGCACGATCCAACAGTGAACGAATGCGCTACGCATTTTTCTTCACCGCTGCACTGGATAAAAACGGACCAGAAACTGCTACCTTGTTTTTCTTCGATCTTGGATCTCTTCCGTCGATGCTAATTCTCCTTTTCAACCAAGCTCTGATGCTACTTGTTAGTAAATCAGACCCAAGAGATAGCAAATAATAATGAACGTAAATCAACACAGAATATACGTGGTTCACCAATCTCTATTGGCTACCTGCACGGACAAACGGAAACATATATTATTATGGCGGAGAAACAAGAAGATGATCACACTAATCTATGTTTGCATGAAATTTGATCACAAAGTTCCTAGCTATGCAAATCCCTAGATCTAGAGTCACTGATCTCTCTCTCCATGTCAATTGAATCACGCGCAGAAAAATGCTAGTTTATGGCTAGTATTTACAGGCTAGAGATCTAAACCAGAAGACAGAAGGAGTCCTTAATTAAATCCCAAAAAGGATTTAATTACTTTCCTTTTTCTTCTTAAATTTGACTTATTCAAAGTCATTTACTCTAACAAGATATATGCAAGCATGCATTAGTACACGAACACGAATAAAGACTATTAATTCACCTGTCGTCCATTTTTTAATAATTATTATTCTTTATTTAATCAGCAACATATATTTACGTATATTTTTTGATAAATTCCTTATCAGTTTGATATAGACGAAAGACCTGTGCTCCACCCCCGTGTTTTAGGTTTATTTTTTATTTTCTTTTTTGGAAAAAAATAGGCATATTAATAGTATATTAATAGTATGGGTGTCAAATTTTGAACTTAACTTTTCATTTTTACTATTTAAAAAATATTCAACTTAATTAGTACTACATATGTGATATAAATGTTGGAGATTATGCCCTAGGCCCTTGAGAAAGGCCTTATGTTATGTCGTATTCTCATTTGTTATGGAGATAACAACCTAGATTATTATATGTTTTTGCATGTTTATTATAATAATCCTCGTCCCTAGTACTTATGAAGAACTAGTTTAAGTTTAATCGATGATCATATGATAATCATGTGTATATGATACAAATTAAACTTATGGGTACTTGTTGGTGAACAAGTACTGGACACGAACTACTATGAGATTTATGTTATGGTCAAATGTAGAGGTGTGCACGGGTCGGTTTGGTTCGGTTTTAGGCCAAAACCGACACTAAACCAATAGTTATCAGTTTATCTAATTCAAAACCATTAAGCTTCGCTTAATTGTTCGGTTTGTTCGGTTTCGGTGTGATATCAGTTTTGTTCGGTGTCAAACCAATAGAATGGGCTGTTTGGTTGTGGGTTTGTTAGGCCGCCTTAATGGGTTACATTCAAATGAGACCCAATTTGCACATAATAAATAATAAGGTCAAATAAGGCACATTTTCTGGTTGAAGTATGAATTGGGCCAATGGACCATACTACTTGGGCAAAAAACTACAAATTAAAATTTACAACTATTAATTCAAATAATAAGCTAGAAATAAAACGACATATTTTAGATAATCGGTTCGGTTCGGTTTCTTATCAGTTCTAACAAGCTGGAAACCTAAACTGAACCACTAATTTCGGTTTTCTAATTTTTAGAAACCGGTCCTAACCAATAGCTTATTGGACCGGTTTTTCAGTTTTATTGGTTTTTTTCGGTTTTTTTGCTCACCCCTAGTCAAATGTCATAATTAAATCTCATATAGTTATATCATTTGATATACTTAGACCTGAGATTATCATGGTCTTCCACATGATGAACATTATGTTTGCATAGTCAACCGCTACCCTTAACCAGGTAGTCATAAATGCTATGATTGGAATAATCAAATTCTTGTAGGGAAGAATGATAAGTCAAGATGGAATTTGTCCCACCCTTAAGAGAGATATATGCTTAGGCCACTCGTAGAGTGAGATTGATGAAATGCATGGCCACGCTCAAATGAATTGACGTGTTCAATGTCATTTGCTCATATCAATCTACTCGGGATCGAGAAAGCATTGAACAATATAAGTTGACGTGGACCATGACTTATGTTCAATATGATATCGTGTGACAAAAGGATTGTGATATGTTCTATGAGGATAAACGAATTTCGTTAAGTTATATTAATTGGGTAGTCATGATGGCTTGCTAGAGTCCGCTCATGATTTATGGGTTTGACCTTGGTTAGACTCATTGCCAACTTAATATAATCCTATGGGGTCACACACAAAAGAACGAATCTGCAAAAGGGCTAAAATTGGAATTACTTAAAAGAGCGTAAAAATTAAATTTAAGAAAAACAGGAAATTGGGTCCAGCAGGCAGGACCTGATCGGGTAGTGCGTAAGACCCGGTCGGGAACTTTGCAAATATCCGGTCGGGCAAGTGTGTTGACCCGGTCGGGCTACTCCCTTGACCCGGTCGGGCTACTCCCTTGACCCGGTCGGGCACATTGATTTTGGGCCTGGTTTTTCCTAATTTGATTTTGACGGGTTTTTGGCGTATTTCTCCTAAAGGGTTTAGGTTTAATAAGTATAAATGCCCCTCTCTTTACAAAGTACTAACTTAATTGATATTGTATCATTATTGGTAGCCTCCATGTATTTGAGAAACACATTCTTGAGTTTGGATTGAGAATCAAAAGCTCAAGAACACCAATAAATTCATATAGCATTTGAAGATTAGAAAATCGTGTTTTCTAATGATGAGATCTAGCAGTCCAGATCTAGAATTGTTCTAGATATTCGTTCGCGTGTGGATAAACATAGAGGGTGCTTGCTTTAGCATCTCAAGTTCGTATTCCTTAGATCGTGATTCGAAGAACGTGAAGAAGATCAAATCACAAAGCTTGAAGATTTGAAGATTTGAAGATCCGAAAATTCTAAACGCATAACAACGGTTAGTATTCTAAATTCATATCCCTATTAATTTAATCATCATGAATGGATCCATGAGCTCATGGGTTTTGTTGGTTTTTATTGCCGTTTTCCGCTGCGCAAGGACCCTCAAAACCCAACAGTGGTATCAGAGCCCCGTTCATGTATGGTTATTTTAATATTATCATGTTATATATATGATTTGATTATATGATGTAACATGATGTGAATTTAGAATAAGGGATTTAAGTGAGTTGTTTGGAGAAACAATTATATATGATATAGTATGATTATGAACAAGGTTTTCAAGTTTCATGATTAATATGATTAATCTATTTATCGGATCATCAATCTCTTTAATTGGATTATTGAATTGATGATTCTTGATCTTGAAGAACAAATTGTTTGTTCTTAGGGTTTGATGTTCATGATAATTTGATTACCATGAATATTTGAATTATTAAAGGATCAAGATTTGATAAATTGCGTTCGTGCAGTTTGTGTTGGTGATTTTAGTTTCATCAGCTATTTTATATAATTGTGATTTACTAGAAACCAATGCGATTTTATATTAGGCTCGGATACGAGTAAGGGAAAGTGTGGAGTACACACTCGTTTGAGTTAATATGTTTTCGACCACAATAAAGAAGCAGGGGTTAAGGGGGATGCGCCCCCTTGTGGGGTCAAGGGGTAGCGCCCCTTGTTGGTGCTCCAAACATACTACCAATATTTCCCGCCAAAACCAAAAGACACCACGGTTGGGCAATAAGTATGAATGTTAGTTTGTTCTTAGGGTTTGATGTTCATGATAATTTGATTACCATGAATATTTGAATTATTAAAGGATCAAGATTTGATAAATTGCGTTCGTGCAGTTCGTGTTGGTGATTTTAGTTTCATCAGCTATTTTATATAATCGTGATTTACTAGAAACCAATGCGATTTTATATTAGGCTCGGATACGAGTAAGGGAAAGTGTGGAGTACACACTCGTTTGAGTTAATATGTTTTCGACCACAATAAAGAAGCAGGGGTTAAGGGGGCTGCGCCCCCTTGTGGGGTCAAGGGGTAGCGCCCCTTGTTGGTGCTCCAAACATACTACCAGTATTTCCCGCCAAAACCAAAAGACACCACGGTTGGGCAATAAGTATGAATGTTAGATGCTAACAATCATGACTGTTAGATGCCAACTATCATTACTGCTCCTAATTACCATCTGTTTATAAACATATTTTGGTCTCATTTGAAGGCACAAAAAATCCAAAATATTCTCTAAGTTTTCGATCTATCTGTTGGGTTTTGATGCATCATGCGCAGCGGAATAAACAGATAAAATCAAACACCCAAGAGCCCGGATCCATGCATGTTGATTAAATTAAATACAAGATGAAAGAAACATACCCTTGAAGATCGAATCCATGAACACGGACTTTGAGGTGCTAAAGGAAACACCCTCTATCGGTATCCACACATCGAACGGACTCAAGAACGCTTCTTGATTTGACTGCTAGATCCTTAGGCTTGAAAAATATGATTGAAGAACCATTCTTCAATCTCCCTTTGATTATTATGGTTTGATGATGAGCAAAAATCAAACCCTAATAACCTTAGTATAATATGTGTTTTTCTCTCTCCAAGAAACTCTTGTTGATTTTCAAAATCAATGCCTAAGGCTTAGTTTTCGGCTGAAGAGAACACATAATATAAACTGGGAGAAACCTAATTCCATTAGGTTAAAGGATTCCTTTCCCAGAAAGAAATCTGACAAAAACTCGTCAGCGGACAAACTATCCGTACGGCTAGTCCAAACCATCCGTACGGCTGGTTTTTCCACTTCCCAGTTTTTCTCGTTTTTCGTGCCAAGTAAGATCCGTTCTGCGTGTGTGACCCAATAGGATTATACTATGTTGGCAACGAGTCCGAAGACCTCGTAAATCATAAGCGGACTCTAGCAAGCCATTATGACTACCCAAATAGTATAACTTTGAAATCCCAAAGTTACCTTATAGAACATATCATAATCCCTTTGTCACGCGATATCATATTGGACATAAGTCATGGTCCATGTCAACTTATGTTGTCCAATGCTTTCTCGATCCGGAGTAGATTGATATGAGCAAATAACATTAAACGCTTCAATTTATTTGGGTACGGCCGTACACTTTTATCAATCTCACTCATCGAGTGGCCAAGCTGATATCTCTCTTGAGAGAGGGACAAATCCCATCTTGACTTATCATCCTTCCCTACAGGAATCCGATTATGCCAATCGTAGCCTTTATAACCACCCGGTTAGGGGTAGCGTTTGAGTACGTCAAACAAAATGTTCATCATGTGGAAGACTATGATAATCTCAGGTCTAAGGATGAATGATATAACTATTATGAAATTTAATTATGACATTTGACCATGACATAAATCTCATAACGGGTCTATCCAGTACTTGTTCTCCAACATGTACCCACAAGTTTAATCCGCATCCTATGCGCTATAATCATCATATGATTATCCATCAAACTCATGCTAGCCCTTCATAAGTGCTAGGGACAATGATTATTATAATAAACATGCAAAAGATATAATAATCGGGTTTGTTATCTCTATAACAATGAAGCTATGATATAACGCATAGGCCTTTCTCAAGGGCCTAGGGCATAATATCCAACAATCTCCCACTTGCACTAGGCCCAATCAAAGTGTATCCAATACCCATTGAGCTTAGTTATGATCTCCATCATAATTGCAAATGAGCTTACGTAGGATAATTATCCTTGTTATTATCATAAGGTATTTTGCATATTTTGACATCTCCTATCTTTGACGATTTCTCGAGTAAGATAGAAATGTCTGAGTATATGTCTAGATAAGATATTAGTCCCTTGACTTGTGTAATAACGATTATTGACACAATGAAGGTACATTAAATTAGTGACACTAGAAACGATTTCTAGTTTACTAATTAGAATCTTAATCTTAACATTTTTCTAGTTGCATCTCATGCCACTAGATACTTAACCTTTTGTAGAATATTAATGGTATACTTAGAACTCTTCTAACACCATTATTAAACTTAGACATATATTTATACTGCAATATTTATCTTTGATGGTTTGTAAGAATGCATCTTTGTAACTATTTACAGGATCATTTTATATTCCATCAAAGATCAAGAACGCATCCTTTAGTTCATTTTAGAGAACATAAGAGTGTTTCTTAACTAGTGACTCTCACTAGGATCTGATTGGTATCATCTCATCATACTCCAAGTATATGAGACATACGGTCTTAGTACATTTACATGGCTTACATGATAGATCCAATTGCCGAAGCATATGGAATCCTAATCATGTACTCTTGCTCATTAGTCTTCCAGTAAGACTAAATCTTGCAAAGATTAATGCCATTAGACTTTCACAAGTAACCTCTCCAAGAGTCTTGCATAGTGAACTTTTCACTATCTTGTCTTTATTAGTACTTTGACTTTAACCAATCAACGTTTTAGATTTATCTCCATAAATCAGTCCAAGGATGTAGGCGGCTTCATCCAAGTCTTTCATTTAGAAACTCTTTCAAAATGATTTATATATCAACCATATATATATATTAGACTATGAATAAAATTACGCTCCCACTAAATTTATTGTAATCACAAGTTTCATCTTTGATGAATTCAAACTCTTTGAATACTACATCAAAATGAAATTTCACTCTAAGTAGTTTGCTTCAATCCATCTCATGAATTTCTGCAACTTGAATATCTTATTAGAATTTTATGGATTAATCAAAACTTTTAGGTTGTATCAAACACATCCTAATGTAAGTTCCTGTTAAGGAATATAGTTTTGACATCCATCTGTCATATTACATATTCAAAATATGAAGTCATGACAATAAGAATTCTAATAACATTAAGCATGACTACGGGTGATGAAGTTTCATCATAATCGACATTATGAATTAACTTTTCTCAATTAGTCTTGCTTAATCAATATACACTTTTAGATTTTATGACTTCAAGTCATTGATCTAAATCCGGAGCGGACTTTGCATCTTGATAGGTAATAGGTCAATCATTCGCAATGATATCTTCCCTATTACTTTCTATTACGAGAAATCAATATTTCTTGTTATAGATAGTATCCTATCAGTTGTGCAAATTTCTTGTGTATACTTGAACGAATTTCCACAACTCCTTGTGAATATTTGTTCAACTTCCATCTTAGGTTCCATGTCAATTTTTTCGGGTCTTGAACTATTCGAGATACATTTTACTCCCACTAGTTCTTTAGAGATAAACGATTTATCTAGAAAGTGCTATTTAGAGTAACAAACGATTTGTACTCTAAAGGGTGTAGAATTAATATCATTAAGATATCCCATAAAATATATTTATTAGATTTAGGTGTGATTTTATCCAAGACAAAACTTTTCTCAAAATCATCACATCATAAATCTTTATGAAAGACAAACCAAGTTTTCTTTCATTCCATATCTCATATGGCATCAGTCGAACCACCTTAGATGAATCTCAATTTAGTGTAAGCGCAGCTGTTTCCAGCACATAATCCAGACGGTTAATTAAAGACCAGTTTGACTTATCATGAGGCAAAAAACTGCATTTTACAGTCAATCTGTAAACTTTTGGGACATCATCCGTACGGCTGCTGTTTCCAGATTCTGTTTTTCTTAAATTGCAGACTTTCTGCAGAATTCTCATCGAGTCCAAGGCTCAAATATTCATTACTTTGATCTAATCAGTGTACATTAATACTTTTGCCATGAGGTGTTTAAATCCTTTCTAGCATTGTTACTTTAATAAACTACATACATCAAAATGTATAAGTTAAAAAGAGTACTTCCTCTTACTACGATTAGCAAAAAGTATCTTGATCAATTTCTAAGACTCACATCTATCACAAGATTCGAAATCATGTGAATTAAAAGTCATTCCCATGGAATTTTAGATATGTGTTTCTTATTATTGATATAGACATCAATGCTTTAAGAAAGTAACGCTTACATCCTTAGATTCAGATTTCCTTTATTTACGTTTACACTCATTATTTTGTTCTTCCAAGATAAGAATATTAAGTCCCATTATATGATTAGCAATACAATAAGGCAAATCATATTTAAGGGAACACTTTCTTATTCGAAATAGGAAATATCCATAATCTTGTAATGAAGAAACCAAAATAATATTTCTACTTAAAATAAGAACATAGCACCATTTGTTCAAAACAAATATGAACTTATTAGGTAAAGACACTTCACAAGTTCCTATGATTAATGTTGCAACCATTGCATCATTATTGCCACATAGGTTAATCTTTACCCTTACAAGTAGAAATTTTAACATAAATACTTGAAGTTGTAGTCCAACTACCATTCCTTTTGATCTTTTAATTCAAATTGTAATTTCACCAACGGTCAATCCTATTGCCAAGGTACAAATTACATTCTTTGGATTTTAGGTTTTGCCACAAATATTTCCTTTAGGCTTGACAACTCTTGTCTTCCCTTTATCTTAAATCCTTGTCCTTATTAACCTTTAGAGTTTGAGAATGTTTCTATTTGATATTAAGACTTAGCATTTTAAACATCAAATGTCGCTCATGAATCAATATAAAATCCGTTGTTAGTTCCAAACTAACTTGATTACCGAGCCATCTAAGGTAATTAATATGTTTCTCTATGTTCAAAACATGAGAACTTGTTAACATACCTTTCGTTCATCACATGAATGTTAGGCTCTAATCAATCTCAAACTTTATTTGCCTCTCTTGCTTGTAGGAACGTTTCCTACGAGATTGCTTATCGCATAAGCATTCATACGTTTTAGATAGTTCTAAAGTTCCAAACACATGATAGCAAGTCGTAGGACAGTTGACATCTATAGAATCATCCACATGTTTCTAATCAATGTCTTTGTCCACCCTTAAGGCATAAGGTTTCTTAGGAATATGATTTATTAAGAATTCATAACTTCCGTTCTTGCTTTAGAACAATTCTTAAGCTCATGACTAGGTCAAGGAAGTTAATCTTATTCTTTTTAAGTGGGGTCTATTGCAGTGATTATACATGATTATAGTTTAAGACATTCTACAAAATATGCAAATAAATATACACATATATTTCATACCATTATCATTTAGAGACATATAATGTATTTCATAAATACTCCCACTAAATTATACATCTTCAAATACAACAATTGTATAATATAATTTAAGTAGGCTAAGATCCAACTTTAATTTAATTTCAAGTCCGCTTTGGCGATACTGCTCAAAATTAAATTAATTAGGTAGACAACTCTTTGTCAATCATATCATATATGATTCTTAGATCCTTTATGAGATTTGTTAGACATCTTATGTCAGACATGTTTTAATCTCATCTTGTGCCTTAGGCCCAAAACTTTGTCTTTTGATAGCCTAATTAAGTCAAACCACGTTAAACGTATAGGAAACTCTCATTCCTCATCTTGCTCATACACTGATAGAATTAATGCACCTCGCTTTGGCAGAGCCCACATAAAAATACCCGGTGTACTCACAAGTGTTTTAATAATGGATTGGCACATGACTTAAGTTTTAAGAAGGTTTATTTTCTTAGAGATATGCATCATATATTTAATTATGTCATAATATAATATAGTCTTTGCATAATCAAGGTTAACTAATCAAATTAATTAACAAAAGCAAAATCTTGTGATTCAATTATGAAGCAACATTGTGGGGACGGAATCTAAATTATCTGTAAACGATTTACAGATTGGATATTTCATTCACATTCCCAGAAACAAGGCGTAAGCCTGCCATTGGTCCATGCAATGAATTAATACAAATATAGTTTCCTTCTCTGCAAACTATTTGCACTTTGTATAGGGATAAATTCTGAAACATTGAGATTACACTAACCTTAAACTCCTTTAAGATTATGATCTCAGTAACTGTCTGGACTTATGAACTAAAACTGTTTCAAGAAACACGGTTTCCAAAACCTGCCGTCTGAAACAGATCAGAATCAGTAATGCCCAAACCATCTGTACGGATGTTTCTGGAAGCATCCAGATTTATCCGTACAGCTCTTTCATACAGGTCACATAAACTCTGAACTCTTCAGAATTCTGAAACTGTATCCGCAGAGCATCTTGAAATTGAAAGCACAAACCGCACGGCTGAAACTAAGCCAAAAGGCATCCATATTTCTGTGCTAAGATCAAGAAACCAAGCAACTTCTCTATACGATCGAAACTAAGCCAAAAGGCCTCCACATTCCCGTATAGATTGGATACTTGTTTCAAGATCTTTCATTGTCTCTTAATCTCACAGATTACAACAGTTCTAAACTCTTTAGAACTCTGATTTCTGCAATTCCTTTTGAATTCTTCGGCCGAAAACTGTTTCAGGAAACACGGTTTCGAAAACCAGCCGTCTGAAAGCAGTTCCAGTTTCCAGATTCGAATTCTGTAAACAATTTTCAGAATAATCTGAACACCAGAAAAGAAAATCAAATCTGAGAATTTCCAAACTATCCGTACGGATCAGTTTGGCATCATCCAAACCATCCGTACGGATCCATTGGTAGGATCCCAGATTTCCAGTTTTTTCAGAATCTCAGAAATTCGACCAACTCCAATATCATGTTTATACATAATCAGATTACAGAAATATGAATTTACAGATTACGAATTTAATTAGATCTAATCAATACCATGAATAAACAATTTATTACATACACAAACTAGATCCAAATTATCAATATACATAATCCAATTATTTATTGATATCCCAAACATGCAATTATTCATATGGATCAAATCAATAAAATAATTACATAATCCCCATATTCATGCTCATAAACCTTTATATCTCATATATAAAACTCAAATCACACATTCATCTTATTATCATGTAGATATTATATAATCGAATTAAACAATTTCAACATGATATACTAAAATAATCAACAATGAACGGGGCTTTGATACCACTGTTGGGTTCTGATGCATCTTGCGCAGCGGAATAAACAGATAAAATCAAACACCCAAGAGCCCGGATCTGTGCATGTTGATTAAATTAAATACAAGATGAAAGAAACATACCCTTGAAGATCGAATCCATGAACACGGACTTTGAGGTGCTAAAGGAAACACCCTCTATCGGTATCCACACATCGAACGGACTCAAGAACGCTTCTTGATTTGACTGCTAGATCCTTAGGCTTGAAAAATATGATTGAAGAACCATTCTTCAATCTCCCTTTGATTATTACGGTTTGATGATGAGAAAAAATCAAACCCTAATAACCTTAGTATAATATGTGTTTTTCTCTCTCCAAGAAACTCTTGTTGATTTCCAAAATCAATGCCTAAGGCTTAGTTTTCGGCTGAAGAGAACACATAATATAAACTGGGAGAAACCTAATTCCATTAGGTTAAAGGATTCCTTTCTCAGAAAGAAATCTGACAAAAACTCGTCAGCGGACAAACTATCCGTACGGCTAGTCCAAACCATCCGTACGGCTGGTTTTTCCACTTCCCAGTTTTTCTCGTTTTTCGTGCCAAGTAAGATCCGTTCTGCGTGTGTGACCCAATAGGATTATACTATGTTGGCAACGAGTCCGAAGACCTCGTAAATCATAAGCGGACTCTAGCAAGCCATTATGACTACCCAAATAGTATAACTTTGAAAGCCCAAAGTTACCTTATAGAACATATCATATTCCCTTTGTCACGCGATATCATATTGGACATAAGTCATGGTCCATGTCAACTTATGTTGTCCAATGCTTTCTCGATCCGGAGTAGATTGATATGAGCAAATAACATTGAACGATTCAATTCATTTGGGTACGGCCGTACACTTTTATCAATCTCACTCATCGAGTGGCCAAGCAGATATCTCTCTTGAGAGAGGGACAAATCCCATCTTGACTTATCATTCTTCCCTACAGGAATCCGATTATGCCAATCGTAGCCTTTATAACCACCCGGTTAGGGGTAGCGTTTGAGTACGTCAAACATAATGTTCATCATGTGGAAGACTATGATAATCTCAGGTCTAAGGATGAATGATATAACTATTATGAAATTTAATTATGACATTTGACCATGACATAAATCTTATAACGGGTCTATCCAGTACTTGTTCTCCAACATGTACCCACAAGTTTAATCCGCATCCTATGCGCTATAATCATCATATGATTATCCATCAAACTCATGCTAGCCCTTCATAAGTGCTAGGGACAATGATTATTATAATAAACATGCAAACGATATAATAATCGGGTTTGTTATCTCTATAACAATGAAGCTATGATATAACGCATAGGCCTTTCTCAAGGGCCTAGGGCATAATATCCAACACTATCTTCTTCGCCTAGAAACAGAAAGTTTGATTGTCTTTTCCCAATTTCGTGTAACTCAGGCAAAAGGGTCAAAATACTTTATTCGGAAAGTGGATTATACACGATTCAGTCAAATATCCAGGAGTTCCCGTGCAATACACGTTTTCGTGCAGAATTTTCGTCCAGAATTTTCGTGCAGATCACGTGCAGTCCATAATTTGTGCAAAATTTTCATGCAGTTCGCGTGCAATGCACGGATTCGTGTAGATTTTTGTGCAGTTCGTGTGCAATGCAGATTTCTGAATTCGCGTTTTTCAGATTTGGAGATGCATTGTAGAATACGTATTGTTCATGGAATTGGATTCCATGAAGTAATGTATTTTAATAGAGTTGGACTCTATGAAAGAATTCATTATTCAATATGTATTATACCTAGAGTAGGTGTTGGTCCCAAAGACACAACAAGGGTATGAAAAGAAGCTAGAGGGGGGGGGGTGAATAGCCTATTTAAAATTTTAACCCTTTTTCAAAATTCAACCTTATGCTTACTCAATGAATTTTGCGGCCACTTAAAAACCACTAGTTCAAGAGTAATATGCACAGCGGAAGTTTTCGATATAAATAAGTTAGAGTTGTTTTTGATTGAAACAGTGCGGTAGGTTTAGTTGCGGTAGGTAGAGTGCGGAAACTAGGGTGCGGTAGGTTGAGATATTAAAAGATAATGTCTTGGAAGTTTTGGCAAATGATAAGTTAGTCAGATTTTAGATTAGGAAATAGGATAAACATACAAACACAATTCACAAAAAGTTTGGATATCTGAAAGATCAAAAATACTAAACGACAAACAAGATTAATATGAACAATACGAACAAGATGAACAAGTGCTGAAAGTAAATTTGCAGAAATGTAAAGAGCAGTAAGTAAATGACGTAAGGATTTGGAAATGTTCGATCTGTTAAAAGATCTACGTCCTTTACCAAGATGGTCAGTCTTGGATTTTGAATGAGGTATATATTGATTCTTCCTTGAGTACAAATTATAGAGATGAAGCTTTGAATCAACAACCTATTTCTATGAAGAATAAATCCTAGACTTAGACCAGTGTATCCCTAATGATGCAATCTATGTGATTGATCAATCGGGGTGTGTGTGTGTAAAGAATCAAGAACTCTATATAATGTATATGATTAAGAGTCTAATGAATCTTGTGTGTTGCTGGGCTTGAGATGTGGTGTGCTTGAAAGTTGCTGGAGATCTTTGAAGATTTAAAGGTAAGTGCTTGAAGGTTCAAATGATTATGGAAATCTTGAATATGATCTTCAATCACTAAGTATTTCAACAGTAATTTCTCTCTTTGAATCTCAGCAATGTTCAATAAAGAACTCAAGGACTATTTATAGCCTTGAATGGAGAGGTAGCCGTTAGAAATCTTGGGGAGCAAGTTTGGAGGACAATGAGCTACTGAATTCTAATTGGAGCTCAATCTGAGTTGTTCTTTTATTGCAGAGTAGTGGTGGTCCAAATGTACCATCAAACCGTTAGTTGACAGTTGAATTCAAAATTTGAATTTTGAATCTTGCAACGTTATAAACTAACCGAGGTTTTGGACACTAGTGTGACCATGGTTAAGTTTAACCAAACTTGAGTTGAGTCTTCAGTCTTCGGTCTTCGGTCTTCATAAGGCAAGCTAAGTGACTTGCGGTCACTACAAGTGCGGCAACTTGAGAACGAACTTGGTGCCGTCACTTGAGAGTGAGTCTGGTGCGATCACTTGTGACTGATTTAGGTGTGGTCACTTGTGACTGCTCAAAGGGTGGTCACTTGTGAGGTAAGTTGCCTTAGACAGTTTTCTTCAAAATTTGAGGAGTGAATCTTCACAAGCCTAGACTATCTAAAAATGGACTTAACTAAATGAAGTATAAAAATTCTTACAATATATCCTAAAGTCCATAAAAGATAAAATTAGGTCATGGGATCAATCAAATTAAGTAATAGGAGTGGTTTATAATAATCATACCCAACAATCTCCCCCTATTTGATTGAGACCATTACCTACTATAACAAAGGCTAATTCATTGTACTTGGTAGAAACATGTTTTCAAATGAATAATTTTTTTTTATTAAGTTTATGTCCCAAGTCAATGCACACAGTAAGCCAATGTCATAGATTTCTATCATCCTATAAAAAGAAAACAAAAAAAAAATATACTAATCCTAGCAAGATAGAAATATGATTTGAAAAAAATAAAAGATAATAAAATAAGATAGAAGATCAACATGAGCTAGCATATAAATGATAGAATTTGCAGAATATAGATTCACAATCATCTCCCCTACGTTATGATAATAATCAAGTTATCAATCTCAATTCATGGATTCGTTCACTTATGTAAGGATTGGGACGGTGAGGCGGCCGGATTGCAATCTGTTTCTCTTTAGCTAATCACACTTCGCAAATCAAGTCCATGTAATTTTTTAAAGAGTCATTACGTTCTAAGGAACATATAAACCCACACCCACTTGATTTCTATCACGGCATCAAATAGATATATTAATCAAAGCATTGGTCTACGCTTTAATCCCCAAATCAATGGCGGAGTTAAAACCCTAAATTGTTAAAAAGGCTAATAATGACTAGTTCAATTATTAAAACCCTAGAAACTTGATTAAAATACTTTGACAAACAAGAATGAGAAAGAATACAAGATTAATATTAAAGCATAAAATTGATAAAAATTTACCTTCAATTCGTAGTTGGTGAAATTGTTCTTGATAGACAAAGAACGATTTTCTCCAACCTTGCAAACCTTACAAAATATTAGCTAGCTACATGATTCATAAAAAATACTAAAAACCTAGTCTAGTATTTATAGGGTAAAAACTAACCTAAATCTTAAAGGAATTATAAAAGAAAAAGGAAATCAAAAGAAAAAGGAAACTAAATAATAATAAAATCCTAAATAATCTAAAAAAATCTAAATCTTCCATCTTATGCGTGCGGCTGACTTTTCAGCTCAAAATATGGCTAAATTCTGAAATTGCACTTTAGTCCCTGAAGTTTCATGATTTTTCAGTTTAGTCCACAGACTTTCAGTTCATTGCAGTTTGGTCCTAAAGTTCCAGAACTGGCATATTGGTCCCTAGATTTCAGCAGTCTTTCACAGCAGTCCTTGGCCTTGCCAACATTTATAAATTAAGCTCATTTTCATCCCCTTTCTTCTAGATTGAGCACATAACCACCCTACACAACAAAAACACAAAAAGACCCAAATCAAATAACAAAAGCTTGAGAACAAAGCAATAATTAAGCCTAAAAGTACCCAATAGAATGAGTAAAAACTCATTCATCAAATACCCCCAAACTTAATCATTTACTTGTCCTCAAGTAAAAATAAAAAAATAAAACTAAACTACTAAACACTAAACATAAATACTTCTATAACACGAAAATAAAGAAAACTACTACAATATTTTTGGGTCTCTCCCGTAGTAAACATGAAAAACATACTACCATACGTCTCAACACGGGTTAGGAACAAAACCATGCAAATGACTATACACTTGGAATAAATTAAATATTTTTCTTAGGCAAAATGATCAAGCTATAAATCTCTTGTGCATATAGAATATAAATACCATTCCTTAGCCTACCAAGATATGAATAACTTTATAAAGCATAGTACCCAAACATTCTCTTGTTGAATCTGTATTAAACCAAGGCATAAGAAAAATTCAACACATGATTCTCCTTTAATGAGCTTTCATACAATTTATCGCTTGATTCCCCTTTATATTTATATATATATATATATATATATATATATATATATATATCCATAATAAAGTTATTCATATTTCTGGCCATTTAGGTCTTCGTAGGTACAAGAATTTTTATTTATTCTTGGAATGGGGATTGGCACCAAGGATTGGGAATTATCGTATTACCACATATCCCTTTTATTTTGGCCTTTACCACATTTTTGCGAGCATTCGATTCAATGCTTTCACTCCTTGACATTTTTCCCACTCTTCTTACCTAAGACCATTTTATTGGGGAATTTTTTTATACTCAACTGGGACTCACTTCAAGTAGACTCACAGTCCAATTTAACTCATGCCTACCCTTTAATCACACAATCTTACATAAGATAATGCTAGGGTACTATAACTCGATAAAGATACCCAAAATTTTAATCACCCAAAGATATTATATATATTGAATAGTGCACTAGAGAGTTATAACTTAATCATGGAACATAAGTTAAATATTTAATAAATTCCACATGTACAAAAATTCACAAGCTTTTATCCCTTTTTGCAAAATAAATCATCATTGGAGGTAGTAAAATAGTAAAGAGTACAGAAACTACGAGAGTTTTTTTTTTCTTTTATCAAAAGCAAGGAAATGAGTTTGACCGCACCAAAGTTGCCTACGTTCCCCCTAGGACAATAAGGGGCTCAGGTCACCGTAGTTCGAACCCGACAAAAAAAAAACATATTTTCAAACTAAAAAAAATTAAAAATAAATAAATTAGAAATACATTCCCACCCCCAAACTTAGAATGAGAAATGTTCTCATTGTAACACAAATTAAGAAGAAAATTAACACATACAGGGTGATTATGGCTCCTACTAACATAATAACATCACTCAACCACCACTTTAAAAGTATACTTACCATTGGAGAGCCAACACTGATATCACAACCTCACAAGGTAGAGAGTAATAGATCCACAATATCATCTTATAAACCCACCAACATTCCAGCAAGATTTTCGATATGAGCCATAATTAGAGCACTTGCAGATTAACAAAATTCACTTGGTGGCCATTGAAACATTGTTTTCAAAGTGAATGTTCCAGTATCAAAGCACAAATTTTGACAATTGCAAATAATCACACAGAAGAAAGCAATGTCAAAAGCAACTATAAACCAAAGCTTTAAAATTAAAGGTCCATAACTGGAACCTGTTACCTCGCGATTCGATGAATAAAGGGTGGTGGTCTGCAACCTGTAGATTGGAGGATGAACAAGCGGACGGGGATGCGGATGATGGTGAAGGCCGGCGATGGGAAGTGTGCATGAATGAGTCACCGATTCTGATACAAGGCGATTAGACGCCGGAGATTCCATGGATGAAGAGATGAGAGTGGGAGCACTGAGAATCGCTAGAGATGATCGACGCAGGAGAGATAGGCCGGAGTTGATATTGGCCGGACATAGGGTCACTGCGGAATGGAGAAATTGATGTGGTGGAGGTCCGCGGAGATGATGGGCATGGCGCTGGTGATCATGGAGTGTGGGTGATGGCGATAAGGGGGTGCAGTGCCGGCGGCGTTGAGGGAGAGAACGGGCTTGGGATTCCTTTGATTTGGGGATAACCATTTTTTTTTAAACCGACTCCCCCGTGCCTTCTGCAATTTATGTGTGCGCTGTAAGCATGCACATGATGCCCTCCTACTTCTTTCAGTTAGTTTTGATTTAACCCTTACTCACTCTTTCTGTTTTCATTTTGATCCCAATCTGTTCCTCATTAGTCCAACTGCTTCTCCTTGTTATTTAGACCTGCAACTACACAAAAACTACCCACAAGCATAATCTCTAAAAATAAATAAATAAATAAATATATATATGAAGGTTGCAAGGTAAAAAAAATTGGAGGCACTTTTTAAAAGTAATAAATAAAAATATATTTTTTGGAGGGTGACACTATTTACACTCCTCTATAAACCCACAAACTCAAGGAGATCCTTTCGAATGACACGAAACAAAAACTAAATATTTTTTTTTATTTCTTGGCCAAGATAATTTTTTTTTAAGAAAAATAAATAATAGTCAAATAACTAGAATTAAAGCGCAAGTCCCCGGCAACGGCGCCAAAAACTTGATGGATAAAATCCTCGTGTAATAAAATACCTTGCAAGTGTAAAAATGCCGTAGCAGTAGTATACAAAAGTAAGGGTCAAACCACAGAGACTTGGATTAATTCTGCGTTAATTAACTATTTTAAAAACAATAAAATAAAAGATAATAAAATAAGATAGATGATCAACATGAGCTAGCATATAAATGATAGGATTTGCAGAATATAGATTCACAATCATCTCCCCTACGCTATGTTAATAATCAAGTTATCAATATCCATTCATGGATTCGTTCACTTATGTAAGGATTGGGACGGTGAAGCGGCCGGATTGCAATCTGTTTCTCTTTAGCTAATCACACTTCGCAAATCAAGTCCATGTAATTATTTAAAGAGTCATTACGTTCTAAAGAACATATAAACCTACACCCACTTGATTTCTATCACGGCATCAAATAGATATATTAATCAAAGCATTGGTCTACGCTTTAATCCCCAAATCAATGGCGGAATTAAAACCCTAAATTGTTAAAAAGACCAATAATGACTAGTTCAATTATTGAAACCCTAGAAACTTGATTAAAATACTTTGACAAACAAGAATGAGAAAGAATACATGATTAATATTAAAGCATAAAATTGATAAAAAATTACCTCCAATTCGTAGTTGGTGAAATTGTTCTTCATAGACAAAGAACAATTTTCTCCAACCTTGCAAACCTTACAAAATATTAACTAGCTACATGATTCATAAAAAATACTAAAAACCTAGTCTAGTATTTATAGGGTAAAAACTAACCTAAATCTAAAAGGAATTATAAAAGAAAAAAGAAACATCTTATGCGTGCGGCTGACTTTTCGGCTCAAAATATAGCTGAATTCCAAAATTGCACTTTAGTCCTTGAAGTTTCATGATTTTTCAGTTTAGTCCCCAGACTTTCAGTTCATTGCAGTTTGGTCCTAAAGTTCCAGAACTGGCATATTGGTCCCTGGATTTCAGCAGTCTTTCACAGCAGTCCTTGGCCTTGCCAACATTTATAAATTAAGCTCATTTTCATCCTCTTTCTTCTAGATTGAGCACATAATCACCCTACACAACAAAAACACAAAAAGACCCAAATCAAATAACAAAATCTTGAGAACAAAGCAATAATTAAGGCTAAATGTACCCAATAGAATGAGTAAAAACTCATTTATCAACCTAATACATGTCCATGTGTATGGTGAATTAAGTAGCAATGCTAAAAAGGGAATTTTGGTAAAACTTGGTAAAACTATTCAAAGATTCTGATTGAATCATGAGGATGAATAATTAAACCAAGAATTTGACAGACATCGTTAAGGTTGTGAAATAGTTTCACAATTAACTCCACCAAGAACACCATTTGGAATGATGTGTCTGCGTGGAGGTAAGAACATTATTGGATAAGGGTTCATTAGATGATAACGTCAGATTGATCTTCCATTATTTGTTTTGGGGTTATACATTGGAGACCGCTATAATTACACTAATTTGAGTTCCATCAAAAGAGGTTGAAAGTGAATGAAAACTCAGTTTGTCTTTCATAAAGATTTAAGACCGTAAGACCTTTTGGAAAGGAGTTGTCTGGGACACACTCACATTTAAATCTAATAAACATTAAATATATTTTGATGGGATATCCTAAGGAAACTTGAGGATAATATTTTAATCGTAAGAAACAAATGGTTTGTTACTTATGATGATACTTTTCTAGATAAATGGTTTATCTCGAATGGTTCGAGACCTAGAAAATATAATTTAACCTAAGATGGAAGTTGAACAAGTTTTCACAAGGAGTCATGAAAAATCCGTTCAAAGTTATACAAAGTACTTGCGTACATAATAGGATACAATCTATAACAAGAAATATTGGATATTTCAAAATAGAATGTATTGAGGTAAAGTTCATTGAAAATGACACGTTTGCCACCTATCAAAGATGCAATGTCCACTCCACATTTAGATTAAGACTTGGAGTCATAATATCTAAAAGGTAATCCATGTGTAATAATTAAGTTTGGAACTTGAACATTCTATCCTAAGGTGTAAAAACCAAATGATGAGATTAAGTTTTCATGGAGAAAACTTACATGGGTGGCAAGGAACTTACTAGAATTATCATACTCACATCTTCATATTTGGAATATGAAATGTGACAAAAGGATGTCAAAACAGCGTTCCTTAATGGGAACTCACTTAAAGATGTATTGGATACAACCTAAAGGTTTTGATAGTCAAAGAAAATTCTAATAAAGTGTGTAAGTTACGGAAATCCATTGGGTGGATTGAAGCAACCTTTTGGGAGTTGGAATCTCCGTTTTGATGAATCAAAGAGTTTTGCTTTATCAAGAACGAAGATGAACCTTGTATATACAAGAAGATTAGTGGGAGCATAGTGATATTTTTTATTTAAATATGTGGATGATGTATTGCTCATTGGAAACGACATTCCTACACGTCAGTCTAAAAAGACTTTGTTTGGAAAGTGCTTCGCAATGAAAGATATGGGTGAAACCGCATATGTCCTGGGCATCAAGGAAGCTAATTGGTTTAAAGCCAAAGTACATACATTGACAAAGTCATTAGAAGATTCTGCATGGAAAATTCTAAGAGAGGACTATTGCCAATAATATATGGAGTTTCTCTAAGCAAGACTCAATGTCCTAAGACAAAAGATGAGCATGAGAAAATGAGTGAGATGCCATTTGCTTCGGCAATTGGATCCACCATGCCATGATAAGTACTAAGCCGGATATATCTAATGCTTGGAGCATGACGAGTAGATATCAATCCGACCCCGGTGAGAATCACTGGATGGCTGTGAAATCAATTCTTAAGAAATTTAGAAGGACTAAAGATTCGTTTATGATCTATGGAGGTATGGAAGATGATCTCGGATGCATGCTTCCAAACCAACAAAGATGATAAAAGATCGCAATCGGGTTTTGTGTATATATCGAATAGTGGAGCTGTAAATTGGAATAGTTCCAAGTAGAGTACAGTCACTAATTCTACAACTAAAACGAAGTATATTGCTATATTGGATGCTGCAGAGGAAACTGTTCGGATTAAGAAGTTCATTGGTGAACTTGAAATGGTTCCTAGTATTGCTAATCCAATAGACCTTATTAGTGATAATATTGGTGCTATTGATCAAGCAAAGGAACCAATGGCACATCCTAAATCTAAACACACACTTAGGCGTTTTCATATCGTTCGAGAAATCATTGATAAGAGAGACGTAAATATATGCGAAGTACCAACTAATGATAACAGTACGGACACGCTAACAAAGGGACTTCCACAAGCTAAACATGATGGTCATGTTAGGTCCATGGGTATTGGATACCTAAGTGATTGGGCCTAGGGCAAGTGGGAGATTGTTGGTGTTGGTGTCCTAGGCACGTTTGTAAAACGTTGTATGTGTTATCATTATATTCATATTCATGAAGAGATATTTAGGTTATTATTAATGCCCATGTTTTCTTATAATAATCTCCATCCCTAGAGCTTGTTAAGCACTAGTATAAAGGCTAAATGATCATGGGATTATCATGTTAGATTATGGGTACTTGTTTTGAACAAGGTATTGGACATGACCCGCTGTATGAGATTTATGTCATGGTCTATGTCGTACATATATCTCATATTAGTTATGTCATTTGAATCCTTAGACATGAAGTTATTATAGTCTTCTACTTGATGAAGATTATGTTTGACATATTCAAACGTTACCTTTAACCAGGTAGCTATAAAGGGTATGATTGGCATAATCAGATTCACGAAGGGAAGAATAATAAGCTAAATGGATTTGTCCCTCTTCGGAGAGATGTCAAGCTTGGGCCCCTCGTAGGAATGATGTTGATGAAATGTTTGGCCAAACTCAAATGGATTGATTGCATCAATGTCATTTGGATTATCAACATATTTGGGATCGAGAAAAGTATTGAACAACACAAGTTGACTTGTTGAACATGACTTGTGTTCAATGACATCGTGGACAAAGGGATTATGACATGTTCTAAAAAGAATGCGAACTTGTATCTAGTTACACTATTTGGGTAGTGTAAGTACCCCAATCTGAAACCGACCTATCTTAGAGGTAGCCTTAGCACCATTTCAGGGATAAGCTGATAGGCCAGGACCTCCCTAGGATAAACTATAAATTCTAGGGCTACTCTGGTATAAAATCGGAAAAATCCAGAAGCTCGCCAGGCTGAGCCGTACGGATGATTTGGGAACTAGAGGGGCCTAGCCGTACGGCTGGTTTGGACGCCCTCAGTCCCTATAAATAGAACCCCTAGCTGATAATTTCAGGGGGGGGGGGAGAAATACACATTAGAGAGGTCACTCTGCTGGAATTGCCACAGAGAAAGAGTGAGAGTGATCACATACAAAAAAGGAGAGAAGAAAGGAAGATTGGCCTTAACCATCATAGGTAAAGCCACCCCCCCTCCTTTCTCTTCATCTTACTCCTATTTTCTTCCTTATATCTTGGTTATACATGTATTTATTATTCATTCATGCAAAGACTTGTCCATTTCAAGCACCTTTTGTTTCTTGCAAGACTTGTCCATTTTCAAGCACTATATATATCTATCTATTACATTACTATCTTATCCAAGCTATGAGAAGTTCAAAGGTTCCCTCCATACCTTGTATGGAAGAGGTTCTAAACCTAGACACTCATAGACTTGTTGATTGTCATTTATATTCCTTATTCATGTAAATGGTATGCTTGTTTGGCCATGATAATCATGAGGGTGATGAAACCTTAGTGTTCATCACTTTCCTCTTTGGTTTAGCCTCAAAATCCCAATTTTGGGTCATAAAGATTCAATCTTTATGTGTTATTTTGACTCTTGGAAGGATTTTAAGTCATAAAATGTCATCTTGGTGATAAAGTTCCAATCTTTATTCACCAAATGACCAACTTTGGTCCAAAGGGGACATTCATCAATTTCTTGATTTTCTCCTATGATTGCTCATGATCACACCCAAATACTTGTCTTTGGGGACCAAGTGATGATCATTTAGCATAGGAATGATGTTATAAAACTTGTAAAATGATTTCTTGCAAACTGGGATCACAAACAGTTTGTCCAGCTTCAGACAGAATACCCTGTTTCTGTTCTGAACTGGACTGTTCATGAGCAAACTGTAAAACCCCAGGATCGCCTCCTCCAGCCGTACGGCTACTTTAGGTAGGAGGGCAAAATTGTCTGTTTTGCCCTCTGACCTTTATCTTATCACTCAAGGCCCCCCTTTTCAGCCGAGCTTCTCAAATAAAATCAATAACATAATTTTTTCCGTTAAATACACACACACACATATGCACATTTTAACTAACTTAGGGAGACTCGGCTTTGTCCGAGGCAACTTGAGAGGACGTAAAAACTCCTCCCAAGTTGTAACCTGACCACTGAACCTTTGAACTCAAACCTTTGTCATTTTGTTGGGTTTAAAATTAACAAAATGTGGCGACTCCGTTAAATTTGACCGGTTCCCGTGTTTGGCATTTTGTCCTCGTGCGAACCTCGCGTGTTTCGCCCTCGAGGACGGGATCCTTACAGTGGCGACTCCGATGGGGATATAGAGTGCTTTCGGACTTCTTTCTAGAAGGTTCGGGGGCGCTCTTGTATGGGTCAAACTCCCGTTCCCGTTAGTTGACTTCTTTCATATTTGTGCGTGTTTGCTGTTTCTGTTTGAACTGTTTTGAGTACATACGTTCTAGAAACACAATAAGCTGGGGCTTGATGATCAGAAGTTGGAGAAACTGAGAAAAATCTTCACCCTCTTGCTTTAGCCGTACAGCTACTTTGGGTAGGGACCAGAATGTTGCCAATTAATAGTTTGGTGCAGGGCTGCAACATTCTGGGTGCCCCTCTGCTTCTACTTGTCCAGGTTCCAAATTTACAGTCTTACTTGTGCACATTACCTTCATTCTTTTGGCCAAAACTTGGTTTTAAAAGGTAATAAAACTTGGTTATGCATGATCTTTTGTCAATAAAATGGTTTCCAAAACCTCGTCGTGCATAACCCCTTTTTTTTGTAAGGGTTTTCTTGAGTCTCCTCGTTGTGCACAAATCGCTTTGTATAAAAGGGTTTCAATGTAAAATATTTCTTTTGCAAAAGTTTGATTCAAAATTCTTTGTTGTGCACAACTTGGTACATGTACAAGTTTTGGTCTTTATTTGCCTATATTCTTTGATTTGTTGTGTATAGATTGCTCAATTCCTGCTTGTTCATACTTGTTCATATCTTGCTTATGCCATGCTCATGATATCGAAAAACGGATTGAAAATCTCTCTTTTTACTCAAAAAAGGAGCATAGAATGACTTCACACCACGCGCACTTGACCGTGCACGTTCCAAATACCCTTTAAACCTGGGGTGGATGCCACGATACTGCTCGTTGGGCGCTCTTGTTCCCTTTGATGCGCGCACGGGTCCATCCCACCTTCCCTTCCGAACCGAGTCAACCACACTTGTCCGTGACACACAAATACCGTGACTATGGTTGGTTTTTGGTCTAGTTCACGTCACCACATCCTTGATACGTGCTCAAAGCTAATTGTGGCCAAATTAATGCCCGAGTTGTGACTCCTTGATGAAATGCAAGCGTGGCCTAACCAGCCTCCAACTCGTGTGTTAGTGACGACCGCAATTAGCAAGGGCCATGTACTAAGGATAGGGTGACACTGTGTCGTTAAGCCCTAATGAACGAGTTATTTTAATCATCCTTAAGCCCATGGTCAAGGATCGAGACGCCTCATTCAAAATGAGGTCATGACGGAATGTCGGTGCAGCCTTCGGGGAAAAGTCTCGATTCCGACTGGGGCTTAACCATGATTAGGATGACCCGCGTATTGGGAACCTTACGATGCACTAGACCCTAGGTTCACTTCTTTTGATCGGTGGAAGCCGCGTTCCCTATAGGACCCTCGCCCGGGATAGTCCGTCCTTGGGAGTGTGCAATACATGTGAAAAACGAGGGGTCTATAGGAGTAGTGATGGCCTCCACTGATCCAGGGTTATAGATTAGTTGCGAAAAAGAAGAGCGATATTTTCCAACCAGTTAGGGGTAAATCAGTTTTAAGTAAACGTGAACATAATTAATCAATAATAATAAACTTTCATGTTGCATGAGCCTAAAGCCTGTCTGCCCTTAAACACCGACCCGAGTCCATACCTGAGTCTGAAATAAACCTCCTTCTCCGCAGCGCATAAAAAGTGGGTCAGAGTTCTGGGTCATCGCCTGATTAGTGCCGAGTCGGACAGTTCATCGACAGCTTCATTGAGGTTTTTCCAAATGACTAGCCCGGCAGGAAGTAGTAGTGGGGGTGACAATGCCACAGATCCGAACGGTCTTAGCAGGGAAGAGTTGGTACAGGATTTAGAGGCCGCCAGGGCCCGGGAAGAGAATGACAGAAAACGCCTCGAGGATGTGCAGAACAGGGTTACGGAGATCATGAGACAGAAAGGGATAGCCGTTGTGTTTGAAAATGACGGAGGCTTTGTGGAAATCACTGACGAGGAAGGAATTGAGAATGTGCCTCCTCAAGGGTACGGTCGGGTCCCGCCCCCTCAAACTTACCCAAATGTGGGGACCTCACGTCCCGTGTCCCAAACCGCTACTCATCAAAATGTGCCCATCACTCATGTTCCCCTTGTCCCACCGGGTGTCACTTCCATGTACCCACCGGGGTTCAATCTATATGACACGGTCCCAAACAGTCAAGCACCCTTGGCCCCAGCTACTGCCGGCTTGCCACCTCCGACCCTGCTAACCATCTCCAGAGAAGTGCCTTATCCACTCTACTACCTGATGGCCGAAACATCCAAAACTACCCCACCATATATCCCAACAAGCAACCTGGCACCAGGGTATGTCTACACCCACTTGCCACCTACAAATCCTCCTCCGATAGTTCCCTCCACCACTTCACCTCCCAACGCAGTGCCATTGACAAGTCAAATCATGGGATCCGTTAACTCCAACCCCCATCTGGACCCTCAAGTGGGATGGATAGTTGAGAAGCTGAAACAAATGGAGGAAAGGTTCGAGGGAATGAACGAGAGAAAGTTCACCTCGGGAGTCACGGACCCCGATAAGGTCGTCCCCCTCCCTCATCGGTTCAAAATGCTGGAAATTGACAAATTTGACGGGACCGCCTGTCCCCAGACTCACCTCAATGCCTAAACCCTGGCAATGAGGGCGAAGGGTTGCACCGTGCAGCAAATGGCTGATCACTTTCAGTTGTCCTTAAGGGGAAATGCACTCAAATGGTTCTTCAACTTAAAGGATGAGTCTCGAACCACATGGGACCGGATTAAGGAAGCATTCCTCACCAAGTACCGTTCTAAATTGGAGTGGGAAACCAATCGCACCAATTTGCAGAGCACACTGCAAAAGACCGAAGAGCCAATCAGTGAGTTTTACAAAAGATGGAACTACAAATTGGGAGAAATTTCCAATCCTCCCACCGAGGATGAACAGTTGGATATATTTCAGTCATGCTTGAAACCCCAACTGCGAGCTTTGATCAGCCATCACTTCTACCCCAATCTCTGGGCCATGGTAACCGCAGGATCCAAATTTGAGAAGGCTCTCAATGAACAGTCTCCGGCCCAAAATAGCGGAAACTCCTATAGGTACCGCCTTCCGACCACCGGTAAAGGGGAAAGAAACCCTGGAACGGTTAACAGCATCCAAGAAGGAAGCTCAAGGAAAGCCTCTCAAAGGGTGGGACTGCAGAAAGGCGTCAGTATGTAAGGTTTGAGGATTTCGGAATGCCTATAAGTAAGGTGTTCGAAGGGTTAGTCAAGCAAGGCCTTGTAAAACCTTTGGTCAACTATCAGCCAAGGAATCCGAGAAACCCTTTGACCAAAACAAAAGATGCGCCTTCCACAATTATCATGGCCACAATACCGATGATTGCACCATAATAAAAACGCATCATCCTCGACCTCATCGACAAAGGAAAACTTGAACACCCCCGTGGCCCGAGCGTGATTAATAACCCTTTCCCCAACAACCAAGGCATTAATATGATTGAGTTCGAGGAGCCTACACCTGTGAACCTTTTGGAATTCAATGTCCCAATGGCTCAGATTGGGGAAGAATGGAAGGAAGCCTTATGGGTATGTGTGCAAGAGGGAGATATGAGATGCCCATCCGACTTTATGATCGCCAATGTGATGAGTGCAAGGGTACCCCACCAAAATGCCGATAAATTGGTCGTAATAACACTCACCGAACATGATTTAACGTTTGAACAATGTATGGAGGAGATGGAAAAGTCCATTAGGAGTACGTTGGACAGCGAAAGCCAAGGCTCGAATGGGGATGGCCTTTACCATGATGATTGTTTCCATATCATTGAGGCATGTAGTTCATCAACGGGCAAGAGGACAATTAAACGAAACGGGTCGGAGGTAGCAAAGATCCCAGAAACGATTGATTATCTCACCCAAATGAAAGAAGCCGTTCGTTCTTTACCTCACAAAGAGCTCCGGATCCTATGTGAAAGTGATGATGATGAAGTATCCTCAAATATGGCTCCTTGTGTTTCCCCCCCGAAATTGGGGAAAGAGGAATTTCCAGCCTTGGAGGATTTCTTAGCTTTGCCACCACTATCTCCGCCACCACCGCTGTTTGACGGGTCAGAAGTTCCCAGATGATTATTGTTGCATGCTCACCAGGAAAAGCTTCGTGAAACTGTGGGAGCCGGAAAGAGCCAGAACCACCACCCTATCTCCCTAGGGAAAATTTGTGGGTCAACATCCACCCCAAAAACGAATGGTCACGGTAAATGAGTTAAGGAGGGAGGCATGGCCGTACCGTACCCAAAACCCTCTGCCTATCAAAGTCAATGACCCCTTAGAAGTGAGTGTATTAACTCGATCGGGAAAGTGCACACGGAGAACCCTAAAAAACCTCCACCACCGGAACACGAGCACCTCCCCTTCTTGTGACGAGGCAAAACCCCCAGGTTCCGGAGAAGAGGATCCCATCTTAGCCCAACTTAAGAGGACACAAGCTAACATATCTTTGTGGTCCCTCCTTACTTCCTCCTACCCTCATAAGCTCAAGTTGGAGGAATGCTTGGCCCACACTATGGTACCCACCACAGCTACCCCCGAGGAGGCCGTACAAATGATCGGAAGTGTTCAGTATGGAAATATCATCACATTCACAGATTTGGATTTGCCGAAGTTTGGGGCTAGCCATAACGAGGCCCTTTACATTACGGTACAATTGGACGATCGCCGCCTCCCCTGGGTTCTGGTCGATAACGGCTCCGCCATGAATGTCCTCCCCGCCAAGATGATGGACCTACTTGGCCTTGAGACCACCGACCTAAAGCCTTCCGTGATCACTGTGGTAGTGGTGCTCTAGGCACGTTTAATAAACGTTGTAATTGTTATCATTTATTTCATATCAATAAAGAGATGTTTTGATTATTATTGTTGTTCATGTTTACTTATAATAATCTCCGTCCCTAGTACTCGTTAAGCACTAGTATAAAGGCTAAATGATTATGGGATGATCATGTTAGATTTATGGGTATGTTTGGAACAAGGTACTGGACATGACCCGCTCTATGAGGTTATGTCATGTCATGTCTATGTCATACATATATCTCATATTAGTTATGTCATTTGAATCCTTAGACATGAAGTTATTATAGTCTTCCACTTGATGAACATTATGTTTGACATATTCAAACGCTACTTTAACCGAGTAGTTATAAGGGTATGATTGGCATAATCGGATTCACGTAGGGAAGAATAATAAGCTAAATGGATTTGTCCCTCCTCGGAGAGATGTCAAGCTTGGGCATCTCGTAGGAATGATGTTGGTGAAATGTTCGGCCGGACTCAAATGAATTGATTGGATAAATGTCATTTGGATTATCAACATATTCGGAATCGAGAAAGTATTGAACAAAACAAGTTGACTCTTTGACCATGACTTGTGTTCAATGATATCGTGGACAAAAGGATTATGTCATATTCTAAGAGGAATGCGAACTTGTATCTAGTTATACTAATTGGGTAGGTATGACGGTTTGCTAGAACCTAATCATATCTTATGGTTTCATGTTTGAACCCATTGCCAACTTAGTATAATCCTAGAGGGTCACACACAATAGAACGAATCTTTAAAGGACTATATTGGAATTTTGGAAATTCTGGACATTCTGGGAATGTGGGCGACCGCACAGTATGGACTGGGCGGCCGCACACTTAGTCCAATTTTGTACCAGTTTTGTTTCAGATAGTTGTGCGACCGCACAGATGGTTTTGGGCGGCCGCACAGTACTGTCGGGTGGCAGATTCCTAATTTGATTAGGAAACGAATTTTGGACGGATTTTGACACAAGTTTCCTATTTGTAATAGGTCATACTTGTGTATAAAAGACCAAATTCGGCCAGCACTAAAAACTAATAATTTTTGTGAGTCTCAAAGAGTTTGAGAGAGGGTTTATTTTGTTCCAAGACATTCTTGATTGAGGAACAAAATAATACACAAAATAAATTCCATATAGTTCTTTTGATTGTGAAAAAGTGTTTCACAATTTGGTCTAGCAACCAAGATCAAAGAAGCTCCTTTGATATTCGTTCGAAGTGTGGATACCGCTAGAGGGTGAAAATCATCATCTTCAAAGTTCGTGTTCAAGCTTTGTGATCGTGATCAAGTCTTCAAACCTCCACCAAAGACAAAGAGAATTTGATAGTCATCAAGGGTTAGTTTATTCATTTATTCTTATGTTGTATTTGATTTAATCATATGAACGGATCCATGGCTTTGGGTTTCAAAATTTTAAATGCTAAATTCCGCTGCGCATGTTTGATCGAAACCCAACAGTGGTATCAGAGCCCCGTTCATGTGATTATTTCAATACCTAGATCATGTTATGTGTATATAAATTGTTTATGTACTTGCATGATATGAATATTGGAATATGTGATGTTTATGTGTTATGTGATTTTATGTGGTTTATTGTTTTGCAACTTTAATCGCACGATTCAATCGCAATAAATAAATTATGATGGATTCAGAATTGTTGATTATTAATTTTTGATTGGATCAAAGTTTTAATAATCGGGGAAAACCAATTTTGAGACAAAATTTTCGAACTTGAAAATTCTGCACATTCTGATGGTACTAGGCGACCGCACAAAACGCCTTGGGCGGCTGCACAGTTTTGGGTGACCGCACAAGGGTTTTTGGGCGGCCGCACAAGGTGATCAGAAGGTCTGATTTTGGTTGAAAACCAAAATCTGGAATTTTCGAAAGATTCAACAAAACCAGTAACAGAACCAGTCCAGACTTGCTGATCTGGAATGGGTTTTGGGTAGTTGGTTGTGTGTGGATTTTGGGGTTTGATTTTCCTATTTGTTTTAGTCTTGTGATTCTAAGATTGGTTCAAGGTTTGGATGGCTAATCTGCGTTCATCGAGATTGTGTTTCCCAAATTGATCGCAATCAAAGTTTCAAAGATAAAACGAAGTTAGAATTATGAAGAGTTCATAATTGCTAAAATTGAGAAAACAAAGTTCTTGATTCAATGATTGAAGATCCATGTGGAATTGTGAATGCAATTGGCCTACGTTCATCGAGACCATCTATTGCTTAGTTTCGGCCACATGGACTACTTTCTTGGTTTCTTGATTAGTGCGGGATTGTGGTTGCCTAATGGCTTAGTTCGACCGCACTTCTTGTTGTCTTGATTTGGAAATAATAACCAAAGTTGAAATAGTCTCATCCTCATAATTATAGAGAAACTAATGACACATAAATACCATGCTTAAATTAATGGGATTAATTTAGTGGCTAAACTTGATGTGTAACATGTTTATATTATGTGCTCATAAATGTGTTATATGCTATATGTGATGAACCTTCAAAGAAGTTTTAAGTCTTTTATTGCCATGCCATGATTAAAACACTTGTTAGTACATGAGTGATTTTAATGTAGATTCGCCCTAGCGAGATGCATTAAATGTTTATGTATGAGCAAGATAGATAGTGTGGGCACGCCCTAGCGGGACACATTAACTATGCGTTTTAAAATGGTTAGACTTAATTGGGCGTCAAAACAGTTTTGGGCCTAGGCAAAGATGAGGTTTAACATGCTTTTTGAAATTGGATTTCTTAAAGAATCTCATAAAAGGAACTAAGAGTCATATGAGATATGATTGACAAGAGTTGTCTACCTAATTAATTTGATTTTGTGAAATCCGCCTTAGCGGACTTGAAATTAAATTAAAGTTGGATCTTAACCCATTTAAATTATATTATACATTGGATGTATATGAAGGTTATATAATTTAGTGGGAGTATTTGTTTGAAAAATACATTTTTATCTCTTTAATGAAAATCGGTACTTATTAAAGTTTGGAAATTTTTGCATATTTGTAGATAATGACTAATAACACTCAATCAATGTCGTTGCGATCAATCCTTGAGAAGGATAAGCTCGAAGAGAATGGTACCAACTTTATGGATTGGATCCGTAGCATAAGAATCGTTCTTAGGCAAGAAGATAAGTTGTACATTCTCGATGGGCCTCTCCCCGCTGAACCACCGCCTACTGCCCCTAGGGTAGAAAGAGACAATTACAAAAAACATCGTAATGATTCTAGAGATGTAAGTTGTCTCATGCTTGCCGCTATGTGTTCAAAACTCCAACAAAGTTTGGAACATTTGGAAGCCTATGAGATAGGCGTGGAGTTGAGAACCATGTTTCAAGAGCAAGCTAGGCAAGAGAGGTACAAGACCATTGTTGCATTCACTACATGTAAAATGAATGAAGGGCAACAAGTGAGTCCTCACTTTCTTAAAATGAAAGGTTATGTAGAGCACCTTGAGAAACTTGGCTATCCAATCCCATTGGAGCTAGCCACGGATCTCATTCTTAATTCATTGCCTAAAAGTTATAATCAGTTTGTAATGAATTATAACATGCACGGAATGGATAAGAATCTCTCTGAGTTGCATGGGATGCTCAAAACTGCAGAGATGAAAATTGTGGAGAAAGGTTCTCCCGTGCTCTTGGTTCATGATGGGAAGAAGCCTGGTGCCAAAGGCAAGGGTAAGGCAAAAGTTGTCAAACCCAAGATAAGCAAGGCAAAGGTTGCCAAGGATTCTGAGGTAAAACCCGATTCACAAAAGGATGCAATCTGTTTCCATTGTCAAGAAATTGGTCATTGGAAACGTAATTGCAAGGCTTTCTTGGAAGAGCAAAAGAAGAAGAAAAGCAGCAAGACTGCGTCGACTTCAGGTATCTATATGATAGATATTCTCCTTTCTACCACTGATTCTTGGGTATTGGATACCGGATGTGGTTCTCACATTTGTCTAAATGTGCAGGGACTAAAGAATAGGAGACTGCTTAAAGAAGGTGAAGTAGATCTACGTGTGGGAAATGGAGCAAGAGTTGCTGCATTAGCCGTAGGGACTTATGAAGTCACTTTACCTTCCGGATTAATTCTTGTTTTGAACAATTGTTATTATGTTCCGGATTTAAGCAGAAATATTATTTCAATTTCTTGTTTGGATAATGAAGGTTTTAAGTTTCTTATTGAGAATAAGAAATTTTATATTATTTAAATGATGTGCTTTATGGTATTGCTAATTCATTTAATGGCCTTTATATCTTGGATGTCAAGAATGAAAATAATGTCTATCATGTAAATAAGAAATCTAAACCTAATGATGTAAATCATACTTATTTGTGGCATTGCCGTCTTGGTCATATTAATGAGAAGCGTATCTCAAAACTCCATGGGGATGGACTTTTGGGTTCATGTGACTTAGAGTCATATGATACTTGTGAGTCGTGTCTTCTTGGAAAAATGACTAAGACACCTTTTACCAAGTTGGGTGAAAGGGCAAGCGACTTATTGGGGTTGATACATTCGATGTATGCGGACCATTAAGTAGCAATGCTAGGGGAGGATTTCAATACTTCATAACCTTCACTGATGATTATAGTAGATTTGGGTATGTTTACCTAATGAAACATAAAAGTGAAGCATTCGAGATATTTAGAATATTTCAAAATGAAGTAGAAAAACAACTTGGCAAAAGTATAAAGGCACTTCGATCAGATTGTGGTGGTGAATACTTGAGTCAAGAATTTGATGATCATCTAAAGAATTATGGAATAGTTTCACAATTGACTCCACCGGGAACACCACAATGGAATGGTGTGTCCGAGAGGAGGAATCGGACTTTGTTAGACATGGTTCGATCAATGATGAGTCAAGTTGATCTTCCAATATCCTTTTGGGGTTACGCCCTAGAAACCGCTGCTTTCACACTAAATCAAGTTCCAACTAAATCGGTTCCAAAGACTCCATATGAGATGTGGAGTGGAAAGAAACCTAGTTTGTCTTTCATGAAGATTTGGGGTTGCGAAGTTTATGTCAAGAGACTTATCTCCGACAAACTAGCACACAAATCTGATAAATGTATTTTCGTGGGATATCCTAAGGAAACTAAAGGATATTACTTTTACAACCGAAAGGACAACAAAGTGTTTGTTGCCCGAACTGGTGTCTTTCTAGAGGAACAGTTTCTCTCTAAAGAAACCAGTGGGAGTAAAATAGATCTTGAAGAAATTCGAGACCCAGAAAATAACATTGAACCAATAGTGGAACGGGAATAAGAACCACAAGGAGTTGTGGAACCTGTTCAAGATACACAAGTAACTCGCAAATCTAGTAGGGTACGATCCGAGCCCGAGAGATATGGATTTCTCGTAACGGATAGTAATGAGGTAGAAATCATTGAGAATGATGAACCGTCAACCTACCAAGAGGCGATGTCTTCTCCTGATTCGGACAAGTGGCTTGGAGCCATGGAGTCCGAATTGCAATCCATGCAAGACAATCAAGTTTGGAATTTGATTGATGCACCCGAAGGTGTAAAAACCATAGGATGCAAATGGGTCTTCAAGAAGAAGACTGACATGGATGGGAAGGTGCATACTTACAAAGCTAGACTTGTAGCGAAGGGTTATAGGCAAGTTCATGGTATTGACTATGATGAGACCTTTTCACCCGTAGCGATGATCAAGTCTATAAGAATTTTGCTTGCCATTGCCACATATCATGACTATGAAATATGGCAGATGGACGTCAAAACCGTTTTCCTGAATGGAAAACTCCAAGAGGATGTGTATATGACACAACCAGAAGGTTTTGAACAAGATTCTAAGGTATGCAAATTGCAAAGATCCATCTATGGGTTGAAGCAAGCTTCAAGGAGTTGGAATCTCCGTTTTGATGAATCGGTCAAAGAGTTTGGTTTCATCAAGAACGAAGATGAGCCTTGTGTATACAAGAAGATTAGTGGGAGCATAGTGCTATTCCTTATTTTATACGTGGATGACATATTGCTCATTGGAAATGACATTCCTACACTTCAGTCTGTGAAGACTTGGTTAGGAAAGTGCTTCGCAATGAAAGATATGGGTGAAGCCGCATATATTCTTGGCATTAAGATCTATAGAGATAAATCAAAGAGGCTACTTGGTTTAAGCCAAAGTACATACATTGAGAAGGTCATTAGAAGATTCCGTATGGAAAATTCTAAGAGAGGCACCTTGCCCGTGTTACATGGAGTTTCTCTAAGCAAGACTCAATGTCCTAAGACAAAAGATGAGCGTGAGAAAATGAATGATGTTCCATATGCTTCGGCAATTGGGTCCATCATGTATGCCATGATTTGTACTAGGCCGGATGTGTCTTATGCTTTGAGCATGACAAGTAGATACCAATCCGACCCTGGCGAAAATCACTGGATAGCTGTAAAAGCGATTCTTAAGTACTTGAGAAGGACTAAAGACTCGTTTTTGGTCTATGGAGAAATGGAAGATGATCTCGTTGTAAATGCTTACACGGATGCAAGCTTCCAAACCGACAAAGATGATAGCCGATCGCAATCGGGTTTTGTGTTTATGTTAAATGGTGGAGCTGTAAGCTGGAAGAGTTCCAAGCAAAGTACAACCGCTGATTCTACAACAGAAGCTGAGTATATTGCTGCATCGGATGCTGCAAAGGAAGCTGTTTGGATTAAAAAGTTCATAACTGAACTTGAAGTGGTTCCTAGTATTGCTAATCCAATAGACCTTTATTGCGATAATAATGGTGCTATTGCTCAAGCAAAGGAACCAAGAGCACATCAGAAATCCAAACACATACTTAGGCGTTTTCATATCATTCGAGAGATCGTTGATAGGGGAGACGTAAATATATGCAGAGTACCTACTGATGACAATGTTGCGGACCCGCTAACAAAGGGACTTCCACAAGCTAAACATGATGGTCATGTTAGGTCCATGGGTATTAGATATATGGGAGATTGGGCCTAGGGCAAGTGGGAGATTGTTGGTAGTGGTGCCCTAGGCACGTTTAATAAACGTTGTAATTGTTATCATTTATTTCATATCAATAAAGAGATGTTTTGATTATTATTGTTGTTCATGTTTACTTATAATAATCTCCGTCCCTAGTACTTGTTAAGCACTAGTATAAAGGCTAAATGATCATGGGATGATCATGTTAGATTTATGGGTACTTGTTTGGAACAAGGTACTGGACATGACCCGCTCTATGAGGTTTATGTCATGGTCTATGTCATACATATATCTCATATTAGTTATGTCATTTGAATCCTTAGACATGAAGTTATTATAGTCTTCCACTTGATGAACATTATGTTTGACATATTCAAACGCTACTTTTAACCGAGTAGTTATAAAGGGTATGATTGGCATAATCGGATTCACGTAGGGAAGAATAATAAGCTAAATGGATTTGTCCCTCCTCGGAGAGATGTCAAGCTTGGGCCTCTCGTAGGAATGATGTTGGTGAAATGTTCGGGCGGACTCAAATGAATTGATTGGATCAATGTCATTTGGATTATCAACATATTCGGAATCGAGAAAGTATTGAACAAAACAAGTTGACTCTTTGACCATGACTTGTGTTCAATGATATCGTGGACAAAAGGATTATGTCATATTCTAAGAGGAATGCGAACTTGTATCTAGTTATACTAATTGGGTAGGTATGACGGTTTGCTAGAACCTAATCATATCTTATGGTTTCATGTTTGAACCCATTGCCAACTTAGTATAATCCTAGAGGGTCACACACAATAGAACGAATCTTTAAAAGGACTATATTGGAATTTTGGAAATTCTGGACATTCTGGGAAGTGGGCGACCGCACAGTATGGACTGGGCGGCCGCACACTTAGTCCAATTTTGTACCAGTTTTGTTTCAGATAGTTGTGCGACCGCACAGATGGTTTTGGGCGGCCGCACAGTACTGTCGGGTGGCAGATTCCTAATTTGATTAGGAAACGAATTTTGGACGGATTTTGACACAAGTTTCCTATTTGGAATAGGTCATACTTGTGTATAAAAGACCAAATTCGGCCAGCACTAAAAACTAATAATTTTTGTGAGTCTCAAAGAGTTTGAGAGAGGGTTTATTTTGTTCCAAGACATTCTTGATTGAGGAACAAAATAATACACAAAATAAATTCCATATAGTTCTTTTGATTGTGAAAAAGTGTTTCACAATTTGGTCTAGCAACCAAGATCAAAGAAGACTCTTTGATATTCGTTCGAAGTGTGGATACTGCTAGAGGGTGAAAATCATCATCTTCAAAGTTCGTGTTCAAGCTTTGTGATCGTGATCAAGTCTTCAAACCTCCACCAAAGACCAAGAGAATTTGATAGTCATCAAGGGTTAGTTTATTCCTTTATTCTTATGTTGTATTTGATTTAATCATATGAACGGATCCATGGCTTTGGGTTTCAAAATTTTAAATGCTAAATTCCGCTGCGCATGTTTGATCGAAACCCAACAATCACTGTCAAGGCTTATGATTCCACGGCCCGCTCAGTCTTAGGGGTGGCCACTTTGAACCTTTGGTTTGGGAAACAAATGATGCCGACTGACTTCCAAGTGCTCGACATCCCTATATCCTTCACTACCTTATTGGGACGCCCGTGGCTCCACAAAGTCAATGGGGTCGCCTCCACTCTCCATCAATGTGTGAAATACGTGCAAGGGGGTAACTTGACAACTATATATGGGGACAGCGTTACCACAGAAGGAACCAACACCAATGGGATTCCTGTGTTAGAAATTAAGTATGAGGGAAGCGGCATGGCTTTGACTGGCTTCACAGAAGTACCACCCAAAACCCACATTTGTTGTGTAGATCTCACGCTTACCAAGGATAAGATTCCTCCTGCGATGAGAATGATGCGTCTGATGCGCTACCTCCCGGGGCTCGGACTAGGAAGGAAGCTCCAAGGGACCCACAAGATCATTGAGATCAAAGAGCAAAACACGCTTCATGACTTAGGATACAAACCCACCCCCAGAGACATCAGGATGGATAAGGAAGTGGCTCGGAAGAAAAGCCAAGCCAGGGCTTAAGGGACTCCGTTTAAAACCCCCAACCTTCGTCCTTATACCTTTGATATGAGCCGTTACTTTGTAAAGGGGGGAGTTCAAGTCGAACCCCCAGAGCCAAGAGAGCCGATGATGACCAATTGGGATGAGTTGCAAGAGGATCTCAAGAGGTTCCGAAGGGTGGTGGCAAACCCCATAAGGAGGGCATTTCTGGACACGCCCAAGATAAAAGATCCTACTGATACTACTATCAGCCACGAATACACCTTCAAGGGGGTGCCCGAAATGGTAAAAGAGTTTGAAACCTTGTCTGTGACGGGAGCTAGCAAGGACAGGGGATCCGTCTGGGGACAAAATGGCAAATACAAGTTTGAGGAGGAAGTTCCTAAGGGCACCGCCGAGGATGCTATGGGCAATGAGTGGAACGGTATGGTAATGCAAATAATGTTCGGAGAAGACATGGTTGTGCCTGACCTAATTGACTTCGAAAAGGAAATGATTGCCGTGATTGAAGATGGACCTCTTGCAACCTCTGACCCACACACTCTTGCAAAGCCGACGGACATTCCTCTGAAAAATTAGGTAACCTTCTCTGGACCGGTGGCGAGCAAAGAAGAAATGACCGCGAAACTTGGACTGGTCCCTCGTCCCCTCGAGTCAAACGTCATAGGGTCCAATGTAGTTGAGTCTCCCTAATCTCTTGTCCTTGAATTCGAGTCTGTCTCCTCCGAGGGCCTCACGCCCAAGGATTATGAACTTGTAGCCAATGTTGTATTCCCGTTTGCATTGAATGAAATGATAGATCTTTCCGAGTATCCCCTCATTGCCAACTTATTAGATGATAAATTAACTAATAATCTGAAAACGGTTAATAATGAATTGCCTAATAATGCAGACACACTAAACAATACAAACATTAAACAATCATCAAAGCAGGTTGTTGATCAAGAGGAAAACCGTGCTCAAGCTGCCGAAGAGGTTTTGACTAAGGTGAATTTGGGAACCAAAAATGAGCCAAAGGAGACTCAGATTGGGGAATACTTCAAAGGGGCCGAAAGGAAAGCTTTGGTTGAGCTACTCAAAGAGTATGTAGATGTGTTTGCGTGGTCTTATAAGGATATGCCAGGGTTGGATGCTTCGTTCGTGGAACACAGGATCCCCGTAGACCCCGAGGTGAAACCCGTTAAGCAAAAGCTTCGGCGAATCAAACCGGAATGGTCCCTACAGGTCAAAGAAGAGATTGAAAAGTTGCTTCGGGTCGGCTTTATAAGAGTGATAGAATACCCCTCATGGCTCTCCAACATAGTAACGGTCACAAAGGCCAACGGAAAGGTTCGATGCTGCGTCGACTTCAGGGATCTCAACAAAGTGAGTCCCAAAGATGACTTTCCCTCCCAAGCATCGACATGCTTGTGGATACAACCTCTAGCTTTGAGGTTAAGTCTTTTGTGGATGGCTTCGCCGGGTATAACCAGATTAAGATGGCAGAGGAGGACCAGGAAAAAACTGCCTTCACCACCCCATGGGGAACCTTTTGCTATACCCTGGCAACTTTGGCTTCATTGGTAGAAATCCCCGAGGGAAAATTGATAAAACCATTCCGGGTCGGGAAAAAGGAAAGCCCAGCATACTGCTTCGAAATCGGAGCAATCCCGGAAGAGGTAAAGGAGCCATGGTACAACCAGATTTACCAATTCCTCAAAGAAGGAGAAGCTTCCTTCATGAATGAAAAGGGAGAGTATTTTCACGGGATCAAAGCCAAAGGTATGACGGCACTAAAGTGGTTGGCATCCAATTACGTCATCCTGGGAGACATCCTATACAAAAAATGCCATCAGGGCCTCCTCCTTAGATGCATAAGTGGGGAAAGGGCAAAAGAACTCATGCAAGAAGCTCATGGTGGAGTGTGTGGTCCTCATATGAACGCAAGGGCATTAATGCAAACCATTCTGCGGATGGGTTACTTCTGGATCTCAATGGAAACAGATTGCATGCAATTCGTAAGGAGGTGTGATAAATGTCAGCGTTTCTCCAACCTCAACCACCTACCACCGCATCATCTCTACTGCATGACTACACCATCGCCCTTCTCAACATGGGGCATTGATGTTATCGGGAAAATCTCCCCGTCTGGTAGTAATGGTCACGAGTTCGTTTTGGTAGCCGTGGATTACTTCACAAAGTGGGTAGAGGCTAAGTCATACCGGGTCCTCACCTCCAAGAAGGTGGTGGGATTTATCAAAGAGAATATCATGTGCCGGTACGGAGTCCCGAACGAGGTCATTACCGACAATGGCTCGCACTTCGAGGGTGAATGCGATCGGTTATTGGGAGAATTCCGAGTTACTCGTCACAAGTCCTCCCCATACAGACCCCAGACCAATGGCGCGGTAGAAGACGCCAATAAAACATTTGAGAGGATCATTAGACAGATGGCAACACGGGGAAGAGATTGGTCCGAAAAGCTACACCTAGCTTTGTGGGGCTACCGAACTTCGGTCAGAACAGCTACCGGAGAAACTCCTTTTGCTTTGACGTACGGTATGGAAGCCATCCTCCCCACAGAATTGGAAGTACCGTCACTAAGATTTTGTTGGAAAATAAGATCCACGAGGTCAATTGGCTTCGAAGCCGACATGATGAGCTGGCCTTGTTGGACGAACGTCGCCTGAGGGCCATGGAACACATCCGTGCCTACCAAGGAAGAATGGCGCGAGCCTTTGATAAGAAGGTAAAGCCCCGAGAGATTCGGGCAGGAGATTTTGTCCTTAAGGAAAAACCCCCGGGAGGTCTAATCCCGATGGAAAATGGGAACCCGTGTGGATTGGTCCCTTTGTGGTGCAAGAAGTCTTTTCAGGGGGCGCAATGAGGCTCGCAGACTTGGACGGCAACCCCTTTATGCACCCAGTCAATGGTGATAAGCTCCGTCGTTACTTTGTTTAAAAAAAAAAAAAGAAAAAGAAAGGGGGTGCTAAAAGAATATACACACCTAGATTGAAAACCCATTCGGGCGATCTAGAGAAAAAACAGGGTCGCATCCTAAAAATTTGTGGAAGAAATGAACTATGATGACCTGAGCCCCTTAGATTTTCATTTGTAAAAGGGGAACGTAGGCAGCCAATCTTTGGTCCGGTCTAAAAAATAAATAAAAATCAAATTTGGACTTGAGCAAGAGCTCCATGAGAATGCAAATTGGCTTCATAAGTAACCATTTTCATTACAGTTAAAACACTTCTTTGATGAGTTCAAGCACGGTCTACTCTCGACCCAACTAACATGCTTAAGACATGATTAAAATACCTAAGATAAACTAATGTGTCTGCAATGGCAATGGGTGGATACTTGGAAATCACTGTCCTTCGTCCCTCCACTTCTTCTTTTGACTTCTCCGGGTCTTCTTTTTCTTCACCTCAAAGAGGTCAATTCCCCCTTTTCCATGATCAGAGGCTCTTCCAGCATCATCTACGAGCCCGGTCGCCCTCAAAGCCGCATTGACGGCAGCCCGAGCCCGAAAATCCTCCATTCGTGCCCCCGCCTTAGGCATCGCGGCCATCCACCTGTCAGCCAAAACTCTATAGTCCTCAATAACGTCTCCAGTAATGTTATGGCCACTCGCCACAGCTTCGGTCTCCCTTAGAACCCTGCTAGGACCATAAGTCTCACCAAGAATAGCCTCACGCCTCTCCTCAATGAGCCTCTGAGTCTGTCCCATGGTCTGTTCATACCAGTCCAAGTACACCGTGGTCAAAACCATGGTAGCCGCTCGCCCAAGAAGTGCCCGAGCTGGAAAGAGGGAATAAGTCCACGACCGGGACAAAA
Source organism: Campanula takesimana (assembly GCA_026119855.1). Lineage (NCBI taxonomy): Eukaryota > Viridiplantae > Streptophyta > Magnoliopsida > Asterales > Campanulaceae > Campanula > Campanula takesimana. The sequence continues at coordinate 163,422 of JAOWBW010000357.1, read as the reverse complement.
GTGAGACGGTGGAGGAATCCCATATAGACAGAGATGAAAGCCTCAGGTGCTCCGGGTTGACACCCGACCACTCCAACAGTGGAGTCTGCGGTAACCCAAACTGATGAAGGACCAAAGAAGGGATATAATGAGATGAACCCAAGAGCCCTGGCACCCGAACAAAGGGGGAATTATCTTGATACTCCCGCACCGAGCCAATACGCCAATGAGGAACTAGCCAGCGTATCTCGGCAGTCGTGAGGCGAGCCATGTAAGCCTCCCAATCACTCTGAACTAGGTCCAAGATAATGCCTCTCAAAGAGTAAGACCAAGGATGGTGAGAGATAGGAGCCTCCGGAATGGCCATCAACCTCTCCCTCAACCACAAAGTAAGAAAGGCAGGGCTACCACTGCGTATGAAACCATCCCCCAAAGCCAAGCGGTCCATACCGTGAAGGGTCTCACCCAAAATCAAGGGGACTATATCCTTCCCCGCACGGCACTCCTCGAGGACACTCAATAAAACCCGATGGCAGGTGCCCTTGGAACTGACCATGTAGAAAAAGGCAAGGACGCATAAACCAAAGGCATTCCAAGAAGCCTCATCCGTGCGATCCATGAACTTCTCAGGGACATCCGAAATATCAATAAAAGTGTGATCAAGGACCATGCATTGGGCCTCTTCCAAAGAAATACCAAGAAGAGAAACCAACCTCTCAACACACATGGTGTCATCAACCGAACGAAGAGCTATGACCTCCGTGTCCACGCCACCCACCAAAGCCTTGAAATCCTCATAAGTAGGAGTGATCTCGTTGTAGGAGAAACAATAGACATGCCTCCTAACATCCCAAAAGGACGCAGCGGCCCTCAATAGCTCAAGATCCGGAATGAATTCCTTGAGAGACCAAAGGGATTGAAGGCCAAACATGGATTGGAAAGTTCCCTTATGATTCCTCATGTGGGACCGTATCCAAAGCCTAAGGTTACCCTCGAAACATTCTTGATGAATTTTGGACAATTTTGGTGGTTTCTCCATGAGAAAGGGTTCCATGGAAGAAGGAGCTCTCGAAATGAAGAAAGACGAACTGATCGATGAACTTAGGACTCTGGCACTTAAGTAGATGACCAGGCCTGGAACAAAATTAAATGAAAAAGGAGTACTTCCTTCTCGAGCCGTACGGCTACTTTAGCCCTATCAGAATTGATGATTTCTTGTTGAGAGTTAGCTTTGTGGTCCAACCCATTTAAAGCCCCTTCCCAACCAATGTCATAAATACAACCAAAAAATGCCCTCCTTGGCTCATGCAACTTGAATTGAACCTAGAAAATTTAGGTTCCCGAATACAAACATCCGGCAGTCCCAGCGACGTAAGCCCAGCTTTGTGAAATCAAACATCCGGCAGTCCCAGCGACGTAAGCCCAGCTTTGTGAAATCAAACATCAGGCAGTCTTAACGACGTAAGCCCAGCTTTGTGAAATAAATCATGGCCGTCCCTGACGTAAGCCCAGTTAAAAAGTCATCATTGGCCGTCCTTGACGTAAGCCCAGTTAAGTTGTTTGTGTGAAAAAATTGGCCATCCCTGACGTAAGCCCAGTTAAATGTCCAAAATTGGCCGTCCTTGACGTAAGCCCAGTTAAGTTGTTTGTGTGACAAAATTGGCCGTCCCTGACGTAAGCCCAGTTAAATGTCCAAATTTGGCCGTCCCCGACGTAAGCCCATTAACTATAGTCACCGTAGGCCGTCCCCGACGTAAGCCCAGTAAAAATCTGTCCCGTGTGAGTCAAGTTAACCATATCCCAAGCAAGTCAACCCTCTCCCATAGAGCCAAGTTGACCATGTCTCGCCTCTGACCCCTTGGTGTCATGCCCAAATGCCTTAGCCTCTGACCCCTTGGTGTCATGCCCAAATGCCTTAGCCTCTGACCCCTTGGTGTCATGCCCAAATGCCTTAGCCTCTGACCCCTTGGTGTCATGCCCATGCCTTAGCCTCTGACCCCTTGGTGTCATGACCAAATGCCTTCGCCTCTGACCGAATGAGTGTCATGCCCGAATCCTCGCCTCTGACCGAGTGAGTGTCATGCCCGTGTCCCCGCCTCTGACCAAACGAGAGTCATGCCCAAATGCCTTAGCCTCTGACCCCTGGTGTCATGCCCAAATGCCTTCGCCTCTGACTGAATGAGTGTCATGCCCGAACCTTCACCTCTGACCGAATGAGTGTCATGCCCGAGTTTCCCACCCGACCTCGACGGTCGTCTATAGGTGTGAGTAGCCTTAACTCTCTCACCCCGAACTACGTTAGGCTTGATTCCCCACGAACGGGATACGTAGGAATCGTACACCACTAGGACCAGCCAAAATCGGTTAAAGCCGTCGTCCCGTCAGATTGGGATGCTTATTTTTATCGACAACCCCGCTCCTTCGAAGCGACGTTGCCGAGGGGCTCTGTAAGTACCCCAATCTGAAACCGACCTATCTTAGAGGTAGCCTTAGCATCGTTTCAGGGATAAGCTGATAGGCCAGGACCTCCCTAGGATAAACTATAAATTCTAGGACTACTCTGGTATAAAATCAGAAAAATCCAGAAGCTCGCCAGGCTGAGCCGTACGGATGATTTGGGAACTAGAGGGGCCTATCCGTACGGCTGGTTTGGGCGCCCTCAGTCCCTATAAATAGAACCCCTTGCTGATCATTTCAGGGGGGGGGGAGAAATACACATTAGAGAGGTCACTCTGCTGGAATTGCCACAGAGAAAGAGTGAGAGTGATCACATACAAAAAAGGAGAGAAGAAAGGAAGATTGGCCTTAACCATCATAGGTAAAGCCACCTCCCCCCTCCTTTCTCTTCATCTTACTCCTATTTTCTTCCTTATATCTTGGTTATACATGTATTTACTATTCATTCATGCAAAGACTTGTCCATTTCAAGCACCTTTTGTTTCTTGCAAGACTCGTCCATTATCAAGCACTATATATATCTATCTATTACATTACTATCTTGTCCAAGCTATGAGAAGTTCAAAGGTGCCCTCCATACCTTGTATGGAAGAGGTTCTAAACCTAGACACTCATAGACTTGTTGATTGTCATTTATATTCCGTATTCATGTAAATGGTATGCTTGTTTGGCCATGATAATCATGAGGGTGATGAAACCTTAGTGTTCATCAGTTTCCTCTTTGGTTTAGCCTCAAAATCCCACTTTTGGGTCATAAAGATTCAATCTTTATGTGTTATTTTGACTCTTGGAAGGATTTTAAGTCATAAAATGTCATCTTGGTGATAAAGTTCCAATCTTTATTCACCAAATGACCAACTTTGGTCCAAAGGGGACATTCATCAACTTTCTTGATTTTCTCCTATGATTGCTCATGATCACACCCAAATACTTGTCTTTGGGGACCAAGTGATGATCATTTAGCATAAGAATGATGTTATAAAACTTGTAAAATGATTTCTTGCAAACTGGGATCACAAACAGTTTGTCCAGCTTCAGACAGAATACCCTGTTTCTGTTCTGAACTGGACTGTTCATGAGCAAACTGTAAAACCCCAGGATCGCCTCCTCCAGCCGTACGGCTACTTTAGGTAGGAGGGCAAAATTGTCTGTTTTGCCCTCTGACCTTTATCTTATCACTCAAGGCCCCCCTTTTCAGCCGAGCTTCTCAAATAAAATCAATAACATAATTTTTTTCGTTAAATACACACACACACATATGCACATTTTAACTAACTTAGGGAGACTCGACTTTATCCGAGGCAACTTGAGAGGACGTAAAAACTCCTCCCAAGTTGTAACCTGACCTCCGAACCTTTGAACTCAAACCTTTGTCATTTTGTTGGGTTTAAAATTAACAAAATGTGGCGACTCCGTTAAATTTGACCGGTTCCCGTGTTTGGCATTTTGTCCTCGTGCGAACCTCACGTGTTTCGCCCCCGAGGACGGGATCCTTACAGGTAGGTATGACGGTTTGCTAGAATCTAATCATATCTTATGGTTTCATGTTTGGGCCCATTGCCAACTTAGTGTAATCCTAGAGGGTCACACACGAATAGAACGAATCCTAAAGGACTGAATTGGAATTATATGAAAATCAACTTTTCTGGTCGGGCACGAGCGTGCTGGTTTTAGGGCACGACCGTGCCGATTATAGGGCATGACCGTGCTAAAGTGTTTAGCACGACCGTGCCAGTTATAAAGCACGACCGTGCCAATAATCAGAAAAGGGATATATGGCTCGCACCTATTGGCATGACCGTGCCAGTTTTAGGGCACGACCGTGCCAGAGCTGCTTGGCCAGAAATCTGTTTCCTTAATTGGGTGACGGGATTTAGGAATCCTAGGTCATTAAGGGTTAATGACTAGGACCTATATAAAGTCTTTTTCACCAGCCATTAAGGGTAATTAACCTAGTTGATTGTGAGTGCCTCTAAGGGTTTGAGAGGATGATTTTTGTTCTAAGAAATCCCTAGATTGAAGAACAAGAATATCTCACACACACATAATAATTCCATATAGTTCTATACATTGTGAAAGCGTGTTTCACAATTTGGTCTAGCAACCAAGATCAAGTGTTCTTGATATTCGTTCGTGGTGTGGATACCGCTAGAGGGTGAAACTTATCATCTTCATAGTTCGTGATTCTTGCTTTATTCGTGATTAAGATTTCAAGCCTCCATCGAATTCAAGGTTGCAAAATCAAAGGCATCAAGGGTTAGTATTGTAGTATTCATTATATTGTATTTGACTTAATCATATGAATGGATCTATGGGCTTTGGGTTTCATAAAATTTTAAATGCTTAATTCCGCTGCGCATGTTACTACGAAACCCAACATCAAAGCATATCCAAGTTGTACATAATTGAGTCTAAACACATTTTTGGAGATTCCCTCAATAAATCACAACATCAAAAATCCCTCATAAGGCCTGAGCTATGCATAAAATGAATTTTCAAATACAAGAGAACGACAGGTTTTCATACACATTGTTTTGCAAAAATAAAACAAAATATAAGAAAATTGTCCAAACAGGTACAACTACTCGGAATCGGGGTCCGAGTCAGGTGGTGGCAAATCAGAAATGCCCGGACCCTGAAAGGAATAAGTGCTGGGGTCGAAATGGAAAAGAGACTCTGCCAAGCTCATGTCCTCACCAGTAGGCGGCTGAAAAGAACGCCAAGCAAACTGGGATAAGGTACCCGGACGATCAACAGAAGGCGGTTCGGGCCGCTCCAAAGTTAGATGGGCAAATGGATCCGGAGCAATTTCATGGGTACCCGAAGCCCGAAGAGAATTCCGGAGAGAGGCTGTATCCACGGCACTCATGGACTGACTGCGAACATAGGAAGGAGGCAGCTCCACACTCGATGCCCTCTTATGGGGCCTCTCCTCTCCGCTCACATAACTCCTGCCTGGCACAAAACTATATTCTGCCCGAGGCCCCTTGGAAGAACGACCTGTGAACTTCCTAAACCACTTCTTGGCCCGCCCTAAGAAGCCTGGCCGCCTCAGCAGCGCTCGTCCCGCAACCTGCACATGAAAACACAAATGGCTAAGCAAAAGAGACAGAAATGAAAGGTGTGTATGTGCAAAGAAGAATCATACCGCCTTAACCGGGATCTCCTCAGCTGGGACCCTGTTGGGTATGCCCACTTATATCTCAGTTTTAATGTAATAGGATTGATTAGATTTGATTGATCCATCACCTAAGTTTTATTTCATAGACTTTAGACCCACATGTAAGAAGTATTTATACTTCATTTTTTATGTAGTCTATTGTAATAGAATAGGTTTAGGAATAGGGCTAGAATATCAAGATTGAAGAAAATCACAATTTCAGTTTGAGCCACGCGCCCATGCGCCCCTCTCTTGCGCCATGCGCCTCCTTTGGCGCGCGCATATGAGTATGCGCCTAGCATCGCTCATGCGCCCCTAATGGCTCAATGCGCGCATGTGTCACGTGCCCCTTGGCTCAACGCGCTTCAAAGATACAATTCAACACTTAGTGATTTATAGAATACATGAAGACTTGAAGAGATTCAAACTACGCCAATGATCCAACGGTGGTTAAATAACACGACGCCTGTCCATAACGGTCATATTTGTGTTATGTGTCTAACGGCTATAAAAGGACATGTGCTCCACTCAATGAGCGACAGCACATCTGTCCTTTAACCTTATCCACAAGGGATTTCCAACGGCTAAGTTTGGGGCTCTACTATAAATACCCCATAACTTCAAACGTTTTGAAGTTTCTAAGATATTCAGAATTTCTATCTCAAGCATTTGTTGAAGATTTAAAGATTGCCTTTGATTTTCCAGAATTCTCAAAAACATCTTCATACCTTCATCCTTAGCCCAGATTCTCAAGCAAAAACACTTTAGTTTTCTTGTGCTCTCAATCTCAAAGATCTAAAGAGCCCTGAATCTAAAATCACACACGCACCTCTTTAAGTTTGATCACTTAGATCTTTTTTTTAGAGATACACCGGTTATTGTCTAGGATTTGTTCTTTCATAGAATATTAGATCTTGAGTTAGTGTATAAGCTCAAACGATTGTAATTTGTAACACTCTCTCATTATATAAGATCTTCATTAGAAATCCAAGACTAACCATCTTGGTAGAGGACGTAGATCATTTTCCCGATCGAACCTCTCCAAATAGCGCGCATTAATTTCTTGTCATTTACTTTCAAGTTATTATCTTATCTCACTATTTACTTGTTTAATCATTGTAGATTGATTGGATTGAATTGTGTTGTGTTTGTTTTATCAATTGCCTAAGTTCCTTATTTCACCCACTTTGAACCAAAATACTTGTGTGTGTTGCGCCCCTTTTAATCATTTGCGCCTACTTTACTTAAATATTCCGCTGTGTATTTCACTCACTCACTTAGGCGCATTTCATAATGCTTATTTGATTAAGTGCGCATTTGCCATTGAGTTTTTAAGGGTACGAAAAGAATTTTAAAATAGGTATTCACCCCCCCTCTAGCTATTTTCCATACCCTTGTTGCCCTTTGGGACCAACATGTGGTATTAGAGCAAACACCTTTATAAAACATCTTTGTTTTTCAAGCTTAACAGCTTGGGTGCCGATTCAATATGGCAAACTCAAAACCTTCGGCAACTGCTAACTACACACATGTTCCAGTCTTTGATGAAGATCACTTTGACGTGTGGAAATTCAGCATCTTAACTTATCTCACCTCAATCGATGAAAGGCTTCATGACACCGTGGTTTATGGACCTTATATCCCTATGAAAGCGAATCCAAATCCGCGCACCAACGCTGCTCAACCAGCCATCAAGAAACCAAGGGAAGAATGGACTGAGGAAGAAACAAGAAGAGTTACAAATGATGGCAAAGCAAGAAACATTCTTCTAAGCACTCTAACCACGGCTATGAAACAACAAGTCATGCATTGTGCTACCGCCAATGAATTATGGGATGCTATTGAAGAGCATATAGAAGGAGACACGGTTTGCAAGGAGAACAAGAGATACGAAGTACAAACGAGATTCAACAATTTCTCCCAACTCCCCAGTGAAACTCTTAGACAGACTTATGAACGTTATTGTGAAATTATCAATCTTTGTATTTCACTTGGAAAGAAATTCTCCAATAAGGAATTAAACACTAATTTCCTTGCTGCTTTTGGATCAAGATACCTATGCAAATCTAGCGCCCTTGAAGACGCTGGAACTTTAGATGTATGGACTTTAAGGAACCTTTATGCAAATCTTAAGGCTTATGAGCTCAAACTCCAACGAATTAGTGAAACTGAAGGAAAGTCAAAATCCATAGCAATGGTGGCGCATAGAGAAGAAGCGCATGCGCCTGCGCCGGTTCAAGAAGAGAAAAGTTCCGATCCCAAAATTTCTACCTCTGAGCTATTAGACATGGATGATGAAGACTTCGCTTTATTTGTGAATAAATTTCAAAAGTTCAGAAAATTCTCAAGACCCGGCTCAACCAGCAAATTTCAAGGATCTACCAGCAGAGCTCCTCCAAAGTTCACGAGGAGCAGTGATTCTAAAAGAAAAGAAGACCTTGTTTGTTTTAATTGCAGGAAATCAGGACACTTTGCTTCAAGCTGCCCAATTCCAAAATTTGAATATATGCAGAAGAAGAGCAGCCATACTCCCAAATTCATTCCCAAGTTTACTCGACACAAGGGAATGGTTGCTGAAGAAGAATCACCAGCAAATGAGCATAACACTTGGATTGAAACAAACTCCGATGAGAGCGATGAAGATTCTGATGATGGACTCGTTTGTTTGGTGGCAAATGATGATGAAGTTGATACTTATGATTCTGATGATGACTACTCCAAACATGTTCCTGATATGAATGTCTTGAATAAACCTATCATGAAATCTGCAGGTTTTCAAGAAGTGAAAAGGAAGAAAGGACCAACCATCAGCGAGCTTGTTGAACAAGGATTTCTTACTCCGGCTCAAAGCGATGGTGGATTGTTATTTTCTAGATGTGATCTGAGTGCTTGAAGCAAGCTCAGAAAGAGTGAATATGTTAGACCTCAAGTTACACCTATTCCTACAATCAATCATGATGAGGACATTGTAAAGCAAGAAAAGTTATTCAAAGAGGCTGAAAAGGTAATCAGTCGTTTTAGTGATATGAAGGAAGCTTTAGCACTATCATGTGATGACATTTCCCAGCTTAAGACCGAGAAATCTCTACTTAAATCTGAACTCACCCTCCTTAAGGAGCAGATAAAGAGCATGACTCTTCTTACTGTTAAAAACACTTTTCTAACAGAACATAACTCACTTCTTAAAGTTCAAAACGATGAATTGGTTGCTCAAATTACTGATCTTAAAAAGATTACAAATGAGTGGTCCAATTCTCGTGTCACTATGGAGAATATATTTGAGTCCCAAAAATTCAGTGATGATAAAAGTGGCTTGGGATTCTCATCAACTAGTGACAACTTTAAATGTGATGTCTGTGCTGAAAGAGATAGTGAATTTACAAATCAGCAAACTTTCTGAAATTCTCAAGGAAAAACATTCTAATTCAATGGGTAAAGGACAGGAAAAATTTAAGAGACAATCATTCCATTATGTTTACCCAACAAAACAATTTGGGAAAGCTAAAGAGAAGGAAATAGCTACAGATGAATCATCCTCTAGCAAAATCATTCTTGAAACAAGGCGCGCTCCTTCTCCGAGTGCACATTATGCGCCTAAGAGCCATGCGCCTAACCGCCGTGCGCCTCCTATCCCTATGCGCCCTCCAAGAAAAAGCGCTCCAAAATTTCAAAATAAAGATTTTGTTAAGGCTGGCTCATCTGACCCAAAGAAGGATGCTATCCCAAAGAAAAGTAAAGAGTTTGTGAAAACTCACATGATTGGTGGCTTTCATCATTGTTCGTTTTGTGATTGTTCGGGACATAAGGCCGTTGAATGCCTTTTGAGATTCACTCCCAATGCCAAAGGATGTAAGAATCCTAAGGTCAAGCAAGAGTGGGTCATCAAAAGTTGCTAACTCTAGTACTAATCTTTGTTTTGTAGCTAAAAGTGTGAGCGAAAATAGTTGGCTGTGGCACAAGCGCTTAAGTCACTTGAGCTTCAAGTATCTATCTAAACGCAGCAGGAATAATCTTGTAAAAGGACTTCCTAAGGTTGCTGATCATCATGACAAGAAGTGCGCCGCGTGTCAACTTGGCAAACAACTTAAAAAGTCTTTCTCCAGCAAGACCAATCCCTCAATTACTAAATGTTTGCAACTGCTGCACATTGATCTATTTGGACTAGTCACCACCGTAAGTATTAGAAGAAACAAGTATACTCTAGTCGTGGTGGATGATTATTCAAGATATACATGGGTGGAAATGATGATTACAAAAGACGATTGCTATGAAATTTTGACCACCTTATTCAGACTGCTCTAAACCCAAAAAGAAGATGACATCGTTAGTGTTCGATCCGATAATGGAACAGATTTCAAAAACAACGGTGTTGCTCGATATTGTGACGATCATGGGATAGATCACAACTTCTCAACCACTGGAGTTCATCAACAAAATGGTGTTGTGGAAAGAAAGAATAGGACGCTGATTGAAGCGGGAAAGACGATGATAGCTGAAGCAAAATTGCCTAAGTACTTTTGGGAAGAAGCTATCAACACAGCATGTTTTACTCAAAATCGTTCCCTCATCAACAAACTTCATAACAAGACCCCATATGAACTTTGGCGTGGTAGAACTCCCAACATTGCATTCTTCAAGATCCTTGGTTGCAAATGTTATATCCTCTACAACAGAAATGAACATAGAGGTAAATTTGATGCCAAAGCCGACGAAGGTATTTTTGTTGGGTATGCCAAACATTCTAAAGATTTTCGCGTTTTTAATAGATCTACATTAGTGATAGTTGAATCTGTACATGTTACATTTGATGAACATTCTCTCCTTGAGCCACATTTGGCTCCAAATGTTGCTGATGATTCTGTTAAGTTAAATGATACAGGTGCTCCTATTCATGTTGAGCCTACACAAGATCAAAATCTATAAACTCAACGAAATCCATCTACATCAGTTGCTCCTAACTCAATCTATGGCGCGCCTGGTGAATCTTCAGTTGCGCCTCCCTTGAATGATGCGCCTCTAGATACCTCTCACGTACCTATATCAACTGCTGCATCTGGTGTTAACCCTAGTTTCAATTCTGAACCAGTTCAACCCCCAAACTTTGATGATTTAGAATCTGGTGAAGATGTACCAATTGAAGACCTTCAAGTTACTACAACCCAACCTAACTTACCTCCTGAAATTCGTGAAGTTAGAGGTCACCCAATCAATAATATTATTGGTGATCTACATGTTGGTATTCGTACAAGGAGAGCTACAAACTTTGATGCTTACACTGCATTTATCTCTCAAATTGAACCAAAGAAGGCTGATGAAGCGCTCCAAGATCCAAATTGGGTTGTTGCAATGCAAGAAGAACTAAATCAATTTGAACGATGTAAGGTTTGGACTCTAGTTCCAAGACCTTATGATCAAGGAGTGATTGGTAAGAAATGGGTGTTCAGAAACAAGATGGATGAGAATGGAACCATCACAAGAAACAAAGCAACATTGGTTGCACAAGTCTATAGGCAAGAAGAAGGAATCGACTACGATGAAACTTTTGCGCCCGTAGCAAGACTTGAAGCTATCAGATTATTTCTAGCTTACGCCGCTCACAAGAACTTCAAGTTATATCAAATGGATGTGAAGAGCGCGTTTCTAAATGGTGAACTCCAAGAACAAGTCATTGTAGCTCAACCACCTGGGTTTGAAGATTCACAATTTCCAAATCATGTGTACAAACTCCAGAAAGCTTTGTATTGGCTCAAACAAGCACCAAGAGCATGGTATGGTACACTATCCAAGTTTCTCATTGAAAAAGGCTTCACTCGCGGTAAAATCGATACTACTCTTTTTATTGCCAAACATAATAGTCATAAATTACTTGTTCAAATTTATGTTGATGATATTATATTTGGTTATACTAATGAATTGTTGTGAAAGCGCTTTGAGAAACTAATGAATAGCAAGTTTGAAATGAGCATGATGGGAGAACTCACATTCTTCCTTGGGCTTCAAATCAAGCAAATGAATGAAGGCATTTTTATCAATCAAGCCAAATACACAAAGGATTTATCAAGAAGTTTGGACTTGAGAATGCTAAAGCATACGACACTCCAATGGCTACCGGCAACAAACTTCACAAGGATTTAAAAGGTAAATGTGTTGATCAAACGCTCTATCAAGGTATGATTGGCTCACTCCTTTATCTTACTGCTAGTAGGCCCGATATTATGTTTAGTGTTTGTGTTTACGCTCATTATCAATCTGACCCTAGAGAAGCGCACTTGATTACTGTGAAACGTATTATACGATATATCTCCGGCACTGTTAACCTTGGAACAAGGTACTGGACATGACCCGCTGTATGAGATTTATGTCATGGTCTATGTCGTACATATATCTCATATTAGTTATGTCATTTGAATCATTAGACATGAAGTTATTATAGTCTTCCACTTGATGAACATTATGTTTGACATATTCAAACGCTACCTTTAACTGGGTAGTTATAAAGGGTATGATTGGCATAATCGGATTCACGTAGGGAAGAATAATAAGCTAAATGGATTTGTCCCTCTTTGGAGAGATGTCAAGCTTGGGTCTCTCGTAGGAATGATGTTGATAGAAATGTTCGGCCGGACTCAAATGAATTGATTAGATCAATATCATTTGGATTATCAACATATTCGGAATCGAGAAAGTATTGAACAAAACAAGTTAACTTGTTGACCATGACTTGTGTTCAATGACATCGTGGACAAAGGGATTATGACATGTTCTAAAGGAATGCGAACTTGTATCTAGTTATACTATTTGGGTAGGTATGATGGTTTCCTAGAACCTAATCATATCTTATGGTTTCATGTTTGAACCCATTGCCAACTTAGTATAATCCTAGAGGGTCACACACAATAGAACGAATCTTTAAGATATGATTAGGTTCTAGCAAACCGTCATACCTACCCAAAATAGTGTAACAAGATACAAGTTCGCATTCCTTTTAGAACATGTCATAATCCCTTTGTCCACGATGTCATTGAACACAAGTCATGGTCAACAAGTCAACTTGTATTGTTCAATACTTTTCTCGATCCCGAATATGTTGATAATCCAAATGCATTGATCCAATCAATCCATTTGAGTTTGGCCAAACATTTCACCAACATCATTCCTTCGAGGGGCCCAAGCTTGACATCTCTCCGAAGAGGGACAAATCCATTTAGCTTATTATTCTTCCCTACGTGAATCCAATCATGCCAATCATACACTTTATAACTACCGTGTTAAGGCAGCGTTTGAATATGTCAAACATAATCATCATCAAGTGGAAGACTATAATAACTTCATGTCTAAGGATTCAAATGACATAACTAATATGAGATTTATATATGACATCGACCATGACATAAATCTCATACCGCGGGTCATGTCCAGTACCTTGTTCCAAACAAGTACCCATAAATCTAACATGATCATCCCATGATCATTTAGCCTTTATACTAGTGCTTAACAAGCTCTAGGGACGGAGATTATTATAAGCAAACACGAGCCATAATAATAATCTTATTATCTCTTTTTTATTATGAATAAAATGATAACTTATACAACGTTTAACAAACGTGCCTAGGGCACCAACACCAACAATCTCCCACTTGCCCTAGGCCCAATTCCCTAGGTATCCAATACCCATGGACCTAACATGACCATCATGTCTTATCTTGTGGAAGTCCCATTGTTTAGTGTGTCCGTAACGTTATCATTAGTAGGTACTTTGCATATACGTACGTCTCCCTTATCAACGATTTCTCGAACGATAAGAGAACGCTTAAGTATGTGTTTGGATTTGGGATGTGCTCTTGGTTCCTTTGCTTGATCAATAGCACCACTATTATCACTAATATGGTCTATTCGATTAGCAATACTAGGAACCATCTTAAGTTCATCAATGAACTTCTTAATCCAAACAATTTCCTTTGCGGCATCCAATGCAGCAATATACTTAGATTTTAGTCATAGAATTAGTGACTGTACTCTGATTGGAACCATTCCAACTTACAGCTTCACCATTAGTTATAAAACTCGATTGCGATTTTTCTATTATCTTTGTCAGTTTGGAAGTATGCATCCGTGTACCCATATACGACGAGATCATCTTCCATCCCTCCATAGATCAAAACAAATCTTTAGTCCTTCTAAAGTGCTTTAAGAATTGTTTCACAGCCATCCAGTGACTCTCACCAGTTGTCAGATTGATATCTACTCGTCATGCTCCAAGCATTAGATATATCTGGCTTAGTACTTATCATGGCATCATGGATCCAATTGCCGAAGCAAATGGCATCTCATTCATTTTCTCATGCTCATCTTTTGTCTTTAGGACATTGAGTCTTGCTTAGAGGAAATCCATGTAACATTGACAAATGTCCTCTCTTAGAATTTTCCTTGTGGAATCTTCTTATGACTTTGTCAATGTATGTACATTGGCTTTAAACCATTTAGCTTCCTTGATCTATCTCTATAGATCTTAATTCCAATGACTTATGCGGCTTCATCCATATTCTTCATTGCGAAACACTTTCTTAACCAAGTCTTTACAGATTAAAGTATAGGAATGTCGTTTCCAATGAGCAATATGTCATCCACATATTAGATAAGGAATAGCACCATGCTCCCACTAATCTTCTTGTATATACAAGATTCATCTTCGTTCTTGATCAAGCCAAGCTCTATGACTTATCAAAACGGAGATTCCAACTCCCAAAAGCTTGCTTCAATCCATCCAATGAATCTTCGCAACTTTCATACCTTTTAGAATTTTCTTGACTATCAAAACCTTTAGGTTGTATCCAATACATCCTTAAGTGAGTTCCCGTTAAGGAACGCTTGTTTTGACATCATTTTGCCAAATTTCATATTCCAAATATGAACATGTGACTATGAAAATTCTAATAAGTTTCTTGCTACCCATGTAAGTTTTTCTCCAGGAAAAGTCATTCATCTCCTTTGGTTTTTACACCTTAGGTTAGAATGATCAAGTTCCAAACTTGATTATTATACATGAATTGCCTTTTAGATTTTATGACTCCAAGCCATTAATCTAAATGTGGAGTTGATATTGCATCTTTGATAGGTGGTAAATACTTCATTCCAAATGAACTTTACCTCAATACTTTCTATCTCGAAATATCCAATATTTCTTCTAATATATTGTATTTTATCATGTGTGCAAGTACTTGTATATCTTGAACGGATTTTCACAACTCCTTGTGAAAACTTGTTCAACTTTCATCTCAGGTTAAAATATATTTTCTAGGTCTCGAACCATTCGAGATACATTTTACTCCCACTGATTCTTTTGGAGATAAACCACTTATCTAGAAAAGTATCATCATAGTCAACAAACCATTTGTTTCTTATGAGTAAAATTATTATCCTCAAGTTTCCTTACGATATCCCATGAAAGTATATTTATTAGATTTAAATGTGAGTGTGTCCCAGACAACTCCTTTCAAAAATGGTCTCACCATCTTAAATCTTTATGAAAGACAAACCAAGTTTTCTTTCACCATTTAACCTCTCTTGATGGAATTCAGATTAGTATAATCATAGCGGTTTTAAATACATAACCCCAAAATGAATAATGGAAGATCACTTTGACTTTTTCATCCAACGAACCGTATCCAATAAGGTTCTTATACTTCCACGCAGACATATCATTTAGAATGATATTCTTAGTGAAGTTATTTTGTGAAACCATTTCACAACTTTAATGATGACTGTCAAATTCTTGGTTTAATTATTCATCATCATGATCCAATCATAATTTTTGAATAGTTTTACTAAGTATAACCAAAATTCTCTTTTAGCATTTCTTCTTAATGCACCATACACATCGAAATGTATTGGGTCAATTAAGACATTATCCTTTTAACCAATCATAGTAAAAGATGTCTTGATCCAAGTAAATAAGATTTGCATAAATCATGTGATTCCAAATCATATGACTTAAAACTCCGTCCCATGGAATTTTAGATATGCATTTCTCATTTATTTTATCAAAACAATAATGCATAAAGAATTTTAATTATTTATGTTATAGTCTTTATTATTTTGTTCTTCAAGATTTAGGATATAAGATTTATTTATATGATAACACAATGAAGTAAATCATAATAAATAAAGCACTTTTCTTATTCCAAATAAGAAATTAATATCCTTCATTATCTTATAGCAAAATAATGTTTTCTACTTCATCAGTAAAGTCACTTTACAAGTGTTCTACGAACAATGTTGCAACCATTGCATCATTACTGTTTGTAGATAAAACTTTACTATAAGTAGTCTTTCATCTTACTAATTATTCTGGTATCCAATACCCAATAATTAAATTTAGAAAGAATAATTTATAACATAAATATTCCGAGTGGTAGTCCCACTACCATTCCTTTTATTGATCACCCAAAATTTTGACTACAATTCTAAATGGTCAATCCAATTGCCATTTTACCAAATTGCATCTATTAGAGTTATTATTATAACCAAAATTATTTCCTTTAGGTTTGACAACTCTTGTCTTACTTTTCTTTTGGCATTTGGTCTCTTTCCATCATGAACTATGAGCATTGGAGAATCCATTCTCCACCATCTTCATCTCCACAGGTTTTTCAGCATATCATGCAATTCGGAGAGATTCTTATTCATTCCAAGCATGTTATAGTTAATCACAAAGTGATTATAACTTTTGGACAATGAATCAAGAATGAGATCCGTGGCTTGCTCCAATCCAATTGGACAACCAAGTTTCTCAAGATGCTCTACGTAGCCTTTATCTTAAGCATGTGAGGTTCCACTTATTGCCCTTTACTCCTTTTGCAAGAAGTGAATGCAATAATGGTTTTATACCTCTCTTGCCTAGATTTCTCTTTGAAACATGTAGCTCAACTCCACGCCTATCTAATAGGCTTCTACAAGTTCCAAACTTTGTTGGAGTTTTGAGCACATAATCGCGAGCATAAGACAACTCACATTCCTAGAATCATAATCATGATTCTTGTGATTGTCTACTCCGGCATTAGGTTCTTTAGGAATAGGCCCATCAAGAATGTACAACCCATCTTCTTGCCTTAGAACGATTCTTAGGCTCAGGATCCAATCCATGAAGTTTGTACCATTCTCTTGAAGCATTATCCTTATCAAGGATTAATCGCAACGATTTTAGTTGTCATCTACAACCAATGTAAAATTTCCAAAATTTTACAAGTACCAATCTCATTAAAGAGATAAATAATGTATTTTCCAAAAATACTCCCACTAAATTATATAACCTTCTTATACATCCAATGTATAATATAATTTAAATGAGCTAAGATCCAAATTTAATTTAATTTTAAGTACGCTTTGGCGCACCGCTCAAAATTAAATTAATTAGGTAGACAACCCTGTCAATCATATCCCATATGACTCTTAGATTCCTTTTTGAGATTCTCTTAAATTGGGCTAAGATCCAACTTTAATTTAATCTTGAGTCCGCTTTGGCGGACCGCTCAAAATCAAATTAATTAGGTAGACAATTTCTTGTCAATCATATCCAATATAATTCTTAGTGATCCAATTTCAAAAGCATGTTTAATCTCATCTTTGCCTAGGCCCAAAACTGTTTTGACGCCTAATTAAGTCCAACCATTTTAAACGCATAGGAAACTCTTATTCACTCATCTTGCTCATACACAGATAAAATCAATGCACCTCGCTTTGGCGAGCCCACATGAAAGTACCCGTGTACTTACAAGTGTTTTAATCATGGCGTGGCAAAAAGGACTTAAAACTTTCTTGAAGGTTCATCACCATATAGCATACAACATATTTATGAGCACACAAGATAAACATGTTACGCATCAAGTTTAGCCACTAAATTAATCATCATTAATTTAAGAATAACATTTATGTGTCATTAGTTTCTCCATGATTATGAGGATGAGACTATTTCAACTTTGGTTATTATCTCCAAATCAAGACAACACAATTCCACATGGATCTCCAATCTTTGAATCAAGAACTTTGTTTCTCAATTTTAGCAATTATGAACTCTTCATAATTCTAACTTCGTTTTATCTTTGAAACTTTGATTGCGATCAAGTTTGGGAAACACAATCTCGATGAACGTAGATTAGCCATCCAAACCTTGAACCAATCTTAGAATCACAAGACTAAAACAAATAGGAGATTTAAACCCAAAATCCATACCCAAAACCCAAACCCTACCCCCGCGCCAAACCCTAGGTCCGGCCGGGTCAAGGCTTGGGTCCGGTCGGACCCCTTGCGAAAAATCCAAATTTTTAAAGTTTCAAAATTTATCTCAAAATTGTTTTTCCCGATTCAATTAGGATTTGGTGTTCTTGGTGATCCAATCACCATGATCATCAAAACCTTGAATAAGCGATTTATTCTTGAATCCCTAGAATATCAAAACTTTGATCCAATCAAAAATTGATAATCCAAACAATTTTAAATCCACCATAATTTTTATTGCGATTGAATAGTGCGATTAAAGTTTCTAAAACAATAAACCACATAAAACACATAGACCACATAAACATCATAATCCCAATATTCAAATCATGCTAGGCACATAAACAATTTATATACACACAACATGATCTTAGTATTGAAATAATCAACATGAACGGGGCTCTGATACCACTGTTGGGTTTCGTAGTAACATGCGCGGCGGAATTAAGCATTTAAAATTTATGAAACCCAAAGCCCATAGATCCATTCATATGATTAAGTCAAATACAACATAATTAATACTAGAATACTAACCCTTGATGCCTTTGATTTTGCAACCTTGAATTCGATGGAGGCTTGAAATCTTGATCACGAACAAAGCAAGAATCACGAACTATGAAGATGATAAGTTTCACCCTCTAGCGGTATCCACACCACGAACGAATATCAAGAACACTTGATCTTGGTTGCTAGACCAAATTATGAAACACGCTTTCACAATTGTAAGAACTATATGGAAATATGAATATTCTTGTTCTTCACTTTTTGGGATCTTAGAACAAGAAAATAACCTCCCATAAACCTTTGGAGGCACTCACATCAATATGTCTAATGGCTGTAAAAAGGATCCTTAAATAGGTCCTAATCCTTAACCCTTAAGGACTTAGGAAACCTAAATCCCGTCACCAAATTAGGCAATAAGGAATTCTGACCGACTTGACTGGCACGGTCGTGCCCTACAATCTGGCACGGTCGTGCCATCTAGTCCGCGCGAATTCCTCAGCCGCCCATTTTCGGCACGGTCGTGCTTGGTAATTTGGCACGGTCGTGCCAATCATGTCGACAGGTTTGCCTTGGTTTGGATTTATGGCACGACCGTGCCATTTTAAGGCGCACGACCGTGCCAGAGCAAAACACTGATATTTTTCCATAATTCCCATTTAGTCCTTTATGATTCGTTCTATTTGTGTGTGACCCTCTAGGATTACACTAAGTTGGCAATGAGCCCAAACATGAACCCATAAGATATGATTAGGTTCTAGCAAACCGTCATACCTACCCAAAATAGTGTAACTAGATACAAGTTCGCATTCCTTTTAGAACATGTCATAATCCCTTTGTCCACGATGTCATTGAACACAAGTCATGGTCAACAAGTCAACTTGTATTGTTCAATACTTTTCTCGATCCCGAATATGTTGATAATCCAAATGACATTGATCCAATCAATCCATTTGAGTTTGGCCAAACATTTCACCAACATCATTCCTTCGAGGGGCCCAAGCTTGACATCTCTCCG
Organism: Campanula takesimana; assembly: GCA_026119855.1. Taxonomy (NCBI): domain Eukaryota; kingdom Viridiplantae; phylum Streptophyta; class Magnoliopsida; order Asterales; family Campanulaceae; genus Campanula; species Campanula takesimana. The sequence continues at coordinate 144,034 of JAOWBW010000357.1, read as the reverse complement.
AAGAGGGACAAATCCATTTAGCTTATTATTTTTCCCTACGTGAATCCAATCATGCCAATCATACACTTTATAACTATCGTGTTAAGGTAGCGTTTGAATATGTCAAACATAATCTTCATCAAGTGGAAGACTATAATAACTTCATGTATAAGGATTCAAATGACATAACTAATATGAGATTTATATATGACACCGACCATGACATAAATCTCATACCGCGGGTCATGTCCAGTACCTTGTTCCAAACAAGTACCCATAAATCTAACATGATCATCCCATGATCATTTAGCCTTTATACTAGTGCTTAACAAGCTCTAGGGACGGAGATTATTATAAGCAAACACGAGCCATAATAATAATCTTATTATCTCTTTTTTATTATGAATAAAATGATAACTTATACAACGTTTAACAAACGTGCCTAGGGCACCAACACCAACATAATCTACGTTCATCGAGATTATGTTTCCCAAACTTGATCGTAATCAAAGCTTCAAAGATAAAACGAAGTTAGAATTATGAAGAGTTCATAATTGCTAAAATTGAGAAACAAAGTTCTTGATTAAATGATTGGAGATCCATGTGGAATTGTGGATGCAATTGGCCTACGTTCAACGAGACCATCTATTGCTTAGTTTCGGCCACATGGACTACTTTCTTGGTTTCTTGAATTAGTGCGGAATTGTGGATGCCTTATGGCTTAGTTTCGGCCGCACTTCTTGTTGTCTTGATTTGGAGATAATAACCAAAGTTGAAATAGTCTCATCCTCATAATCTTAGAGAAACTAATGACACATAAATATTATGCTTAAATTAATGGAGATTAATTTAGGGGCTATACTTGATGCGTAACATGTTTATATTATGTGCTCATAAATGTGTTGTATGCTATATGTTATGAACCTTCAAAGAAAGTTTTAAGTCCTTTATTGCCATGCCATGATTAAAACACTTGTTAATACATGAGTGAATTTAATGTAGATCCGCCTTAGCGAGATGCATTGACTTTATTTATGTACGAACAAGATAGATAATGTGGGCACGCCCTAGCGAGGCACATTAACTATACGTTTAAAATGGTTGGACTTAATTAGGCATCAAAACAGTTTTGGGCCTAGGCAAAGATGAGATTTAACATGCTTTTTGAAATAGGATTTCTTAAAGAATCTCATAAAATGGAACTAAGAGTCATATGAGATATGATTGACAAGAGTTGTCAACCTAATTAATTTGATTTTGTGTAATCCGCCTTAGCGGACTTAAAATTAAATTAAAGCGGGATCTTAACCCATTTAAATTATATTATACATTGGATGTATAAGAAGGTTGTATAATTTAGTGGGAGTATTTTCGTTTGAAAAATACATTGTTTATTTTTTTAATGAAAATTGGTACTTATTAAATTTTGGAAATTTTGCATATTTGTAGATAATGACTACTAACACTCAATCAATTTCGTTGCGATCGATCCTTGAGAAGGATAAGCTCCAAGAGAATGGTACCAACTTTATGGATTGGATCCGTAGATTAAGAATTGTTCTAAGGCAAGAAGATAAGTTGTACATTCTCGATGGGCCACTTCCTGCTGAACCAGAACCTACTGCCCCTAGGGCAGAAAGAGACAGTTACAAGAAACATCGTAATGATTCTAGAGATGTAAGTTGTCTCATGCTTGCTACCATGTGCTCAAAACTCCAACAAAGTTTGGAACATTTGGAAGCCTATGAGATAGGCGTGGAGTTAAGAGCCATGTTTCAAGAGCAAGCTAGGCAAGAGAGGTACAAGACCATTGTTGCATTCACTACTTACAAAATGAATGAAGGGCAACAAGTGAGTCCTCACATGCTGAAAATGAAAGGTTATGTAGAGCACCTTGAGAAACTTGGCTATCCAATTCCATTGGAGCTAGCCACGGATCTCATTCTTAATTCATTTCCTAAAAGTTATAATCAGTTTGTGATGAATTATAACAAGCATGGAATGGATAAGAATCTCTCCGAGTTGCATGGGATGCTTAAAACTGCAGAGATGAAGATTGCGGAGAAAGGTTCACCCGTGCTCTTGGTTCATGATGGGAAGAAGGTTAGTGCCAAAGGAAAGGGTAAGAAAGTTGTCAAGCCCAAGATAAGCAAGGCAAAGGTTGCCAAGGCTTCTGAGGCAAAACCCGATTCACAAAAGGATGCAATCTGTTTCCATTGTCAAGAAATTGGTCATTGGAAACGTAATTGCAAGGCTTTCTTGGAAGAGCAAAAGAAGAAGAAGGGCAGCAAGGCTGCGTCGACTTCAGGTATCTATATGATAGATATTCTCTTTTCTACCACTGATTCTTGGGTATTGGATACCGGATGTGGTTCTCACATTTGTTTAAATGTGCAGGGTTTAAAGAATAGGAGACTACTTAAAGAGGGTGAAGTAGACCTACGCGTGGGGAATGGAGCAAGAGTTGCTGCACTAGCCGTAGGGACTTATGAAGTCACTTTACCTTCCGGATTAATTCTTGTTTTGAAAAATTGTTATTATGTTCCGGATTTAAGTAGAAATATCATTTCAATTTCTTGTTTGGATAATGAAGGTTTTAAGTTTCTTATTGAGAATAAGAAATTTTCTATTTATTTAAATGATGTGCTTTATGGTATTGCTAATTCATTTAATGGCCTTTATGTCTTGAATGTCAAGAATGAAAATAATGACAATGTCTATCATATAAATAAGAAATCTAAACCTAATGATGTAAATCATACTTATTTGTGGCATTGCCGTCTTAGTCATATAAATGAGAAGCGTATCTCAAAACTCCATGGGGATGGTCTCTTGGGTTCATGTGACCTTGGGTCATATGATACTTGTGAGTCGTGTCTTCTTAGGAAAATGACTAAGACACCTTTTACCAAGATAGGTGAAAGGGCAAGCGACTTATTGGGGTTGATACATTCTGATGTATGCGGACCATTAAGTAGCAATGCTAGGGGAGGATTTCTATACTTCATAACCTTCACTGATGATTATAGTAGATTTGGGTATGTTTACCTAATGAAACATAAAAGTGAAACATTTGAGATATTTAGAATATTTCAAAATGAAGTAGAAAAGCAACTTGGCAAAAGTATTAAGGCACTTCGATCAGATCGAGGTGGAGAATACTTAAGTCATGAATTTGATGATCATCTAAAGAATTGTGGAATAGTTTCACAATTGACTCCACCTGGAACACCACAATGGAATGGTGTGTCCGAGAGGAGAAATCGGACTTTGTTAGACATGGTTTGATCAATGATGAGTCAAGTTGATCTTCCAATATCCTTTTGGGGTTACGCTCTAGAAACCGCTGCTTTTACACTAAATCAAGTTCCAACTAAATCGGTTCCAAAGACTCCATATGAGATCTGGAGCGGAAAGAAACCTAGTTTGTCTTTCATGAGGATTTAGGGTTGCGAAGCTTTTGTCAAAAGACTTGTCTCTGACAAACTAGCACACAAATCTGATAAATGTATCTTCATGGGATATCCTAAAGAAACTAAAGGATATTACTTTTACAACCGAGAGGACAACAAAGTGTTTGTTGCACGAACTGGTGTCTTTCTAGAGAAAGAGTTTCTCTCCAAAGAAATTAGTGGGAGTAAAATAAATCTTGAAGAGATTCGAGACCCAAAAAATGACATTGAACCTATAGTGGAACAAGAACAAGAACCACAAGGAGTTGTGGAACCTGTTCAAAATACACAAGCAACTCGCAGATCTAGTAGGTTACGATCCGATCCCGAGAGATACGGATTTCTCGTAACAGATAATAATGAGGTGTAAATCATTGAGAATGATGAACCGACAACCTACCAAGAGGCGATGTCTTCTCCTGATTCGGATAAGTGGCTTGGAGCCATGGAATTTGAATTGCAATCCATGCAAGACAATCAAGTTTGGAATTTGATTGATGCGCCCGAAGGTGTAAAAACCATAGGATGCAAATGGGTCTTCAAGAAGAAGACTGACATGGATGGGAAGGTGCATACTTACAAACATAGGCTTGTAGCGAAAGGGTATAGGCAAGTTCATGGTATTGACTATGATGAGACCTTTTCACCCGTAGCAATGATCAAGTCTATAAGAATTTTGCTTGCCATTGCCGCATATCATGACTATGAAATATGGCAAATGGATGTCAAAACCGCTTTCCTAAATGGAAAACTACAAGAGGATGTGTATATGACACAACCGGAAGGTTTTGAACAGAATTCTAAGGTATGAAAATTGCAGAGATCTATCTATGGATTGAAGCAAGCTTCAAATAGTTGGAATTTCCATTTTGATGAATCGGTCAAAGAGTTTGGCTTCATTAAGAACGAAGATGAGCCTTGTGTATACAATAAGATTAGTGGGAGCATAGTGCTTTTCCTTATTTTATATGTGGATGACATATTACTCATTGGAAACGACATTCCTACACTTCAGTCCGTAAAGACTTGGTTGGGAAAGTGTTTCGCAATGAAAGATATGGGAGAAGCCACATATATATTTGGCATTAAGATCTATAGAGATAGATCAAGGAGGCTACTTGGTTTAAGCCAAAGTACATACATTAACAAGGTCATTAGAAGATTCCGTATGGAAAATTCTAAAAGAGGAACCTTACCAGTGTTACATGGAATTTCTCTAAGCAAGACTCAATGTCCTAAGACAAAAGATGAGCGTGAGAAAATGAATGATGTTCCATATGCTTCGGCAATTGGGTCCATAATGTATGCCATGATTTGTACAAGGCCGGATGTATCTTATGCTTTAAGCATGACAAGTAGATACCAATCCGACCCCGGTGAAAATCACTGGATGGCTGTAAAAGCGATTCTTAAGTACTTGAGAAGAACTAAAGATTCGTTTTTAGTCTATGGAGGAATGGAAGATGATTTCGTGGTAAATGCTTACACGGATGCAAGCTTCCAAACCGACAAAGATGATAGTCGATCGCAATCGGGTTTTGTGTTTATGTTAAATGGTGGAGATGTAAGCTGGAAGAGTTCCAAGCAAAGTACAACCGCTGATTCTACAACAGAAGCTGAGTATATTGCTGCATCGGATGCTGCAAAGGAATCTGTTTGGATTAAGAAGTTCATTACTGAACTTGAAGTGGTTCCTAGTGTTGCTAATCCAATAGACATTTATTGCGATAATAATGGTGCTATTGCTCAAGCAAAGGAACCGAGAGCACATCAGAAATCCAAACACATACTTAGGCGTTTTCATATCATTCGAGAAATCGTTGATAGGGGAGACGTGAATATATGCAGAGTACCTACTGATGACAATGTTGCGGACCCGCTAACAAAGAGACTTCCACAAGCTAAACATGAAGGTAATGTTAGGTCCATGGGTATTAGATACATGGGAGATTGGGCCTAGAACAAGTGGCAGATTGTTGGTAGTGGTGCCCTAGGCACGTTTAATAAACGCTGTAATTGTTATCAATTATTTCATATCAATAAAGAGATGTTTTGATTATTATTGTTGTTCATGTTTACTTATAATAATCTCCGTCTCTAGTACATGTTAAGCGCTAGTATAAAGGCTAAATGATCATGGGATGATCATGTTAGATTTATGGGTACTTGTTTGGAACAAGGTACTGGACATGACCCGCTGTATGAGATTTATGTCATGGTCTATGTCGTACATATATCTCATATTAGTTATGTCATTTGAATCCCTAGACACGAAGTTATTATAGTCTTCCACTTGATGAACATTATGTTTGACATATTCAAATGCTACCTTTAATCGGGTAGTTATAAAGGGTATGATTGGCATAATCAGATTCACGTAGGGAAGAATAATAAGCTAAATGGATTTGTCCCTCTTCGGAGAGATTGGCATAATCAGATTCACGTAGGGAAGAATAATAAGCTAAATGGATTTGTCCCTCTTCGCAGAGATGTCAAGCTTGGGCCTCTCGTAGGAATGATGTTGATGGAAATGTTCGGCCAGACTCAAATGAATTGATTAGATCAATATAATTTGGATTATCAACATATTAGGAATCGAGAAAGTATTGAACAAAACAAGTTGACTTGTTGACCATGACTTGTGTTCAATGACATCGTGGACAAAGGGATTATGACATGTTCTAAAGGAATGCGAACTTGTATCTAGTTATACTATTTGGGTAGGAATGACGGTTTGCTAGAACCTAATCATATCTTATGGTTTCATATTTGAACCCATTGCCAACTTAGTATAATCCTAGAGGGCCACACACAATAGAACGAATCTTAAATAAGGACTATATTGGAATTTTGGAATTTCTGGAAATCTGGACAAGTGGGCGACCGCACAGTCTGGGTTGGGCGGCCGCACAGTTTGGGTCAGATAGTACCAGAAACCTTCCAGATAGATGTGCGACCGCACAAGGGTTTTTGGGCGGCCGCACACCCTGTCGGGACTGGTTTCCAAATTTGATTTTGAAAGGAATTTTGGACGGGTTTAGACACAAGTTTCCTATTTGGTATAGGTCTAACTTGTATATAAACAACCAAATTCGGGCCAGAACAATATCATAGCTTTTGTGTAAGTCTCCAAAGGGTTTGAGAGAGTTTTATTTTGTTCTAAGACATCCTTGATTGAAGAACAAAATAATACACAAAGAAAATTCCATATAGTTCATATTGATTGTGAAAACGTGTTTCACAATTTGGTCTAGCAACCAAGATCAAGTGTTCTTGATATTCGTTCGTGGTGTGGATACCGCTAGAGGGTGAAGCTTATCATCTTCAAAGTTCATGTTCTTACTTTTGTGATCAAAGCTTCAAATCCGCCACCAAGATTCAAGACCAAAATCAAAGTCATCCAGGGTTAGTTTTCTAGTATTCATATTCCAAGTATTTGATTCAATCATATGAACGGATCTATGGGCTTTGGGTTTTCATAAATTTTAAATGCTAATTTCTGCTGCGCATGTGTCTACGAAACCCCAATAGTGTGAAATAACACAAAGCCTAGACGAACATCCAAAACAAACTTCAGTTAAGGCCTTTTGTTACTTAACTGGATTTTCTTTACAATTTAGTCCAAAAACCCTTAATTGACTAACGTTGTCAACTTTGGACCCTGAATTGATAAAATTGATACATCAGACCCCTATTGGCACACACCCCCTAAACTTTGGACCCTAAATTTTCATTACCCCTATTACTAACGATTTTATGTTTTGTTGAGTTATGAGTATACTAGGTACAAAAGTTAAATTATTTTTAAAAGTTTCAAGGAAACTGTGGTGCGCCTAAATCCTACGCGCCCCATTTACTCATTGCGCGCCTAGTGACTACTGCGCCTGAATCATTCTGCGCTCCTAGATGAGTAATGCGCCTCCCATGCGCCTATTAAATGATTGCGGCTCCATCAATGCTACCTTATTTATTATTTCAATGATTGAACGTATTCAAATTTCACAAGTACCAGGTAAGTTAATTCTGTTCATTTATTATGGAGAATCTGTGTCTTTTGACATTCCATAATTATTCAAGGGTACTTGTGCAATTAATTTTTCCCTCATTTTACGTTTTTCAAAATTTTATTTTCTGGGGATATATCTCTTGCACCCCAAACTTACACTAAAACAAATGTTTTTGGTGTTTGTGCAAAAAATTGGTCATAATTATTCATACACTTATGAGGGAAGTGGGACAATTTTCTTTACCCAAAATATCACATCGATGTACTTTGTGTCATTCAGCATTAATGAGACGTCATTCTTAAATCTCTCACCATTAATGCGCCGTACACTTTATCTCACCTCACCATAATGAGCCAAATTTTTTCCCCCTCATTAATACCAATCCTTTCATATTCCCATTTTTCTAAAAACCTAACCTATATATACTAACCTTACACCTTATATTTTCCTCTCTTCATCATTATTTTCTCTCTCCCAGTCTTTCTTCTCTCTCTCAGACACTCCCTTTCTTTCTCTCTCTCTCTCTCTCGTCAGTTTCTCTCTTTCTCTCTATTTTTTTTCATCATTTCTTCTCCATTTTCACTTCTATATATATACTTATGGGTCCTAAGAAAGAAACAAAGATAAGACAAGACGAAATGGTATGATTCCTCGTCTCTCAAACTCTCTAAAATTCTGAATTTTTCACCTTTTTTTTGGTTCGCATTTTTTTGAAAACCCGGATGACACTTTCTTTGATTGTTCTTGTTTTAGTTCTTCGTTTTCAAAATTGTTTATTAGGTTTTGTTCCATTCATTATTTCGAATCTTTTGAATCTAACTTTGCAACGATCAATGCTTCATATGTTGCGAATCTGGAATATTAGATTTTTGACTTTTCGAATTTTCGGTTCTTTAAATCCATTTTTTGGATTCGTTGTTGTTTTGTACTTGTTTTGGTTTACATTTTTGTGATCATTGTCTTCGTGCAGTCATTTTGACATATTGTGTGCTTGATTTGGTGAAGTTTCACGAATTATGTGTTCTTGGTGTTCTTCGAGCACTCAAGACATGTTCTTCGTGTTCTTCGTTATTTTTTTCCATGACTTGGGTTTCAATTTTTTCAAAACTTGTTTTTCAAAATTTTTCATGTTTGATCTTGTTTGCTTGCATGTTTATAAATCTTACTTTTTTATGTGTTTTTGTGTGTTTTTTGCTAAGTTTGAATTTTTCACATAGTTATGCGCCTACGTATTACTGTATGTGCCTAGTTCTCTTATGCGCCCTATGTCCTTATGCGCCTTAAGTGATTCATGCGCTTAACAATTGTATGCACCTCTTGCAAATACAAGTGTTATGCGCCTCAATCATTCATGCGCCTAATGCCATTATGCGCCTAAAAATCTTATGCGCCTAAATTCATACTTAGTCAAATTTTTATGTTTAAATTTTTCCTTAGTATTTCTCATAGAACCATATCTATGCGCCTCGTATTTGTATGCGCTTACAACATGTGTGCGCCTACTATTGTTATGCGCCTATATATTGTTATGCGCCTACTTTTACTTAGTTCATTTTTATGATTCTATGCGCCTGATACACTCCTAATTTCATTGTTTATTCTTTCAGGATCTAGCAAATTTTAGACCTGGTGAGACTTTTAATCTCACTGAGCTATCTGCAGTCCAGATTGGAGTCGATATCATGGAGTACATTAGAACTGCTGGTCTTCTACCTTTATTCACTTTGGAGCAACATTTCTACTCACCGCTCCTCGTGGATGAATTCTTCTCCTCTGCTGCTTTGTTGAGATACCAACAGCTGAAGGCTACGTGCGCTACAGAATACGCGCCGTCGTTCAAAACGTGGATATCACTATTTCCACTGGTACTCTCAAGAATATCATCAACTTCAACACTACTGGTCCTCTGATGTAGCTGGTAAAATCAACACCTATTCTGCTACTGCGCAGAATCTAATGGTGAGTACCCATCTTAACATTCCTACTCTTCAAAATAACATCAAATCTGTTGAGATAAGGGATGGTGGTGATCTACTGGCTCATATCGCGCATTTAGTGGGGACTTCCATTATTTTTAAGACGGGTAATGTGAACAGATTCATAATGGAGCAGTGGGAATATACTGCTGCAATTATAGGAAGAGCCATACTCAACTGGCCTCAAATCTTATTCAAGATTTTACGGGACCAGATTTATAAGTACAACAAGAATAAGGCTGATGGGAAGACTAAGTTCAAGACCCATTGCAGAATCCTTACGAAGATTTTTCTCACCTATCCTGCGCTTGCCACTTTTCTTGCTGAGAACCCAGTTTATCAAACAACTAACGTTCCAATTTTTGGCAAAGACAGTTTGGTGATGAAAAGGCACAGAAAGCGCATGGATAAGATCACGCCTCGAGTGAAAGGTGATCAGTTGGTTGATGAAGCCACTGAGTCAGATGAAGAAGTAGATGGCGCAGAAGATGACGCCGAACCTGAGGTTGCGCCCCGCGGCGAACCAAGAGCTGCTCCAGGCGCAGAAAAGGTTAAAGGAAAAGGGGTTGCTGAAGGTACAAGCAGACCTCCAAAGCGCCCTAGGACTAATACTGAAGAAGAAAAGGAGCTGAAGCGCGCTAAGGAGGCCAGCAGACTGGAAGCGCAGAAAAAGCGAGATGAAGACTACAGATTAAAACAGGCTGCTGAATTGGCTAAATTAGAAAGGCGCAAGGGCGCAGGGTCTAGCGCTGATGTACACGCGTCTGCTCCTTCTGCGCCTCCAAATATACGTGCGCCTCCAAATGTTTGTGCGCCTCCAACAAAGCCAAATCCTGCACCAGTTCAAAAACCACTACCTTCTGAGCGCCAACAACTTAAAGATAAAATTTCAGCTGATCTTTTTGAAGATTTTAGTGAAGATCAAGTTCAGGGGGAGCCAGAGCCCTTAATCAGGGGCAAGACTACTTCTGTGCCTTCATCCTCTGCGCCTCCTCCTTTAATTGAACCTACTTCAAGTTATTAATATCTTCCTTCTCCTCCCTGCGCTCCTACTCCATCTCCAGTTAGGCGCTCCACTTCTACTGCGCCACCTACTCCTGCTCCTCCTCCTCCCACTCCTGACATGAGTGTGGTTATTTCACTGCTACAGCAACTTCAGCAAGGCCAAGCTCAGATTAACTCTTAGTTAGAGCTTCATACTACTATGCTTACTCAGCAAGCTGATGAGATTACTGCCATTAAGGGGGAGATAGTGCGCATAGATGCTAATATTAAGGAAAAACATTTCCTTACTCCTCAACAGTGGAATGATGCTATAGATCAAATGAATGAGCTTTTCAAAGGTACTCTTGCTTCCCTACATGAACGTATAGACGGTGGCATCAAACTCACTGATGGCCAAGATTTCATTAACGCTATAAGGGAGGTAGAGTTGAATATAGCAGGTGATATAAGGAAGTTGTTTGAGATAGTGGCTGGAGATAGCCATAAGTTGTTGAGCGTAGTTGATAAGCTCAAAGAAGTTAAAGATGAGCTAGAAATATTTGGATTAACTGTCTATAGCGCAGAACCCAGTTCTGAACCAAACGCTGCTCCTAAAGCGCCTGAAACCTCTCTGCCTACTTCTAGTTCTGCTCCTAGCGCACCGGTTCACTTTAGTTCCTTGCTCTCCAAGATCGATGTTTTGAAGGAATTAATAGTCACTCATTTCAGCGCCGTGTATTCCAGCGCAGACAGGCGCGCAGAAAGAACCTCTACTGATATTATCTCTGCTCAAACTGCTGTTGAAGCCAACTTTCAAGCCTTCACTGAAAACTTTTCACAACAGCAAGCTATTACTCAGTGCACCATTGATGAGTATCAAAACATGAATGTTGATCATCTGCGCAACATTAGAGATGGAGTCACTGACACTCATGGTGTTGTAAACCGTTGTCATCAACTGTCTAAACAAATTCAGTGCTCCGTGAAGGAGATTGAAGAAGGTTTGAAGGAAGACGATGATGCGCCTCCTCCTAACCCTTAGTTCTTTTCGTTTATTTGTAAGTTGTTAAAATCTTTTGATGATTAGAACCTTTTGTTAGTGACTTTATGCTTACATGTTTTAGCACATCTTTTGTTTTTGTTCTGTTCAAAACTTGTAATCACCAACTCTTACATTTCAAGTTTTAATGAGAAGAAAGCATCATGTTTATCAAACCTTGTTCATTCAAACTCCTTGTTTGTAGAACAATGAATTTATTGTTTAAAATTATATGCATCATATTTGAACTGTTTCATATTTTATGCATTGAGTTTAAACTTTGTTTAAACACATTTCAAAACTAAAACTCATATATCCTTTTGAATGTATTAAACTGTTGTTTCTATCTTTCCATTTGTAATGTTCTATCTTTATTGGAATAGATTAGAAATCTATAACTTGGACTAGTGTGTACATTAACTTGAGACATGATTTACCAATTTCATTTATTTGGACATGTTTTTATCAAGTATAATGTTTGTCCCTGATATAGTAGGTATTAGCCTCAATCAAATAGGGGGAGATTATTGGGTATGCCCACTTATATCTCAGTTTCAATGTAATAGGATTGATTAGATTTGATTGATCCATCACCTAAGTTTTATTTCATGGACTTTAGACCCACATGTAAGAAGTATTTATACTTCATTTTTTAGGTAGTCCATTGTAATAGAATAGGCTTAGGAATAGGGCTAGAATATCAAGATTGAAGAAAATCACAATTTCAGTTTGAGCCACGCGCCCATGCGCCCCTCTCTTGCGCCATGCTCCTCCTTTGGCGTGCGCATATGAGTATGCGCCTAGCATCGCTCATGCGGCCCTAATGGCTCAACGCACGCATGTGTCACGCGCCCCTTTGCTCAACGCGCTTCAAAGATACAATTCAACACTCAGTGATTTATAGAAGACATGAAGACTTGAAGAGATTCAAACTACGCCAATGATCCAATGGTGGTTAAATAACACATATGCACCCGCATCTAAGGACACCTATCCATAACAGTCATATTTGTGTTATGTGTCTAACGGCTATAAAAGGATACGTGCTCCACTCAATGAGCGACAGCACATCTGTCCTTTAACCTTATCCACAAGGGATTTCCAACGGCTAGTTTTGGGGCTCTACTATAAATACCCCATAACTTAAAACGTTTTGAAGATGCTAAGATATTCAGAATTTCTCTCTCACGCATTTGTTGAAGATTTGAAGATTTCCTTTGATTTTCCAGAATTCTCAAGAACATCTTCATACCTTCATCCTTAGCCCAGATTCTCAAGCAAAAACACTTTAGTTTTCTTGTGCTCTCAATCTCAAAGATCTAAAGAGCCTTGAATCTAAAATCACACACGCACCTCTTTAAGTTTGATCACTTAGATCTTTCTTTTAGAGATACACCAGTTATTGTCTAGGATTTGTTCTTTCATAGAATATTAGATCTTGAGTTAGTGTATAAGCTCAAACGATTGTAATTTGTAACACTCTCTCATTATATAAGATCTCCATTAGAAATCCAAGACTAACCATCTTGGTAGAGGACGTAGATCATTTTCCCGATCGAACCTCTCCAACTAGCGCGCATTAATTTCTTGTCATTTACTTTCAAGTTATTATCTTATCTCACTTTTTGCTTGTTTAATCAATGTAGATTGATTGGATTGAATTGTGTTGTGTTTGTTATATCAATTGCGTAAGTTCCTTATTTCACCCACTTTGAGCCAAAATACTTGTGTGTGTTGCGCCCCTTTTAATCATTTACGCCTACTTTACTTAACTATTCCGCTGTGCATTTCACTCACTCACTTAGGCGCATTTCATAACACTTATTTGATTAAGTGAGCATTTGCCATTGAATTTTTAAGGGTACGAAAAGAATTTTAAAACATCTATTCACTCCCCCTCTAGCTATTTTCCATACCCTTGTTTCCCTTTGGGACCAATAGACCCCCTCCCCTAGAGTAGACAAGTCCACCTTGTGAACCCTGCCATCCACACAGACAAAGGAATAGTCTGTCCAAGCCAGTGGGACTACCCCAGAAGCCACCACCTGTGGCGACCGCAACCTTGTGGCCACAAAACAGTCGTATGGCTAACCAGTGATCAGACCAGCGGCATCTGCTCCCATAAGATAGGGGTCCTCCCCTCGGTCATCCACAAACATGGTCTCAGGAGGATCTACGAGTGCCCTCTGCACGAGCTCCAACTCGTGCTGCCATAGGACCCTCTCGCCTAAATAAAAGGCCTCACCCCGAAATCTCACTAGCAGCCTCCTCTGTCTGGTCACCTGCAGGGCCTCGCTCAGATCAAAACCTATCTCCTTATACCTCGACCAAGGAAACAGGTTCAACACCGCCGGCATGGCTCCTCTTAGCACCGCCTTCACATCTGCATAGCGAACCGCGACCCGTCCCTTGGACCCCCTCTTCTCCCGAGCCTCCCTAGTCCAACAAGTCATGGCCGGAAAAGTGAGGTCTCGGTCAAGAGTCGGCCTCCACGGGTAGTTGCCAAATACCTCATAGTACCAAGCCTGAAAAAGAAAAGGCATGGAAACCATCAGAACAAAAATGAGGTAAAAGCCAAATGCAAAGAGTGAAGCAAAAGCAGAAAAAGAATGAAAGAGGGAAAAGGAAATACCTCTAGGACGAACTGGAAGCAAGCCAAGAACTTGCTCGCTTTCCGGCTATACTTGTCGAGCTCCATGTATAGCTCGTCAAGGCCGGCCTCACCCCAAGCAATGCCTCGGATGGCCTTGGGAGTCGTCAATGAGCCGAGAAGAGGAAACATGCACGTCGTGTCGGCATTGGCAAAAATGGTATTGCCAAGAAGGAGCCATACGTAGAAGCGCCCAAGTTGCTCAGATGTAATCCGGCCTACCCAATACTCCGGAAAGTTGGCCCGGATGGCTCTCTCAACATTTTGAACAAGGACGCCCAAACCTTTGGTGCGACCAGTAAAGCCAATAAGTGCCCCAATCTCTGCCTCAGGGATCATGTCCCTCCAAACAATGGGATGCCCGTCAAAGGAAAGCCCGGTAATCGCCGAGAAGTCAGCAGGAGTCACAGTCACCTCCCCCCAACTCAAATAAAAGGTATGGGTCGAATCCCACCAGTACTCACCAAGGGAATTGAGAAGCCCCATGCTTTTGTTGGTATTTGCCAACTTGCCCACGGCCTCGATAAAAGGCACCAAGCCAGTGTGCTCCACCCACTCCCTCGGACCAGGTGCGCAATGGACTCGGGCATGGCCTCCCACAAAGATAATCAAGCATCCGGCGATCCTCGAGATTTGGGATCACCACCCTGCAGGTAAACACAGCAAAGGTATGAATAGCATAGTTTAAAAATATCAATGCTCATGATGAATGCAAATGATAAAATGAAAACAAGAAGCGAACATGCATTGAAGTTCTCCGTCCCCTTTCAAATTGCATAGACATTTGAGGGTCATTTTAGAAAAATGTGTTTCCGTCCCCTTTCAAATTGCATAGACATTTGAGGGTCATTTTGAAAAAATGTGTGTCTCCGTCCCCTTTCAAATTGCATAGACATTTGAGGGTCATTTTGAAAAAAATGTGTGTCCCTGCCCCCTTTCAAATTGCATAGACATTTGAGGGTCATTTTGAAAAAATGTGTGTCTCCGCCCCCTTTCAAATTGCATAGACATTTGAGAGTTGTTTATTTGGAAAAATGTGTTTCCGTCCCCTTTCAAATTGCATAGAAATTTGAGGGTCATTTTGGAAAAATGTGTTTCCGTCCCCTTTCAAATTGCATAGACATTTGAGGGTCATTTTGGAAAAATGTGTTTCCATCCCCTTTCAAATTGCGTAGACATTTGAGGGTCATTTTGGAAAAATGTGTTTCCTTCCCCTTTCAAATTGCATAGACATTTGAGGGTCATGAAATTTTAGGGTCTAAGTCCCTCGCAAGGAATAAACGACATTTCTTAGCACGAACTTAGACGACAACATCCCGAGACGCGCTTAATAACTAATCGGAGCCTAGGGTACAAGCATTTCATGCACAAAAGTGCGGACAACACACTTTAAATTTCAAAGTATGGCTAGGCACGCTCAATTGAGAAAATGAACACATGCCCATGATCCTTGAAACTTCAATCTCATGAAAATGAGATCAATTTCGAAAAAATGCACCAAAAACCCAAGAATCCCAATTTGCATGAACATAAGCCCTAGGTCTAGGCAATGCACCCATTTGATATAGAAAGGCTTAGAAATGCTTACCCCTTTGCCTTGACATAGATGTACGGTGGGAGACTTGTAGAAACCCGCTCCCACATCCTGGTGATCAACGGTGTAGCCGCGGAAAATCCGAGCCATGTCGAGCCTCTTCTCTGCCCCTCTAGGGTAGCCCGAGCGTGCCCGTTCCTCCATAAGCAATCCTTGAGCGATCTAGAAGAAAAATTCGAAAGTTGATGGAGTTTTCCCTCTCAATTTTGTCCCTGTTCTCTCTGTTTTTCGACTGTGTTTTGGAAAAGTGAGCAGACCATCCGTATGGCTGCTGTGTTTTGAAAAAGAAGGGACGAACCCTCAATCCGTACGGATGGTTTGGGCGAGGAAAATCTCAGCCCAAAAATTACAGTTTTGGCCCCTCGCGCCTTGAACAAAGCTCCCCGAGAAGAGCTTAGGCCCCCTCCCTTTGAGAAATGTCCAAAATACCCCCTTTAAACCATATAAGAATACACGGCAGTCTTTGACGTAAGCCCAGTAAAATTTGTGAAAATTACGTAGTGTAAGAATACACTGGAGTCCAGTGAGAAAATGTCACGTCCCCCGGCAGTCCTTGACGTAAGCCCAGTAAAAATTGTGAGAGTTTGCCTATTGTGAACATACACTAGGCGGTCCCCACGCGACGTAAGCCCTTTGACTCTTCTCCCAGCCTTTTGTAAGCCCGTCTTTGCCTAAAATCCCCCGGAGGTTTGTAAGCCCGTTTTACCTAAGAATATCCAGCAGTTTGTAAGCCCGTTTTACCTAAGAATACCCGGCAGTTTGTAAGCCCATTTTACCTAAGAAGACCCGGTGATTCGTAAGCCTGTCTTTTGCCTAGAATGAGTATAACCATAGGCCGTCCTTGACATAAGCCCAGTAAAACCTTAGGCCGTCCTTGACATAATCCCAGTAAAGTCTTAGGCCATCCTTGACATAAGCCCAGTGAAACCATAGGCAGTCCTTGACATAAGCCCATTAAAGTCTTAGGCCGTCCTTGACATAAGCCCAGTGAAACCATAGGCCGTCCTTGACATAAGCCCAGTAAAATCTTAGGCCGTCCTTGACATAAGCCCAGTAAAACCTTAGGCCGTCCTTGACATAAGCCCAGTGAAACCATAGGCCGTCCCTGACATAAGCCCAGTGAAACCTTAGGCCGTCCTTGACATAAGCCCAGTGAAACCATAGGCCGTCCTTGACATAAGCCCAATAAAGTCTTAGGCCGTCCTTGACATAAGCCCAGTAAAGTCCTAGACCGTCCTCGACATAAGCCCAATAAAGTCTTAGGCCGTCCTTGACATAAGCCCAGTAAAGTCCTAGGCCGTCCTTGACTTAAGCCCAGTGAAGTCTTAAGTTTAGAAAACCATGTCCCGGCCATCCTTAGTGGGATGTAAGACCAGCTTTCCCGTCAAACTCCCCAAGGGTGGAATTGACTCAAGTCAAACCTTGACTCAGAATAGTTATTATAGGCTGAGGTCATTGTCCCCGGCAGTCCAAAATGACGTAAGACCATCCTTGTAAGTCAACCCTCTCCATAGATCCAAGTTGACCATGTCCCGCCTCTGACCCTAAGAGTCACACTTCCTTGAAAGTCAACCCTCTCCATAGAGCCAAATTGACCATGTCCCGCCTCTGACCCCGAGAATCACGCATCCTTGTAAGTCTTCCCTCTCCATAGAGCCAAGTTGACCATGTCCCGCCTCTGACCCCGAGAGTCACTCTTCCTTGTGAAAGTCAACCCTCTCCATAGAGCCAAGTTGACCATGTCTCGCCTCTGACCCTGAGAGTCACGCTTCCTTGCGAAAGTGAACCCTCTCCATAGAGCCAAGTTGACCATGTCCCGCCTCTGACCCTGAGAGTCACGCGTCCTTGTGTAACTCAACCCTCTCCAAAGAGCCAAGTTGACCAGGTCACACCTCTGAACTCGCCAAGAGTCATGCCCGTTCCCCTAGGAAAGGATGACAGATATCCACCTAGCCCTTAGGTTTGAGAAGCCTTATAGTCTCTCACCCTTTTCTGAACTACGTTAGGCTTAATTCCCCGCAAACGAGATACGTAGGAATCCAATACCCCTAGGTTCATCCATGCAAACCAAAATTGGTCAAGCCGTCCTCCCATCAGATTGAGATGCATATTTTTATCGACAACCCCGCTTTTCCAAAGCGACGTTGCCGAGGGGCTCTGTAAGCACCCCAATCTGAAATTGACCAACCTTAGAGGTGTAGACACCCCGCCTTGGACCGCTCACCCTGATTGGACACTTGATTTTGTGTTTCTCCCTCTTTTAAGTGTTTTCTGTTAGTTTCTGTTACTTTGGTTAAGTTCCAGACAGGCTCTGTTAAGTCCAGGGACTAAACTGAATAACAGTTCTAACTTTCTAGTCCATTCTATCAGATTTTGCCTTTCAGAGTCTCGCACCTCCGCCCTTTGAGGCCAGACGCGCGCACCTTCTGCCGCCTAGGTGGGATGCGCGCGCTTCTGGGGTGCGTCAGTTACAGATTCTGCCCAAGAATCTCTCCCTTGCTCATTATACATGATTTTGCCCAGGAAAGATTTCTTGGAGACTCCGTTTGGCTCCAAAAAATCCCCTCTTTCAACTATAAAAAACCCCTCCAATCCATCATTAGAGGGGACCTCTTTTGGACCTTAAGAATTTTCCACCTTGAACCTTACTCTAGGCAATTTACTAAAGATATTCTCTCCAAGTATTCAACCTCTTCTTCAAGACTTTTCAAGAGGTTCTCTTTGAAGGATATTATAGGTAATATGTCTTAACTTTATTCTTCTTCTTCTTCTTCTTCTTCTTCTTCTTCTTCTTCTCTTCTTCTTCTTCTTCTTCTTCTTCTTCTAATTCTTCTTCTTCTTCAATCAAATGTGCAATCACCCCAAAACCATTTTGGACATGACACCAATGTCCCTTTCATTACATTGAATTGACCTAGGAGTTATCTCACTACATTTTAAACAATAAAACCCATTTTTATCATTATTCAAATAGGAAGAACACATTTATCTTTAAAGTGAATTATGAACAAACAAGACCGACTTTGCTCGGGCGAAATGGGTGTTTAAGTACTTCCTATTTCGTTACCTAACCCCCGAACCACTCATCCCAAAGAATCTCTGTTTTCGTAAATCAAACTTAGGCTCATAAACATTAGGTTTTCTTACGTTCCTAAAAAACGTGGGTGGCTACTTTAAAATCAAGTAGACATCCTAGGGTAATTCGCGCGCTCTAGCCAAGCCGCGGTTCCCCGGGGTATCTACAGTGGCGACTCCGCTGGGGACTGCTTTAGGGTTAAACTTGTGTTTCTGTTCATAATTCACTTTTCTGGGCATTCTGGAAATTGATATGGGAAGCGCGCGCCTCGGACCTTCATTGTCCAAAGTGCGCGCGTCCCACATCAAATTCCAGAATCGCCCACCTTCCATGTGTTCTTCCTCTTCTTCCTATTATTTTATGCTAACAAACATTGGAGGGGTTTCATCACACGATCAGGACCAGGGCAATCCCCTGAGTCCATAAGTTTCTGACAATCTGACAGGTCAGCCCAGAAGCGGGCGCCTCCCATATACAATGCGGCAGGCGTGCGCTTTTCACAACACTAGGCTGAGGCGCGCGCTTCTGGGCCAATTTCCAGGACAAGAACAGGTTTCAGGGACTGGACAGAACAGTGGGGTGTGGGCACAGTTGCCTGCATCAGAACAGAATTGGACCCTTGGACTGTTTTAATTTTATGTTTATTTACCGGTCACACGGGTGATTCGGGAGTTGTAATTTACGTGCTTATGTGTCTTTTTATCTTTTCTTTTCAAAAAATAAAAAATAAAAAAAAATAAAAAAATTTTGTCACGTGATAGACCTCACAATACATGCACATTACTCCTATGAATTGCTCACTATCGAGTCGCACAAATCCAACCCCAAACCCGTCGAGGCCTGTCCTAGAAAGTTTCAAGCTCCACTCGACCTTGACTCTTTCGAAGCGGTAAACCTCAGCCCGTGGCGTAGTTCATGACTACATGCCGGGGGTGACCTTTAAGCCTCTCTTTAGCCGAGCACAAACCACACAATTCTAGTTAGGGTCTAACACTCCGTGACCAAGTCGGTTTTCATGTACCGAGATTTCCCTAAACTAATGTTTTCAAATCATACATGCCAACTTGTTGAAACGGACGCAATAAAAATCCGTCCCCAAAAGTTGTTATTTTGGACGAAAATAAAAATCTGTCCCCGCATGTATGCTTTACTACATTAATTTAGTTTAATCCCGATACATGTAGGATTCACAAACGTGATGGAATCCGATGACTGTATGGGACCGCGAGATGGTCTATATACTAGTGTGACGATTCCATTATCTTCTTAGAAACCCCAAAAGGGACCCGTTCCCTCCGACTTAAAAAAAAAAAAAAAAAAAAAGAGTCTTTTTCTTATGTGGTTCGAGTCGTGTGCCCAACTGTGTGTTCTCAACCTCTTCATGGACCGAAATTGTGAACCAAGACTGACAAGGACTACTTCTCCAATTATAGGTCCGATTGGTACTCTCCGCGTCTACAGAGATTCATCCAACAGGCTTGTCCGTGAACCGATCACTCCAACATCTTCTGCATCATCAATGGCCGGCGACTCCAGCACCAACAACGCCATATCTCTCGAGCAACTCTCTGCCATGGTCCAAACCCTTCAACAACAAGTCACCACTCTCAACAACGAGGCTCAAACCAAAGAAGCCTTGTGACAAGCTCATGTCGACAGTCAAAGGGAGGCCCACGAGGCCGAGGTCGACCAATTGAAAGCCAAGCTTCTCAAGCTCTCCAAGAACAAGAGGGTTAATGACAATGAGGAATCCGAGTGGACCCAAGGCTTGTTTGAAAGCCCATATGTTAGTGCCCATTCCAAAAAGGTGGGGGAACCAAGCACCGACAACAACGACCACAAAATGGTCGATTCCATCATGGCCTACATTGATCAGAAATTTGACAGCCTCAACATGGGAAAAGGCTCCAACACAAGCCTTTATCAGTCATCCATTCTCATGAGCACAATGGCCTCTCTCCCCGACAAGTTTAAAATGCCCGACATTAGCAAGTTCAAGGGAAACTCATGCCCGATAGCTCACATCGATACTTACATTTGGGCTATGGTTCCAAAGAAGGTCTCCCTAAAAGTAATGGCTCAATGCTTTCCTCTCACTCTCGAGGGGGCGGCAAAGGATTGGTATACAACTCTCCCGCTCACTGTCCGTCTTGATTAGGACGCCGCTATGCTTGCCTTCAAAAATCAATATCAAGGCAAAACCACTCACCGGCCCACAAGGAAAGAGCTCGAGAACACCACTCAAAGAGACAACGAGTCCTTCATTGACTTCACAAGGAGATGGAATGATAAGCTCTTTGAAATTGTCGAGAGGCCGAACACGAAAGAACAAATGGACATCTTCCTCAAGTGTCTCAAGATTGATCTCCGCACCCACCTAAGTGGGGCTTGCTACTCCGACTTCTCCCAAATGTATGAGGCGGGGGTACTGTGAATACCCCTTTCCGATGAAGCGACGCATGGGAAGTATCTTATGATTATTTTTATTTACAAAAGGGAATATTCATAAGGACATTAAAATTATGAGAGTCGCCACGCCGTTTTAATTAAAGACAAAACATTAAAAAAGGCATTTTTAGTGGGTTCGGGGGTCAAATTACAACAAGAGAAGAATATTGAACGTTATCACTCCTATTGCCCGAATTGATCGGTCTTTCTATCATGATGCGGTGTATGTAGTGTGTTAGTGATTTAGACCGGATCCGAAGATTGCCTACGTTCCTCTCAATGTGAGAAGCTCAAGTCAGCGTAGTTCACACATAATTAGAATGTGGAGAGAGAATAGGGATCATGCATAATGAAGAGGGAGGAGAAAGAAACATGCAGGATGAGCACATCCTAGAATAATGACTATGCCATCAATGAGATCTCAATGAACATTCATCACATTCATCATGGGAGGATTATTGAACATGGGAGTAATTACCTAAAGTTTAGGGTTTAGAAATAGTTCCTAGATCATCCTTGGGTTGATGAACCCTAAATCATCATTGGCTATGAAATAACATGCAAACATGAAGATCGCAACCCTAAATATAGCATAAATAAGGTTTTAATCTATGAACACGAAGAACATGCGAAGAACATATTATGAACATATGAATGAACATGCAAAGCATATGAAGAAACTATGAATAAACATGTAAGAACATGAATATAAGAGATCTACATTAAAAATGATGCAAGAACATGAAAAAAAGTTAGAAAACTTACCTATGTTGGCAAGAAATAAACCTTGATCTCCTTGAGTGTTTGAATGCTTAATTAGGGAGCAAAATAATGTTTAAGAACTCTCAAAATCGGATTTAAGACCCTCCAACTCCGGATCCCCCAAACCAATGGAATGGAATGAGTTTATATAGTAAACTGATGGGAAGATCTGACGGCTGAGATCATCCGGGACAAGGTTGGCCGCCTGGCCATGATTGAAGACGGCGACAAGAGTGGCCGCGTGGCCAAGGTTGGGGCGCGGCAATGTTGGCCGCGTGGCCAAAGATGCGGGCTGGCTTGATTCTTAAGCTAGGGTTTCTGTATGGTTTTAAGGAAACCATAAGTTACCTATTTCGATGGATTTTTTTCATAAATGAGGTATTTCAGGAATCCGGGACAAGTCTTTGCGAGGTTTCTAATTCCTATAAAGTCCTTGTATATTTGGGAAAACCCTAATAAACTCATTTTCAGGTCGGGTACTAACAGTAGCCCCTCGGCGACGCTTCTTGCAAGGCAATGGAGGGTCGACGATAAAAATAGGAACCGCTCTGAAACATGAGTTTCAAAACAGGCGGAAAGTAAGGGAACGACTGAACCTTGGCAGGTGACCTACGTATCCACGGGGGAATCAAGCCAAACGTAGTTCAAATCTGATGGGAAATTGGGAAGCAACGTCTTCTGCTGGGGAAAATACATCTGCTGGGGATGGTAAATGACCATGTCGGTCGGGTGGTTGAACCTTTTCAGGTTTCCTACGTATCCTCGGAGGAATCAAGCCGGTCGTAGTTCGGAGCTATTTGGGGAAAGACGAGACATCGAACTTCTGCTGCGGATAACAAATCTACGGATACTATCTTGTATGAAGAATGAACATTCGTAAGCAATGAAGTTATTTGGGAAAAATAAAGACTACGTCGTCTAAATAATCCCAAGATGGAATGGTAAACGCAATCAGGATCGCCCGGGTTCCTGGCGATCGCGCTAAAGTAATAGATGTTGGATCTCTCGCAATTAGAAACGCCAGGGTTTCTGCCAATCACGATCGATCTAAGGTGCGTATGACATAGAGGCGCCGAAGTCTCTGTAATCATATGAATCCTAAGCAAATGTTTGGAAATTTTAAACGCAATCAGAAACGCCCGGGTTTCTGCCGATCGCGTTAAAATAATAGATGCTGGTTCTCTCGTAATTAGAAACGCCCGGGTCTCTGCCAATCACGATCGATCTAAGATGCGTATGACATAGAGGCGCCGAAGTCTCTACAATCATACGAATCCAAAGCAAATATTTGGTGAAGAATGGAAATTTTAAGGGGCTTTCCGTACCCAAAGGTAACGAATATCAGTCAAAATAGTGCTAAGGGCACCTAAAATGAATCAAAGGGAAAAGATCAGGGCCAAAAATGGGATTTTATCTGAAGGGACAAGGTTGGCCGCGTGGCCAAAGTCACTGATTTGCAATAGTGGCCGCGTGGCCAAGGACGCTGAGTGGTTAGATCTTCTTCACGCGGATTGCTGATCTGACGGCTGGGATTACGAGGGCGGAAGTGGCCGCGTGGCCAAGGATGCCGGCGGGCTGACTCCTTGATCACAACACCAGAGGCCTTCCCTCTTCTCCTCTCCTTTCTTCTTCTTCCTTCTTCCTCCCACCATTGTTGAGTTTAGAGAGAGAATTCGAGTTCTAGAGAGAGAAAGTTTGGATCCGATAATTTTTGAGGATTTTGTTTCGAGCATTTCGGATAAATGGCGGATTGGATCAACGAGGCCTTGTTTAGGGATTTTCCGGGCCAAGGCGGGTATGTGCCTCAAGGACAAGAATAAGGACAGTGGCATGGTGATCCTCAAGGTGAGGGAAACGTAAGGGCTGACCTAGGAGCGGGTTTCGAAGCGGCGCCCTTGATACCACGGGGCGGCTTGAGACCCACGAGCGTGACTCGGAAGTTTCGCGACGGCCTTCTCCGGTCGACGTTTGATCAAGATTACGACTTCTACATCGACTCGGAGCGTCACTGGTCGATGGGCCTTCCGAGACACGAGAGGTAAATTTCAAATTTTTGCTCCGTTCATTTTCACATTTTTCGCACTTTTGTACAAAATATAGATTGCTAGAATTGTGAATTGCTAGAAACGTAGGTTTGCTAGAAATGTAAATTGCTAGAAATGTAACATACCTGTTCTGTGTTTACCTGCAGAGGATCAAGGCTCGTGGGTCCACAGTGACTGTGGGCAAACTGTGGGCGTCTCTGCCGGAGGGACCGGGCGGTTTGCGTGCTCGGATTGAGGCTATGGGGTTTGGCCCATTCTTTGATAGTGTCCGCACGGTTGAGGGCACTCTGAAGGTGGCGGCGGTGATAGAGGTGTGCAGGGAGTTCTGGTGGGAACACCACCCATACTTTTCACTTCAGTTGGGGAGAAATTACCATCACGCCGACGGATTTTGCGGCTATCACGGGGTTGAGATTCACTGCTACCCCTTTGCCTTTTGATGAATAGCTTGGCGGAGCGGTGAGACTATAGGCAGGCTCTGTTGGGAGTTGACACTGATCTGGGAGGATGAGTCAAGGGTTATGGAGTGGAGGCCGAGAAGGTGAACCGTTTGGTGGAGATGGCTATTGAGGCCTTCGGTAGGGGAGAGTATGACTTGGATTGCTTGGTCCGGCTGTTCTTATGGTACAGCTTTTCAGAGATTCTGTTTCCCAGTGGGGCTACTGTCTGCAGGTACTCGCTGCTAGGGGCTTTTGTGGATTTGGACCAAGTGGTGGGATTTTTTGGGGTGGAGTCGGTTTTGGCTGAGATTTACCGGGCATTGGATCATTGCTCGAGGGCTATCTCGTCGGCCTTTGACGGGTTTCAGTTCGCCTTTGAGGTATGCTCTTGACTACCCTTCTTTTCACTTGTTGAGATTTCTGCTCTATCTTTTGGTCTGAAATGTCTCTTTCATTGTATGCACAGGCTTGGGTGTACGAGATCTTTGGTGTCGCCCCTTTTCAGTTGGTGATGAGTGCCAACAAGGTCGTCCCTGTCATGTCGTACTGGTGCAAGAGCAACAGGGCTCCTCCCCGCAGAAACCGGGATAGGAAGACGGTGGATGCCGCCGATCTGAGGAGGGCTTTTGTGATGTCTGAGCCTGTCGGGGTTAGGTTTTACCCAAGGAGTCTGGCTAATGAGGCTTCGGTGGGTCCCTATGTAGTGGAGTTGACCGCTTCTAGGGTTCTGCTTGTGGGTCTCACCGGGGAGGCCATGTATCTCGGAGAAAGGGTGGTTCGTCAGCATAGGGCTGGTGCGTTACCGTGGGTTCCTTATGACCCTCCTCGGGATATGCTCCGTCCTGCGAGGTTGGCAACTTTCTTGGCTCCCACTCCGGCAGAGCATTACAGGGGGAGTGATGACTACGCCGACTATGTGCGGACTCGATTGATCAGCCCCCAGGTTCGGGCTAGGATGTTATCGGGAGAGGGATCAAACTCGGCCCGGTATGTTGGTCAGAGTCGGCCTTTGGTAGACATGCCTCCCCGTTCGAGTAGCGTGAGGGTGATGAGAGGTCGTCGGGAGGTGGAGATTAGCTTGGAGCAGATGGCCGCAGATATTGTCGAGGAGACTTTGTTCCTCTGCCTGACGCTGGGGTATGACCTTATGATTTATCTCAGTCATGCACACACACACTTGTTATTTCTGCATTGTAATCATTGCCTTGGTTTCCCTTTCAGGTGACTCAGGAGGCGTACGTTCGTTTTGTTCAGCGGGAGAACGTACTGATGCGCCTATTGAGAGAGGCATATCATTCTTGCACTTGCCAGCGGGATGATGTCGTGGCTCCCCAGCGTCGGGAACGGTCTCCGAACGGTGCGGGCTCCTCCCATACTGGTGGTTGAGCGGTCTGTGGACGGAGTTCGGGTGCCGGTAGCTCTCGAGCTTCAGCGCGGCGTGGAGACACCACGGAGGGGGAATCTGATTAGGCGGGACCCATCCTCTTCTCCTTATTCCTGTACTGTTAGCTAGTAGAGACAAATATGTACTGGATAACTATTTAACAATGTATATTTATGCACTAGAATGAGAATGATTTTGTGACCACCTATTTTTACAAGATAATTATTTTACAATGCTCCTAATTTTTCTACAATGCATGAGCCAAGGGGAGGGGCAGGTACGTTGTTTGCATGGATCCGCTGCGGGGTAGGAGCAATCGATCTGAAATTTCTGCATGGGGCAATAGTGGCCGCGTGGCCAAGGAAAAGTCGGCCGCCTGGCCAAGAGCAATTGTGGCCGTGTGGCCTAGGACGAATGTGGCCACGTGGCCGAGTCTGCCGCCGACTCTGGTTTCCTTTTTCCTGGCAAAAATTGAGTTTGTGTAGTATTTAAGGGGAATTTGGGTTCCCTTAGAATTCGTACCAGCCACTACTTTTAGGTAATTTAGAGTTCTAATCTCCACTTTGCTTGCTTTTCACCATGGATCATGAAGCTAGGATCACAAGGCTTGAGAAAAAGGTCTTTATAACTTCTTTGGAGAAGTGGGTTACCAAACTTTCTGGTTCTAGCCGTAGGAAACTTGATGAAAGGTATGGGATAAGGTGTCTTTGGTCACTCTTGCATATGAATTCCATACCAACCTTTTACAAGCCTGTGGGAAGTTTTGGAATGACACCCTTCATGTCTTCAATTTTTCATTCAACGAGATGACACCCACATATGAGGACATTGCAGCGCTTTACGGCTACGAAGGGAAGGGTAAAGTTGCCTTGCCTTTTGACTTTGTTTGCTTGAGGGACAAGTTGATGACCTTTGGCGTGTCCGTGGAGGACTTTTATAGGTATGCTAGGGGCGGCTATGTTGACCTTTCTTGGATGCCACAACACTTTATGCACATGGACGTGGCTTCTGACCGTTCTTTGGACCATCTTGCACTATGCTTGTTTGCCTCTATTCTCTTCCCCTCTGAGGTTGGGTTTGCCAATGAAGGGTGCTTGGGCATGGTAAATTCCGCTCGTCTAGGCTATGACATTGTGCCAGCTATCCTTGGAGAGATGCTCTGTGGGATTCCCCATCTCGCAGCTTATGGTGGGATGCCCTGTGGTAGTGATAGGCTCTTGACTATGTGGTTGCAAGAGAGGCTTCGCGTCAACAAACGGCGGCTTCTCTGAAGGTGGCTCCATGGATGCACCGTATTAGGGGGATGGCGGAGCGGTTGAGGGCATGACTCTCAAAGGTTGGGAACAGTATTTGGCAGAGATGGTGACTGATGACATTCAATGGGTGGTGCCCCATTGGCACATTCATTCTGTGAGGGAGAAGCAAGTAGGACTTCACATGATCAAAGTTCCGACACTCTCTGGGACTACCTTTTACTACCCCGCTAGAGTGTTCCGTCAGTATGGCTTAGTGCAGACTACCCCGGATGGTTGGGACAAGGAGAGAGATGATTTTCCTTTTGGGATACTTCAGTTGGATGACAGTACTTCGGTCCTTCTCTCTCAGATATGGGGTGAGGCCGGTTTTAGCCGTAGGACCTTCATCACCCCCTCTAGCAACACCTACTTGTCACGAGAGTACTTGGATTGGTTTATGGGGAGACTTGGGCATGCGGAGCAGACTCTAGAGACCCTAAGGGGCACTATTTTGGGATCCTGTGCTCCAAGTTTTTCATTCAGAGTGAAAGAGGTTGTGGCTTATGAGAGGAGGATGAGCAAAAGAATGGCCAACGGGAATGGAGATGGAGTGGGGGAATCCAAGAAGAGGAAAAGCGAAGAGGTTCCTATCGGCAAGGCTAAAGGTGTTAGTGAATTTGAAAGAAGATTTTGTGAGAATCCTAACAAGAAAGTTCGCCGTGGACAAAGCAAGAAGAAAGAGACCGAGGGCACAAATGGCACTAAAGAGTGATCCCGAGCGTCTCCCCATAGTCGTTGCAGACACATTAGTTTAATTTAGTTTACTTTTGTTTTAGTTTCAATTCAAAATAGGTTATGTAGTCAGAAAGTTTGTCGAGCTTAGACTCATCAAATAAGTGTAAACGTGCAATGACTATGGAAATAAAAGTTTTTGCTTTTAGAAAACACAAATTCTCCTTTTATTATTTCTTGACAAGATTTGGATGTTTATTTATTTTTTAGACCGCACCTTTTTAAAGGCTGCCTACGTTCCCCTTTTACAAATAAGACTAAGGGGCTCAGGTCGTCGTAATTCATTCCAGTTAGACTAGAATTATTTAAGAAAGGGAAGATAGAAGAGGGGGATGCTCTAACTTTTGCCTAGACCGCCCTTGCGGGTTTTTAGTCTAGTGAGCTTTGTACACACCCTTATTTTGCATAGACTGCCCTTTGCGGGTTTTCAATCTATCGGGCTTCTTTTTGCGATATTTTTTTTTATTTTTTGAAGAAGGGGAGTCTAATCATAGTAGCGTCTGAGCTTGCTGAGGTTGACTGGTTCCTTGAACGGTTGCCATCCAATCTGCCATTCTGAACGCTCCTCCGGAGAAGATCTTCTGTACTACAAACGGACCTACCCAAGTGGGGGCCCACTTCCCGAGGGGGTTGAACTTGTTGGGCAAGCGTGCTTTAAGCACCAAGTCTCCCTCCTTTATGTTAACAGGCTTGACTCTTTTATTGAAGGCTTTCGTCGTTCTCCTTTGATAGGCTCGGATATGTTCCATGGCCTTCAATTTGCGTTCATCGAGCGTTGCCAACTGATCATAGCGACTCCGGAGCCATTCTACTTCATTCACTTGGTTTTCGAGTAAGATCCTCAATGATGGCACTTCCAATTCTATAGGGAGTACCGCCTCCATGCCGCATGTCAAGGCGTAAGGGGTCTCTCCAGTAGCAGTGCGGACTGGCGTTCTGTATCCCCAAAGTGCTAATGGTAACTTCTCGGGCCAATTCCGTCCTTGCAGAGCCATTTTGCGAATTATCTGTTCTATCGTCTTGTTGGCCGCCTCAACCGCGCCGTTAGTCTGTGGATAGTACGGGAAGATTTCTTTCGTTCGACCTTGAATTCTGCGAGCAAGCGAGCACACTCGGCTTCGAAATGACTGCCATTGTCTGATATAATGAGGTTAGGGACCCCATATCTATACATGATGTTCTCTTTGATAAACTGCGCCACCTTCTTGGAATTCAGCACCTTGTAAGACTGAGCTTCGACCCACTTTGTGAAGTAGTCGACTGCGACGAGGACGAATTCGTGACCGTTACTGCCGGCTGGCGAGATTTTCCAATGATGTCTATACCCCATGTGGCGAATGGCCAAGGCGTGGTGGAGCTGTACAACTCGTGTGGGGGGATGTGGTTGAGGTTGGAGCATACTTGGCACTTGTGACACCGTCGAACCCATTGAATACAGTCCGTCTCTATGGTAATCCAATAGTAACCCAGGCGAGTGATCTTCTGTCTAAGCATCCTTGCATTCATGTGAGGTCCACACAAACTGTTGTGTACTTCCTCCATTATTGTTTCAGCTCTCTTGCTGTCGACACATAAGAGCAACAGCCCGTCGTAATGTCTCTTGTACAAAGTATCGTCTAACAATACGAATTGGCCCGCCAGTCTTTTAAGCGCTTGCAGACTTTTGGCCTTCACATCTCCATCAAAAGACGTCTCTCCGTGCTTAAGGAACTTGTAGATTTGGGCGTACCATTGGTCTCCGTTTACCTCCGCATCGATCCGGATTTCGCAGCAATAGGCTGGGTTCTCCCTTCGTCCAACCCTAAATGGCTTCACGGACCTTCCTTCGGGAATCTCGACCAACGAGGCCAATGTAGCTAGAGCATCTGCGAACTTATTTCTGTCTCGTGGCAGGAAATGGAAGGTGACTTCTTTGAACTGTGTTATCAACTCATCCATGTAACCTTGGTACCGCTGCAGGCAAGGATCAATAGTTTTCCATTTCTTCGCCGCCTGGTTAATAATCAAAGCAGAGTCTCCATATACTTCTAACTCTTTCACGTTGCGTTCTAGGGCGGCTTCCAGTCCGGCTATACATGCCTCATACTCAGCGGCGTTGTTGGTTGTTGAAAAGTTAAGCTTGATGGCTATGGGAGTGTGTTCATCTTTGGGATCAATAAGTAGGAGTCCGACTCCATTCCCTCATTTGTTTGCAGCCCCGTCAAAGAATAGTTGCCACCTTTCTGCGACCTCAATCGCGAAAATGTCGTCGTCCGGGAACTCGGGGTCGGGTCCCCTTGTCTCGGTGCTTGGAGAGTCTGCGAGCTGATCGGCCATTGCCCTCCCCTTGATTGCCTTCCTCGGTACATAAGTAATGTCGAACTCTCCCAAGAACACTGACCATTTAGCGAGTCTCATAGAAAGGGAGGGTTTATCAAACAGGTACTTGATAGGATCCATTTTCGAGACTAGTAAGATCGGATGGGATACCATGTAGTGCTTGAGCTTCGTCACCACCCATACTAGGCCTACGCAGGTCTTCTCGAGCGCGGAGTAATTGAGCTCGCTACCTTGTAACTTTCGGCTGACAAAGTAAACTGCATTTTCAATCCGGGAATCTTTGGCTTCTTGCGCTAACATGGCTCCGACGGCGGTGTCTGTCACAGTTAAGTATAGTAGCAATGGCTTCTCCTGATGCGGCGGGCGCAGGATTGGGGTATTCACCAAATACTGTTTGATCCTCTCGAAGGCTATCTGGGAGTCATAATCCCACTCCACATTGGCTGTTTTCTTCATCAGTTTGAAAATTGGTTCGCAGATGGTGGTCAGCTGATTGATAAACCGACTGATGTATTGCAGGCGTCCCATGAATCCTTTTATCTCCGTCTCGGTACGGGGCGGCTTCATCTCCAGGATGGCTTGAATCTTCCTTGGGTCGGCTTCGATCCCATTCTCGGTGACCATGTAACCCAATACTTTCCCTCTACGAACTCCAAAGGTGCATTTCGCCGGGTTCAAACGCATGGCGTGCTCTCTCAACCTGTTGAAGAATTTTCTGAGATCTATCAAGTGTTGGCCACCAGACCCTTTTGAATGTATAATTATGTCATCCACGTACACCTCAATCTCCTTGTGGATCATATCGTGGAATAAAGTCGTAACTGCCCTTGGTAGGTATCCCCAGCGTTCCTTAGCCCAAACGGCATGACAGTATAGAAAAAGGTCCCCCATGGGGTGGTGAAAGCTATTTTCTCTTGGTCCTCCTCGGCCATCTTGATCTGGTTATAGCCAGCAAACCCATCAACAAACGACTTGACCTCATAATGGGAGGTCGCGTCCACCAAAATGTCGATATTTGGCAGGGGGAAGTCATCCTTCGGCGTAGCTTTGTTGAGATCCCGAAAATCCACACACACTCTGACTTTACCATTGGATTTTCTGACAGTCACCAAATTTGATAACCAAGTTGGATACTCGATCACCCTGATGAAACCACACGGAGTAGCTTCTCAATCTCTTCCTTCACTTGCAAAGACCATTCCGGCTTAATGCGGCGCAGCTTCTGTTTGACTGGCTTAGCGTCTGGTGCTGTCGGGATTCTGTGCTCTACGATCGAGTTGTCGAGCCCCGTCATGTCTTATAAGACCATGCGAACACATCCACATATTCTTTGAGTAGCTCAATCAGTGCTTCCTTTTCGGCTCCGCTGAAGAAGCTTCCAATCTGTGTTTCCTTAGGATCGGCTTCGGTTCCCAAATTCACGCACGTTAACACCTCATCGGCAGCTTGGGCTCGAGATTCTTTTTGATTAATAACCCGTTCTGAAATTTCTTTAATGTATTCATCATTTAATGTGTATGTGTCCGCCTCTTCTAATGAATCATTATTAACTAAGTGTATATCATTAGTTTGATTATTAGCCAATTTATCAGTTAAAGGAGTGACTATAGAGGGATACTCGGAAAGGTCGAGGGTTTCATTCATGGAAAAAGGAAAAATAGCGTTTGCAACAAGATCATAGTCTTCAGACGTAATGTCGTCAGACTTAGAGGAAGACTCAAATTCAAAATGTAAAACACTAGACTCTGGGGACGGGGATTTTGGGTGAGTGACAGGAGATGCTGCAGGAGTGGCGACAGGAGAAGGAGTAAGCCCCAATGTCCCCACCATAAATTCCGGAGTAGCTATAGGTCCCCCAATGATGCACCAATTCTTGAGCTTGTCCCCCATGGGTACCACCAATGTCCTCGGATCTACGTCCTTCTCTGATTCATCCCCAATAGCGGCTACCATGTCTTCGTCCAGCCCCAGATTACCCAGACTTGTGGGACCTTGCAAGCACTTACCTAGCCCCAGCCCCGGTATGAAGCCCATATTACGCAGTATCTTGACAACAGGTGCCACTTTATCCGTTGTTTTGGTGAGGTCGATGGTGCAGATCTGTGCTTGAGCGACTATTTCGATGCCATTGAAGAGTCGGCTCTTTTTCCCATGCTGTATTTGTAAAACAGGAATGCCCTTGGTGTCCGTCCCTTGGGCCGTTACTAAATCACTGTAGACAACTGTCACTCATTACCGGATTGAAATTTCACACATTGGTGCAAGGAGGAGGGAACTGCGCCTGACTGGTGTAACCATGGCCGTCCGAGCAGGAGTGAGAAGGTTGCGGGAATGTCTATGACATGGAATTTGGTGGGTAGGATTTTAGTTCCGATTGTGATGGGCAGGGTGACAACGCCTATAACCGCGCGACAGGTTGAGTCATAAGCTTTGATTGTTTGCTTAGACGGGCTCAAGTCCACACCATGGACACCGACTACATCCATCATCCTTGATGGCAAGATGTTAAT
Organism: Campanula takesimana; assembly: GCA_026119855.1. NCBI lineage: Eukaryota > Viridiplantae > Streptophyta > Magnoliopsida > Asterales > Campanulaceae > Campanula > Campanula takesimana. The sequence goes on along the minus strand of JAOWBW010000357.1, from coordinate 111,342 downwards.
AGCATAACCATTGTCAACAAATACACGAGGGATCTTCTTGCCATCCACTTCCATAGTGATGTACAGGGGTTCATTGTGATCAACTCTGAACACTGGCTTGTCTAGCTCTGAGAAAGTGATGATGTTTCCATAGTGGATATTCCCAATCATGTGCGTGACGTTCTCTGGGGTAGTGTAGTAGCAGCGGCCATCCCAATACTCAGAGGCAACGAGGGTGCGGGTAGTTTGCTAGCGGAGAGGTAGCCACCAAGCAGTTCAGGGGAAGGTTCATAGACAGCCTTGTTTTTGCTCATGGTAGTGAAACCTTGTTGGGTGTAGAGAGAAGGAGGTGGAGCATTGCGGTAGCTTGGGAGTGGGATGGCAGTGGCATTGGTATTGGTGGGACAGTTGGTATTGACCTCTTCATCCTAGACATAAATGAAATTCTTACCATCGGGCACCATCCTAGTCCCCTTTTGCTGAATGTGGTCCTTCAACAGTCGGTTCTGGTCTTCCAAAATCTTGTTGCTTTCCTCGAGATTCTTGATCTTGGCTTCGAGACCGGCGAGGAAGTTCTGGAGGCTTGGGGGAATACCATTGAGAGTGGTCTCGGTGTTGAGCTCGGCGGCACTAGTAGGAGGGACAGAGACTGAAGAGGAAGCGGGAGTTGACATTGCTGATGACGAGACTGAGAACGTGGACGGAGTAGAAGCTTCACGTTGTAGTCGACCACCCGAACGGATCCAAACTTGCTTTGCTGAAAGGTTGAAGGGAAATGAAGTTTTTAGGAGAGGGGGAAGGCTCATGCAAAGTATATTTTAATTTACAAAAACATACATTATTTACATCTTAATTGGTTGGAAGGGGTACCCCTTTTTCGCAACTAGCTAGGAGACTACGATTAGTGGAGGCCATCACTACGTCTATAGACCCCTTATTTTTCATCTGCATTGCACACCCCCAAACGGACAATTTGGGCGAGGGTCCTATAGGGCAAGCGGCTTCCACCAACCATCGGATCCTATGACTAACCCTTCCTTAAAGGCATTTATCGTGGTGTCTAGGTTACATCCTACACAAGTTAATGATGGGCGGAGATCTTGACAACAAACACTCTTCTTACTATGGCACGTACCTTGTAGGGAAATCAATTTTTTGTGCACTTCCTCTCAAAAGATCTCGATTCATCATTGACTTGGGGACGACTGACATGGACAGCACGTTAATTGACTATTAAGGAAAAGCTAGCCAAACCAACCGGTCAAAACCTAGGTGTGTTACCTACACTAGTGTGGGTTGACATGGGTTAGGTAAAAGGTTCCCACCGTATACGGTGAGTGGAATAGACGAGTGACTCGAAAAGAGTGCGACAGTAGCGCACAAATTCATGCACATCGAATACTTCGGGTAATGGGGACCTGTGCAGTGCTGACATGGACTAGTGGTAGTGTGAGGCAAGAAACTAATTCTTTTTAGGGAGAAAAGAGAGAAGTTTTGAACGTTTGAATGATGCGATGCAATGTAATACAAGAGAGAGAAAGGGGAGAGAATAAGGATATACAAGGGAGCTTAGCAGAGTTTTGTTTGACCCTAATACTAAGACGAAAAATAACAAGGGTACATAAATACAAGGTACAAATATGAACATGGCGGAAATACAAGGTGCATGTGCAAACATGGCAAAGTGTGAGGTGCATGTGAAAACATGGCAAAGTGTGTGGTGCATGCGAGAACATGGCAAAGTGTGTGGTGCATGTGAGTGTTGGATATTATGCCCTAGGCCCTTGAGAAAGGCCTATGCGTTATATCATAGCTTCATTGTTATAGAGATAACAAACCCGATTATTATATCTTTTGCATGTTTATTATAATAATCATTGTCCTTAGCACTTATGAAGGGCTAGCATGAGTTTAATGGATAATCATATGATGATTATAGCGCATAGGATGCGGATTAAACTTGTGGGTACATGTTGGAGAACAAGTACTCGATAGACCCGTTATGAGATTTATGTCATGGTCAAATGTCATAATTAAATCTCATAATAGTTATATCATTTATCCTTAGACCTGAGATTATCATAGTCTTCCACATGATGAACATTATGTTTGACGTACTCAAACGCTACCCCTAACCGGGTGGTTATAAAGGCTACGATTGGCATAATCGGATTCTTGTAGGGAAGAATGATAAGTCAAGATGGGATTTGTCCCTCTCTCAAGAGAGATATCTGCTTGACCACTCGATGAGTGAGATTGATAATAGTGTACGGCCGTACCCAAATGAATTAAAGCGTTCAATGTTATTTTCTCATATCAATCTACTCGAGATCGAGAAAGCATTGGACAACATAAGTTGACGTGGACCATGACTTATGTCCAATATGATATCGTGTGACAAAGGGATTGTGATATGTTCTATAAGGTTACTTTGGGCTTTCAAAGTTATACTAATTGGGTAGTCATAATGGCTTGCTAGATTCCGCTTATGACTTACGGGTTCTGACTCGTTCGGACTCGTTGCCAACTTAGTATAATCCTATTGGGTCACACACAATAGATAGGATTGAATAAGGCACAGAAAACAGGAAAAACTGGATCCTGCTGGAAGGATCCGTACGGATGGTTTGGGAGCCACCCAACCAATCCGTACGGATGGTTTGTCCGGCCGAAAACAGTTTGTTTAAGACTTCTTGTTTGACAAGGAATTCTGATCCCAAAAGGAATTAGGTTTATACCGTATTATATATGTGTGCAGTCGGGTTTGAGAAACCTAATGGTTGATTTTAGAAATCATAACATGTTTGAGAAACAATTACACACATATAGAGGGGATTATTAGTTTTGAGATTGAGAATCATCATAACTCAATAATCAATGAAGCGAAATAATTCTTACGAAGAAATCGTTTCTTCATCAAGCCTTGGGTCTAGCAATCCAGATCAAGAAGGTGTTCTTGATATCCGTTCGACGTGTGGATACCGATAGAGGGTGTTTGCTTTAACACCTTAAAGTCTGTGTTCATGGATTCGATCTTCAAGGGTATGTTTCTTTCATCTTGTATTTAATTTGATCAACATGCACGGATCCGGGCTCTTGGGTGTTTGATTTTATCTGTTTATTCCGCTGCGCATGATGCATAAAAACCCAACAGTGGTATCAGAGCCCCGTTCGTTGTTGATTATTTTAGTATATCATGTTGAAATTGTTTAATTCGATTATATGATATCTACATGATAATAAGATGGATACGTGATTTGAGTTTGATATATGAGATATAAAGGTTTATGAGCATGACATGGGGATTATGTGATTATTATATTGATTTGATCCATATGAATAATTGCATGTTTGGGATATCAATATATAATTGGATTATGTGTATTGATAATTTGGATCTAATTTATATATTTAATAAATTGTTTATTCATGATATTGATTAGATCTAATTAAATTCGTAATCTGTAAATTCACGTTTCTGTAATCTGATTATGTACAAAAATGATATTGGATTTGGTCGAATTTCTGAAATTCTAAAAAAACTTGGAAATCTGGGATCCTACCAATGGATCCGTACGGATGGTTTGGATGATGCCAAACTGATCCGTACGGCTAGTTTGGAAATTCTCAGATTTGATTTTGTTTTCTGGTGTTCAGATTATTCTGTAAATTGTTTACAGAATTCGAATCTGGAAACTGGAAACTGCTTTCAGACGGCTGGTTTTCGAAACCGTGTTTCCTGAAACAGTTTTCGGCCGAAGAATTCAAAAGGAATTGCAGAAATCAGAGTTCTAAATAGTTTAGAACTGTTGTAATCTGTGAGATTAAGAGACAATGAAAGATCTTGAAACAAGTATCCAATCTATACGGGAATCTGGATGCCTTTTGGCTTAGTTTCGACCGTATAGAGAAGTTGCTTGGTTTCTTGATCTTAGCACGGAAATGTGGATGCCTTTTGGCTTAGTTTCGGCCGTGCGGTTTGTGCTTTCAATTTCAAGATGCTCTGCGGATACAGTTTCAGAATTCTGAAGAGTTCAGAGTTTATGTGACCTGTATGAAAGAGTTGTACGGATAAATCTGGATGCTTCCAGAAACATCCGTACGGATGGTTTGGGCATTACTGATTCTAATCTTTTTCAGATGGCAGGTTTTGGAAACCGTGTTTCCTGAAACATATTTCAGTTCAGAAGTCCAAACTGTTAAAGAGATCAGAATCTTAAAGGAGTTTAAGATTGGTGTAATCTCAAAGTTTCAGAATTACCCCTATACAAAGTGCAAATCGTTTGCAAGAGAAGGAAACTAAATTTGGATTAATTCATTGCATGGACCAATGGCAGGCTCACGCCTTGTTTCTGAGAATGCGAATGAAATATCCAATCTATAAATTGTTTACAGATAATTTAGATTCCGTCCCCATTATGTTGCTTCATAATTAAATTACAAGATTTTGCTTCTGTTAATTAATTGGATTAGTTAACATCATTATGCAAAGACTATATTATATTATGTTTCACATAATTAAATATATGATGCATATCTCTAAGCAAATAAACCTTCTTAAAACTTAAGTCATGTGCCAATCCATTATTAAAACACTTGTGAGTACACCAGGTATTTTTATGTGGGCTCTGCCAAAGCGAGGTGCATTAATTCTATCAGTGTATGAGCAAGATGAGGAATGAGAGTTTCCTATACGTTTAACGTGGTTTGACTTAATTAGGCTATCAAAAGACAAAGTTTTGGGCCTAAGGCACAAGATGAGATTAAAACATGTCTGACATAAGATGTCTAACAAATCTCATAAAGGATCTAAGAATCATATATGATATGATTGACAAAGAGTTGTCTACCTAATTAATTTAATTTTGAGCAGTATCGCCAAAGCGGACTTGAAATTAAATTAAAGTTGGATCTTAGCCTACTTAAATTATATTATACAATTGTTGAATTTGAAGGTGTATAATTTAGTGGGAGTATTTATGAAATACATTATATGTCTCTAAATGATAATGGTATGAAATATATGTGTATATTTATTTGCATATTTTGTAGAATGTCTTAAACTATAATCATGTATAATCACTGCAATAGACCCCACTTAAAAAGAATAAGATTAACTTCCTTGACCTAGTCATGAGCTTAAGAATTGTTCTAAAGCAAGAACGGAAGTTATGAATTCTTAATAAATCCTATTCCTAAGAAACCTTATGCCTTAAGGGTGGACAAAGACATTGATTAGAAACATGTGGATGATTCTATAGATGTCAACTGTCCTACAACTTGCTATCATGTGTTTGGAACTTTAGAAGTATCTAAAACGTATGAATGCTTATGCGATAAGAAATCTCGTAGGAAACGTTCCTACAAGCAAGAGAGGCAAATAAAGTTTGAGATTGATTAGAGCCTAACATTCATGTGATGAATGAAAGGTATGTTAATAAGTTCTCATGTTTTGAACATAGAGAAACATATTAATTACCTTAGATGGCTCGGTAATCAAGTTAGTTTGGAACTAACAACGGATTTGATATTGATTCATGAGCGACATTTGATGTTTAAAATGCTAAGTCTTAATATCAAATAGAAACATTCTCAAACTCTAAAGGTTAATAAGGACAAGGATTTAAGATAAAGGGAACACAAGAGTTGTCAAGCCTAAAGGAAATATTTGTGGCAAAACCTAAAATCCAAAGAATGTAAGGCAATAGGATTGACCGTTGGTGAAATTACAATTTGAATTAAAAGATCAAAAGGAAGGGTAGTTGGACTACCACTTCAAGTATTTATGTTAAAATTTTTACTTGTAAGGATAGAGATTAACCTATGTGGCAATAATGATGCAATGGTTGCAACATTAATCATAGGAACTTGCGAAGTGTCTTTACCTAATAAGTTCATATTTGTTTTGAACAAATGGTGCTATGTTCTTATTTTATGTAGAAATATTATTTTGGTTTCTTCATTAGAAGATTATGGATATTTCTTATTTCGAATAAGAAAGTGTTCCATTAAATATGATTTACCTTATTGTATTGCTAATCATATAATGGGACTTAATATCCTTATCTTGGAAGAACAAAATAATGAGCATAACGTAAATAATGGAAATCTGAATATAAGGATGTAATCGTTACATTCTTAAAAAGCATTAATGTCTATATCAAATGATAAGAAACACATATCTAAAATTCCATGGGACGGACTTTTAAATTCATATGATTTCGAATCATGTGATTGATGTGAATCTTAGAAATTGATCAAGATATCTTTTACTAATAGTAGTAAGAGGAAGTACTCTTTTGAACTTATACATTTTGATGTATGTAGTTTATTAAAGTATCAATGCTTAAAAAAGATTTCAACACCTCATGGCAAAAGTATTGATGTACTCTGATTAGATCAAAGTAATGAATATTTGAGCTTTGGACTCGATGAGAATTCTGCAGAAAGTCTGCAATTTAAGAAAAACAGAATCTGGAAACAACAGCCGTACGGATGATGTTCCAGAAGTTTACAGATTGTCTGTAAAACACAGTTTTTCGTCTCATAATAAGTCAAACTGATCTTTAATTAACCCTCTGGATTATGTGCTGGAAACAGCTGCGCTTGCACTAAATTGAGTTTCATCTAAGGACGTTAGACTGATGCCATATTGTTAGTACCCGATCTGAAAATGAGTTTATTAGGGCTTTACCAAAAATACAAGGACTTTATAGGAATTAGAAACCTTGTAAAGACTTGTCCCGGATTCCCGAAATACCTCATTTATGACAAAATCTATCAAAATAGGTAACTTATGGTTTCCTTAAAACCATGCAGAAACCTTAGCTTAAGAATCAAGTCAGCCAGCAGAATTGGCCACGCGGCCAACCTTGCCACGCCCCAACCTTGGCCACGCGGCCACTCTTGTCACCGGCTTAAGGCATGGCCAGGCGGCCAACCTTGCTCCGGATGATCCTGACCATCAGATCCTCCCATCAGTTTACTATATAAACTAATCTCAGCCTATTGGTTTGGAGATCCGAATTTGAGAGATCTTAAGGGACAATTTTGCTCCCAAATCAAGTCATTCAAGCCTCCAAAAACACTCTCAAGAATCCCAAAAAGATCCAAGGTTATTTCTTGCCAACAAAGGTAAGTTTTCTAACTTTTTCTTCATGTTCTTGTCATATTATTAGTTTAGATCCATAATATTCATATTCTTAATATGTTTATTCATGTGTTCTTCATAATATTCATGTTCTAACATCTTTATTCATATGCTTTGCATGTTCATTCATATGTCCATAGTATGTTCTTCGCATATTCATCATATTCTAGATTAAAACCTTATTTATGCTATATTTAGGGTTGTGATCTTCATGTTTACATGTTATTTCATAGCCGACGATGATCTAGGGTTCATCAACCCGAACATGATCTAGGAACTACTTCTAAACCCTAATCTTTAGGTAATTTCCCCCATCATTATGCATGATCCCGATTCTTCTGCCTATTCTAAATTCCTCTCGAACTACGTTGACCTGAGCTTCTCACATTGAGAGGAACGTAGGCAATCTTCGGATCCGGTCTAAATCACTAACACATTGCGTACACCGCATCATGATAGAAAGACCGATCAATTCGGGCAATAGGAGTGATAACGTAAATATTCTTCTCTTGTTGTAATTTGACCCCCGAACCCATTAACATGCTTTTTTCAATGTTTTGGCTATAATTAAAACGGCGTGGCGACTCTCATATTTTAATGTTACTATGAATATCCCAAATTCAAACACACGTATTCACAGTGGCGACTCTGCTGGGGACTGCTTTGAAACTTTTTCAAACTTAGTGGGTCTAACTTTCGTCACATCATGATGCTAGCCATGTTTACACATGCACACACTTGCCATGTTTACACATGCACACACCTGCCATGTTTACACATGCACACACTTTCCATGTTTACACATGCACACACCTGCCATGTTTACACATGCACACACTTGCCATGTTTACACATGCACGCACCTGCCATGTTTACACATGCACACTTGCCATGTTTTCACGTGCCCCCTACAGTTAAGCCATGTTTACACATGCACCCGCGCACTCCGCCATGTTAATGCTTGTACCTTGTACCTTGTACCATGTACCCTTGTTATCTTCGCTTTAGTATTAGGGTCAAACAAAACTCTGCTATGCTCCCTTGTACATTATTCTCTCTCTCTCTCTCTCTCTCTCTCTCTCTCTCTCTCTCTCATGCATTGCATTGCATCATCCTAACATTAAAAAACTTCTCTCTTTTCTCCCTAAAAAAAGAATTAGTTTCTTGCCACACACTACCACTAGTCTGTGTCAGCACTGCACAGGTCCCCATTACCCGGAGTATTCGATGTGCAGGAATTTGTGCGCTACTGTCGTACTCTTTTCGAGTCACTCGTCTACTCCACTCACCGTGTACATTCCACGAGCGGTGGGAACCTTTATCCTACCCGTGTCAACCCACACGTAGAGATTAGGACACTCCTTGGACCAACCATTTAGGATGTAAATAAATGCAAAACTTTTCGCAAAATAAAATGTGCATTGCATCTAGGCGATTTCTAAGGTCCATCGCTCATACCTTGGGCCATCTATCGAAATTCCTCATCTTGGCCTATCTAGGTTACCTACCCATCATTGCGATCCATTCGGGTCTACCCTTCATCTTGACCCGCTTTGGTCAAAATCCCACCAACCTTTGACCCCCTGGGTCAACCTTATAACCTTGGACCCCTTAGGTCAACTTTATCACCCCTCGACCTTTGACCCCTTAGGTCAACCTCATCCGCCTTTGACCTCTTAGGTCAACCCTTGACCTCCTAGGTTAACCTTACCACCTTTGACCTCTTAGGTCTACCCTTGACCCCTGGGTCAACCTTTGACCCCCTAGGTCAAACTTATCCGCCTTTGACCTCTTAGGTCAACCTTTGACTCCCTTAGTCAACCCAATCACCTTTGACCTCTTAGGTCAACCATTGACCCCTATGTCAACCTTATCCGCTTTTGACCTCTTAGGTCAATCTTTGATTCCATAGATGAACCCAATTACCTTTGACCTCCCGCTTAGGTCAAACCGTTATCTTGACCCACCTAGGTCATTATTTGACCCACCGTTGTCCAGACCAACCTAGGTCAACCCATCTCGACCCGTTTGGGTCCGCACACCATCCTCGAGCCATCTAGGTCAACTTGTCTGTCTTAGGATTAAAACTACCCCTTCACCTTTAACCCGTCGAGGTCAACCCTTGACCCGCTTAGGTCGATTTACCTATCTTGGATCCATCTAGGTCAATCTCCAACCTCCCTTGGTCAACTAACCCGAATAGGTTATCCTACTCGCTTTTGACCCGCCTAGGTCAAACCATGTCTATCCCGCTTAGATCATTCCATAGGCAACCCGCTACAACCCGCTATCTTGATCCATTCAACATATAGGTCAATCCAACCCTTTCGCAATTAGGTCGACCTATCCTTTACCCATCTAGGTCAACCCACCATCATCGATGCGATCTTCCTTGACCCACCTCTCGGCTTATTTAGATCAAACCTTAAGTCAAACCTTGCCCGACTCCTATAGGTCTTCCTCACCCATGCTTGACCAAGGACCGAGTCATCTCCCTCCTCTTGACCCCTATGGTCATATCTCACCTCTTTTTAAAAAAGTCTAACTTGACTCGAACTACGGCGACCTGAGCCTCTTATTGTGTGGGACCTCTCCCTCATGGTAAGGGGAACGTAGGCAACTTCGGCCCGGTCAAACTTTCAAATTCTTGTCAAAAATGCATTTCAAAGTGTGGAGACCGACTCTTTTCCAAAAGTGAATTTATAACGATGCCTTGTCATTAATTATAAATCTAAGCTCAATTCAAAGACATAATTCCCCCACAACTATTGTAGATCCTGCATCATGTCTGTTGAAAGGAACATCGAAGTTGCAAATGAAGCTATTACCCAAGGTCTCGAGACAACTCTCCACACCAATGCTGATCCCAATGAGCAAGCGCTCCATTTCGAGACCATCATCAACGAGCAAGCAACCCTCTTCCGGACCGTTCTCGACGAACAACAAGCCTACTTTGAGACTGTCCTCCTCAAGCAAGTTGACCGCTTTCAAAAAGAGATGTGCAAGGATCTAAAGGACACCGAGAAGCGCCTTCACTCTGATATTTATTGCATTTATGATTACCTCGGACGAGTTCTCCCTCTTGCTCAATTTCAACACCCGTACGCTCCTCAAATGTATGGGCCATCACAGATTTCCCCCGTTGGGATGCCTCCTAAGACTACTCATCAACGACAGGTACCGGTACCTGAACCACCCTCAAAGACAGTTCGGAAGGACGAACGCGAGTACAATGACTTGGGTATACCGTTAGCCAAACTCTTCAAAAGTCTTGTTCAAGCCGGCAAGTTGTCTCCTTTGTTCAACTATGAACCAAGTAGGGTGAAGCAAGGCTTGGATCCCTCCAAACACTGCCAATACCACCAGTACATTGGGCATGACACCGAAGATTGCCTCCAATTGAGGAGAAAGATTTAAAGCCTCATTGACAGCGGAGCCATCGCCCGCCAACGGAATACATGGGCATGGGCAAAAGAGGAAATTGGGGCTACCTCCTTTAAATAAAAGAAAATAAAAGGGTCATTCAGTCTTCGTTGGTTCTAGAGTGTCCTTAGTCAAAAGTCCACCTTGGACGATTTTTGTTTCTTTAAGTAAAAGTCCACCCCGGACTAGTCAGTTTAAATCTTTTAGTTCCAATAAAAGGGTCTTTATTTCTTTTCTTTTCTCTCTAGACTTGAGACATAAGCTTGCATATATCAATTTCATGCTATATCTTTATATGATGAATTAATCTTAATCTTACCCATTAATGACGACTCATTAAAAGGTAAATGGACCCACAAACCATTCACATAACTAAGTAAACGATTAATCTCAAAATAACAAATGCTTCGATCAATTGGGATGAACGAATCACTTTCTCTTCTCTCTACATTCTACCCCCATACGCTCCCTCTATACACTCACCCTTTGTACACACTTCATGTACACTCTCTATATACACCTTCTCCCATACACTATCCTCATACGCCTCTCATCCCACCATTAGACCCCTTTTTATAAGGTCGTGACAAAGAAATGGACTGCGGTTGCTCATCATCAAATAGACATCCATGCTGCCACAATTTAAAGGGTTGGTTAGTTCCCTTCATGAGTACTACATGCCGTTACACTGGGGCTGTCCGTATTCCATCGCAAATGTAAGACAAGTGCACGAAGTCATTCATGCCATTAATTGGTGCACGTGATAATCCAATGGAGCTCTACCGGTGAAAATCAAGGGGCTAGGATGCCCGCCGCCAGCAAAAGGCCGCTTGAACTATAAGGAAGCTACCTCACAATCGAGAGAGGCGAAAGCAAACTAGGGGCTTGTCTTGCCCAATGTTGCATGTACAAATATAAAAAAAAATAAAAAAATATGGCTCGCTAGGTTGAAACCCATAAGGGCGACCTAGACAAAAGTTAGAGCATTGCACAAAAAGAAGCCCGCTAGGTTGAAAACCCGAAAGGGCGGCCTAGGCAAAAAAAAGGGTGTGCACAAAGAGATAAAATAAAAAAAGAAAAAGAAAAATAGAAGGGGCTATTACCATGGAAAAGTAAAAGTCCCATTTTCTTTTCACCTCAAATGTTCTATTTTCCTTTCTTTCCTTACAAAGTAGATAAACGGCAGCAACCCATGACAACTACGATGGAGCAATCCACTGCAACAACTACAAAGGAGTAATCCACCGCAAATGAGCTACAAAGAACAACTCACCTCAAACGAACCTCACACCCCTAAACTCAAACTCCAACTTCATCGTCAACCGGGCAACCACTCAAAGCCAAACATAACCTACCTTGGGCCAACTTTCTTTCTTTTCTTTCCTCCCACACATACCCACTAAAACCCTACACCATCGTCAAGCGGGTCATCCCCGAACTACGCGGACCTGAGCTCCTCACCTTGAGGAGAACGTAGGCAACTTCCCGGTTCGGTCCAAAATATACACAACCCACCTTGAACCAATTTCCTTTCTCTTCTCTCTTCCCCATATATTTCTACTTCTGATCTCTTCACTCACAATTGATCAAAACATTTATTATTTCGAGACTACTTGTCTAAAACATAATCATAAGATGCATAACTAATCAACGAGGTCCATTCTCGAGCAATCAAATGAGAATCTTGAATAAAACAATTTTCAAATGTCTCGACAAGTCTTCTGTTCTACAATCTAGGAAAGAGCTAAACACTTACTTTCTGTCAAGCAGGGGCTTCCTTCCTTTTATATACACTCAGTTACCCAAAAAGTCAAAATGTGAGTACTATCTCTCTCTCTCTCTCTTACTCTCCCCAAAATGCCTCCGCATGTTCTCAAACAATTCTTTTTTCCTTTTTTGAGTCGACTGAATGATTTCAAAAAAAAAATAAAAATAAAAAAATTGACGCAAAAGAGATGCCCGCTAGATTGAAAACCCGCAAGGGCGGTCTAGGCAGGAAAAAGGGTGCGTCTTAAAAGAGGTAGGATACCCCGCTCTACGCAACTGGGGCTTCCCTAACAATAAAGGATCGACTATGTGGTTTCCCAGAGAATACCGAGGCGTCAACAAGGATACACTTAGAAGAGGGGCACCCCTCATCGTCTAACTCGGCACGCGACGACCTATTTGGATTGATTAGAATCATAATTAATTATAAGGCATCTGTATAAGATCATAACACTTTCATAAAGTTTTCTCCTCCCCGACACTTTGTTTATAAACCCGCACGCTCGGTCTCCACAAAATTGTAAAAACATCCTCGATCCATCTGAGACCCATCTCCGTGATTCTTGAGTTGACTCGATCCTTCACCCTATTTCCTACACAATAGGATACCCTTAGGTCCCAACCTACCTGGTTCAAAACCTTAGGTCCCAAGCCTACCCGGTCAGTCTTGCCTAAGTGACACCATAAACTCTCTAGGTCCCGAGCCTACCCGATCAGTCTTACCTAGGTCCCAAACCTACCCGGTGAGTCTTACCTACGTTACATCATAACCTCTTAGCTCGACCTTCCGCATGTTCGTAGCATGACCCCTTCGGCCTCAAACCGGTTCTACCCAAAACTTCAGACCTTAAACTAGTTAACCAAAGCCAAATCCTTAGGGTGACCCATTAGGTCCCGAACCTACCGGTCCCGAGCCTACCCGATCTCTTAGATCTCAAACCTACCAACACATACTCATCCTTACCTTGTCTAAGCAATGGCTCTCTTATCCTCCTCGTTCCAACCTTTTAGGTCTACTCAGTCTAACCTGTTGAGCGATCCCTGAGATCCCAAGACCATTCGAGTCTACCAAACACCTACCTTTTAGGTCTCTAGAATATCTGATTCATACCTTAGGCCTCAACCCCTAAACCTTTAGGACACAAGACTTTCTACCCTTTAGGTCTCTCACCTTACATCTCCACCCTTTGAACTCTTTGATTCCCAAGCCTACTTGGTCCAATTAAAAGCGACGCATCTACGTCTCCCGACTCCCGTCATATCCAAGCCATGGCCCTACCACTCTTAAACCTACCAAGTACCAACCTAGTGTCACTCCTTAGCTTCAAAAGACTTCCTAGTCTGACCTTCAACCCCTTAGGTCTCTAACCTACTTAATCCGAGCCGAGTCCAAACCTCGCCACCTACGAGGTCCACCCTTGAACTCCATGGATCTCAAACCTTTCTTCCCCACGAGTCCAAACCTCAAACATGCTCGAACGCATAGGATCTTCCGCATACCGTGACATGCCATAAAGATATCAAAACCCGTCCGGTCAAAACTTGTCCGCTTAACACCTTTGGGTCCCATCCCTAGCCTACCTTCACAATCGCCAAACGAGTTTGGTCACGTGCAATGACCTCTAAGACAAAATTCGGTCCTAAGCATACCCAATCCAACTTAGACACCTATTGTACTCGAGCAAAGTCTTGGACACTCAATCCCTTTACCTAAAGCGCCAACGTGGTCACATATCCAGACCATCTCCCGCACATGGTTCGCACCTAGCACACCTTTAGACCCAAACCCGCCATGTCTGCCTTACACCCTTAACTGGTCCCAATCCGTTGCTCCTTGGCCGACCTCAAGCCTGCCTGATCCTAACCCATAACACGGTTTCTCTAGGACAAAGGACTTACCCGCTTAAAAACCTTATGTCCTAACGCTACCCTGCCTAGCCTTCAATCTCCTAGATCTCACGCCTACCATTCCATTAGGCCCCGGTCTCCTTAACACATGTCTGAGTCTTACCCTAGCTAAACCCTAGCACTCTAGCCTAGGTCTAATCTATCGAGCCTATCCAGCCACGAGGTATCAAGCTCATTTGCCCCAAACCGCAACACTCTTAGACCTCAAACTTGCTCGGTCTAAACCAAGAAAAACCTTCAAATGCTTTCGGTCTCCAAACCCTAGCCTTAAACCTAGGTAAACACATTCTCTAAACCCTAGCCTCGAGCCTAGGTAGTCATATCATTCTCTCTGAACCCTAGCTTCAAGCCTAGGTAATTACATCCTTTCAAACCCTAGCCTAAAGCCTAGAAAGTTAAATCCATCTTAAACCCTAGCCTAAAGCCTAGGTAGCTACACCATTCCTAAACCCTAGCCTTGATCCTAGGTAGTCACATATCCTATCTAAACCCTAGCCTTAAGCCTAAGAAACCACAACATCCCCTTTAACCTAGGTAAACACATTCTCTAAGTCCTAGCCTCAAGCCTAGGTAGTCATATCATTCTCTCTGAACCCTAGCCTCAAGCCTAGGTAATTATATCCTTTCAAACCCTAGCCTAAAGCCTAGGAAGTCACATCATTCTTAAACCCTAGCCTAAAGCCTATGTAGCTACACCATTCCTAAACCCTAGCCTTGATCCTAGGTAGTCACATATCCTATCTAAACCCTAGCCTTAAGCCTAGGAAACCACAACATCCCCTTTAACCCTAGCCCAAATTCTAGGGAATTTCCAAAGCCCGTATGCAACATCATTTCCAAATTCCCGAAACCCTAGTCTCGAAACCTAGGAAATTTACAATCTCAATTCTCCGTTTTATTGAACCCTAGTCCAAAAACCTAGGATATAATGCCCTGTCCAAAACTCAATCAACCCTAGCCTCAAGCCTAGGAAGCCGCATTTGCTCTAAACCCTAGCCTCGAACCTAGGTAGTCGCATTCGCTCCAAACCCTAGCCTCAAGCCTAGGTAGTCGCACTCTTTCTAAAGCCCTAGCCTCAAGCCTAGGTAGAAATTATCCTCTTTAAACTCTATCATCAAGCCTAGAAAGTCACAACCCTTTCAACTCCCAGCCTTAGGTCTAAAGCCAACGCCTTTGCAACCTCTGAACCTACCACAACTCCAAGCCCTAGCCTCGAAGCCTAGGATATTTCTAAACCCTAGTCCCGAACCTAGGAGAGTCATGGTCCTTAAACTCCAGTTTCCAAACCCTTGTTCGAAACCTTAACATCTAGGAAGTTCCCAAGCCTCAATCTTTCCAAACCCTAGCACTAAGCCTAGGATAGAATACTCTCCTCATGCTCCAATCCCTAGCCCGTAAGCCTAGGAAACCCACATTATCTCCAAGACATAATCTAAAGCCCAAGAAGCCGGGACATCTTTGGCATTCCTATCTCAAGATTAGGAGATCACCATCTTCTTTATTTCCTTTCCTTAAAAAAGGCCTTAGGTCATACCTCTAGGCAACCAAGAAAAATGTCCCTTACCTAACACCTTGGTCTCGATGGCTCGTAGCCTCATCCCCTCCTAAATTAGGATAAGCGGAACCTAGATCATGTTTCCCATATTAGCAACTCCCCGAGAGTCCATCTCCTTCGCGTCTCCCTAAAGGTCGTTTGCCCTTGTGACTCACCAAAGAGTCCCTTGTGACTCCCCGAGAGTGTATCACCTTTGTGACTCCCCGAGAGTCCGTCACCCTTGTGACTTCCCGAGAGCCTATCACCTTTGTAACTCCCCGAGAGTTCATCCCGTTTGCGACTTCATAACAATCCATCATCTTTGCCTCCACATGCAAAATTTCAGTTTTACCCCTAGTACATTCCCCTTTGATTCATTTTGGGTGCCATTAGCGCTATTTTTGACTGATGTTCATTATCTTTGGGTACGAGAAGCCTCTTAGAATTTCCATTCTTCACCGAATATTTGCTTAGGATTCGTATGGTTGTAGAGACTTCGGCGCCTCTATGACATACGCATCCTAGATCGATCGTGATTGGCAGAAGCCTCGGCGTTTCTGTTTGCGAGAGATCCAGCATCTATTATTTTAGCATTTCCTAATATCTGCTTAGGATTCGTATGGTTGTAGAGACTTCGGCGCCTCTATGACATACGCATCCTAGATCGATCGTGATTGGCAGAAGTCTCGGCGTTTCTGTTTGCGAGAGATCCAGCATATATTATTTTAGCATTTCCTAATATTTGCTTAGGATTCGTATGGTTGTAGAGACTTCGGCGCCTCTATGACATACGCATCCTAGATCGATGGCGATTGGCAGAAGCCTCGGCATTTCTGTTTGCGAGAGATCCAACATCTATTATTTTAGCATTTCCTAATATTTGCTTAAGATTCGTATGGTTGTAGAGACTTCGGCGCCTCTATGACATACGCATCCTAGATCGATCGAGATTGGCAGAAGCCTCGGCGTTTCTGTTTGCGAGAAATCCAGCATCTATTATTTTAGCACTTCCTAATATTTGCTTAGGATTCGTATGGTTGTAGAGACTTCGGCGCCTCTATGACATACGCATCCTAGATCAATCGCGATTGGCAGAAGCCTCGGCATTTCTGTTTGCGATAAATCCAGCATCTATTATTTTAGCACTTCCTAATATTTGCTTAGGATTCGTATGGTTGTAGAGACTTCGGCGCCTCTATGACATACGCATCCTAGATCGATCGCGATTGGCAGAAGCCTCGGCGTTTCTGTTTGCGAGAAATCCAGCATCTATTATTTTAGCATTTCCTAATATTTGCTTAGGATTCGTATGGTTGTAGAGACTTCGGCGCCTCTATGTCATACGCATCCTAAATCGATCGTGACTGGCAGAAGCCTCGACGTTTCTGTTTGCGAGAGATCCAGCATATATTATTTTAGCACTTCCTAATATTTTCTTAGGATTCGTATGCTTGTAGAGACTTCGGCGCCTCTATGACATACTCATCCTAGATCGATTGTGACTGGCAGAAGCCTCGGCGTTTCTGTTTGCGAAAGATCCAGCGTCCATTATTTTAGCGCGATCGGCAGAAACCCGGCCGTTTCTGTCTGCGCTTACCTCAGCGTTTATTACTCCACCTCAGGATTATTTAGACAACATAGTCTTTATTGTCCCATTATCCCTCTTGCTTCAAATGACTTCATTTCCTAACGAATGTTCGTTCTTCATACAGGATAGTGCCCGTAGGTTTATTATCCCTAGCAGAAGTCCGATAACTCGTTTTTCCCCAGTCGCTCAGAACTACGACCGGCTTGATTCCTCCGAGGATACGTAGGAAACCTGAAAAGGTTCAGCCATCCGACCGACACGGTCATCTATCATCCCCAGCAGATGCACTTTCCCCAGCAGAAGATGTTGCTCCCCATCATAGGACAATCATTCTCAATTTCCCCATCAGATTTGAACTACGTTTGGCTTGATTCCCCCGCGGATACGTAGGTCGCCTGTCAAGGTTCAGCCATTCCCTTACCTTTCATCTGTTTTGAAACTCATGTTTCAGAACGGATCCTTCTTTTATCGTCGACCCCACATTGCCTTGCAAGAATCGTCGCCGAGGGGATACTGTTAGTACCCGATCTGAAAATGAGTTTATTAGTGTCACGCCCCGGAAATCTCAAAATCCATAAATATAAAATTTACATAATATACATCTCCAAAATACAAAATACCAAACACAGGCGCGTGAATTCAACTATGAAATCTATACCATCAAGCAACACCTCAACGAGATTATAACTCGAAGACTAGAAACAAACGCGGAAGCAAGAACAACTATTAACAAAAATACCCAAAGTGCAACCGTATATACAAAACACTGAACGACTACGAACCCACAATAATATGCGTAAAGGCTCCGAAGGGCAACTATCCCAAATGCGACCAACCTGCTCAGAAGATTCCCGCTACAACGGACCTCACAACGCTACCACTTGATTTCCTGGGGGGGGGGTTAAGGAAAAACAATTTGAAACAAGAAACGGGGTGAGATAAAATCTCAGTAAGTTACTAAATGCATCTACATGGCATAATATCATGCAAATCAATTATATAACTGAGCAAGTAAATCATATAACAATAAATGAGAAAGCTCCCTATCGCCAACCGTCCCATACCAGTTGGAAATAACGACTAACTCATCATGCAGCACATAAGACTGAAATAAACATGTTACAAAGGATACTGAGCCAAGGTTTCACCAAACTAATAGAACAATCGCTGCGCAGCTTCAACCGATCAACCAATCAACAATAGCAGTATAACAACTGAAGAGAACCCCGGTCAGAACCGACCAATCAATCAATCAACCTATCAAGCCATCTTCATAGTAGCATAAAAGCTGAAGAGAATACCCCCGGTACCAGAACCAATAACAAAGTAACGTGCCACAAAGGGCGGGAGCCATGCCACAAAGTCATGCTCCAAAACTGTTGGGTTTCGATCAAACATGCGCAGCGGAATTTAGCATTTAAAATTTTGAAACCCAAAGCCATGGATACGTTCATATGATTAAATCAAATACGACATAAGAAAAAAGGAATAAACTAACCCTTGATGGCTATCAAATTCTCTTGGTCTTTGGTGGAGGTTTGAAGACTTGATCACGATCACAAAGCTTGAACACGAACTTTGAAGATGATGATTTTCACCCTCTAGCGGTATCCACACTTCGAACGAATATCAAAGGAGCTTCTTTGATCTTGGTTTCTAGATCAAATTGTGAAACACTTTTCCACAATCAAAAGAACTATATGGAATTTATTTTGTGTATTATTTTGTTCCTCAACCAAGAATGTCTTAGAACAAAATAAACCCTCTCTCAAACTCTTTGAGACTCACAAAATCATTAGCTTAGAGTGCTGGCCAAATTTGGTCTTTTATACACAAGTATGACCTATTCCAAATAGGAAACTTGTGTCAAAATCCGTCCAAAATTCGTTTCCTAATCAAATTAGGAATCTGCCACCCGACAGTACTGTGCGGCCGCCCAGAATGCACTGTGCGGTCGCACAACTATCTGAAACAAAACTGGTACAAAAATGGGCTAAGTGTGCGGCCGCCCAGTCCATACTGTGCGGTCGCCCACTTCCCCAGAATGTCCAGAATTTCCAAAATTCCAATATAGTCCTTTTAAAGATTCGTTCTATTGTGTGTGACCCTCTAGGATTATACTAAGTTGGCAATGGGTTCAAACATGAAACCATAAGATATGATTAGGTTCTAGCAAACCGTCATACCTACCCAAATAGTATAACTAGATACAAGTTCGCATTCCTTTAGAATATGTCATAATCCTTTTGTCTACGATGTCATTGAACACAAGTCATGGTCAAAGAGTCAACTTGTTTTGTTCAATACTTTCTCGATTCCGAATATGTTGATAATCCAAATGACATTGATCCAATCAATTCATTTGAGTCCGGCCGAACATTTCATCAACATCATTCCTATGAGAGGCCCAAGCTTGACATCTCTCCGAGGAGGGACAAATCCATTTAGCTTATTATTCTTCCCTACGTGAATCTGATTATGCCAATCATACCCTTTATAACTACTCAGTTAAATGTAGCGTTTGAATATGTCAAACATAATGTTCATCAAGTGGAAGACTATAATAACTTCATGTCTAAGGATTCAAATGACATAACTAATATGAGATATATGTTCGACATAGACCATGACATAAATCTCATACAGCGGGTCATGTCCAGTACCTTGTTCCAAACAAGTACCCATAAATCTAACATGATCATCGCATGATCATTTAGCCTTTATACTAGTGCTTAACAAGTACTAGGGACGGAGATTATTATAAGTAAACATGAACAATAATAATAATCAAAACATCTCTTTATTGATATGAAATAAATGATAACAATTACAACGTTTATTAAACGTGCCTAGGGCACCACTACCAACAATCTCCCACTTGCCCTAGGCCCAATCTCCCATGTATCTAATACCCATGGACCTAACATGACCATCATGTTTAGCTTGTGGAAGTCCCTTTCTTAGCGGGTCCGCAACATTGTCATCAGTCGGTACTCTGCATATATTTACGTCTCCCCTATCAACGATCTCTCGAATTATATGAAAACGCCTAAGTATGTGTTTGGATTTCTGATGTGCTCTTAGTTCCTTTGCTTGAGCAATAGCACCATTATTGTCGCAATAAAGGTCTATTGGACTAGCAATACTAGGAACCACTTCAAGTTCAGTTATGAACTTCTTAATCCAAACAGCTTCCTTTGCAGCATCTGATGTAGCAATATACTCAGCTTCTGTTGTAGAATCAGCGGTTGTACTTTGCTTGGAACTCTTCCAGCTTACAGCTCCACCATTTAACATAAACACAAAACCCGATTGCGATCGGCTATCATCTTTGACAGTTTGGAAGCTTGCATCCGTGTAAACATTTACAACGAGATCATCTTCCATTCCTCCATAGACCAAAAACGAGTCTTTAGTCCTTCTTAAGTACTTAAGAATCGCTTTTACAGCTATCCAGTGATTTTCGCCAGGGTCGGATTGGAATCTACTTGTCATGCTCAAAGCATAAGACACATCCGGCCTAGTACAAATCATGGCATACATGATGGACCCAATTGCCGAATCATATGGAACATCATTCATTTTCTCACGCTCATCTTTTGTCTTAGGACATTGAGTCTTGCTTAGAGAAACTCCATGTAACACGGGCAAGGTGCCTCTCTTAGAATTTTCCATACGGAATCTTCTAATGACCTTGTCAATGTATGTACTTTGGCTTAAACCAAGTAGCATCCTTGATCTATCTCTATAGATCTTAATGCCAAGTATATATGCGGCTTCACCCATATCTTTCATTGCGAAGCACTTTCCTAACCAAGTCTTCACAGACTGAAGTGTAGGAATGTCGTTTCCAATGAGCAATATGTCATCCACGTATAAAATAAGGAATAGCACTATGCTCCCACTAATCTTTTTATATACACAAGGCTCATCTTCGTTCTTGATGAAACCAAACTCTTTGACCGATTCATCAAAACGGAGATTCCAACTCCTTGAAGCTTGCTTCAACCCATAGATGGATCTTTGCAATTTGCATACCTTAGAATCTTGTTCAAAACCTTCTGGTTGTGTCATATACACATCCTCTTGGAGTTTTCCATTCAGGAAAGCGGTTTTGACGTCCATCTGCCATATTTCATAGTCATGATATGCGGCAATGGCAAGCAAAATTCTTATAGACTTGATCATTGCTACGGGTGAAAAGGTCTCATCATAGTCAATACCATGAACTTGCCTATAACCCTTCGCTACAAGCCTAGCTTTGTAAGTATGCACCTTCCCATCCATGTCAGTCTTTTTCTTGAAGACCCATTTGCATCCTATGGTTTTTACACCTTCGGGCGCATCAATCAAATTCCAAACTTGATTGTCTTGCATGGATTGCAATTCGGATTCCATGGCTCCAAGCCACTTGTCCGAATCAGGAGAAGACATCGCCTCTTGGTAGGTTGACGGTTCATCATTCTCAATGATTTCTACCTCATTACTATCCGTTACGAGAAATCCATATCTCTCGGGCTCGGATCGTAACCTACTAGATCTGCGAGATGCTTGTGTATTTTGAACAGGTTCCACAACTCCTTGTGGTTCTTGTTCTTGTTCCACTATTGGTTCAATGTTATTTTCTGGGTCTCGAATTTCTTCAAGATTTATTTTACTCCCACTGATTTCTTTGGATAGAAACTCTTTCTCTAGAAAGACAGCAGTTCGGGCAACAAACACTTTGTTGTCCTCTCGGTTGTAAAAGTAATATCCTTTAGTTTCCTTAGGATATCCCACGAAAATACATTTATCAGATTTGTGTTCTAGTTTGTCAGAGATAAGTCTCTTGACATAAACTTCGCAACCCCAAATCCTCATGAAAGATAAACTAGGTTTCTTTCCACTCCACATCTCATATGGAGTCTTTGGAACTAATTTAGTTGGAACTTGATTTAGTGTGAAAGCAGCGGTTTCTAGGGCGTAACCCCAAAAGGATATTGGAAGATCAACTTGACTCATCATTGATCGAACCATATCTAACAAAGTCCGATTTCTCATCTCATACATACCATTCCATTGTGGTGTTCCGGGCGGAGTCAATTGTGAAACTATTCCACAATTCTTTAGATGATTATCAAATTCTTGACTTAAGTATTCACCACCTCGATCTGATCGAAGTGCCTTTATACTTTTGCCAAGTTGTTTTTCTACTTCATTTTGAAATATTTTAAATATCTCAAATGCTTCACTTTTATGTTTCATTAGGTAAACATACCCAAATCTACTATAATCATCAGTGAAGGTTATGAAGTATTGAAATCCTCCCCTAGCATTGCTACTTAATGGTCCGCATACATCGGAATGTATATAAGTCGCTTGCCCTTTCACCCAACTTGGTAAAAGGTGTCTTAGTCATTTTTCCAAGAAGACATGACTCACAAGTATCATATGACTCTAAGTCACATGAACCCAAAAGTCCGTCCCCATGGAGTTTTGAGATACGCTTCTCATTAATATGACCAAGACGGCAATGCCACAAATAAGTATGATTTACATCATTAGGTTTAGATTTCTTATTTACATGATAGACATTATTTTCATTCTTGACATCCAAGATATAAAGGCCATTAAATGAATTAGCAATACCATAAAGCACATCATTTAAATAAATAGAAAATTTCTTATTCTCAATAAGAAACTTAAAACCTTCATTATCCAAACAAGAAATTGAAATAATATTTCTGCTTAAATCCGGAACATAATAACAATTGTTCAAAACAAGAATTCATCCGGAAGGTAAAGTGACTTCATAAGTCCCTACGGATAATGCAGCAACTCTTGCTCCATTCCCCACGCGTAGATCTACTTCACCTTATTTAAGCAGTCTCCTATTCTTTAATCCCTGCACATTTAGACAAATGTGAGAACCACATCCGGTATCCAATACCCAAGAATCAGTGGTAGAAAGGAGAATATCTATCATATAGATACCTGAAGTCGACGCAGCCTTGCTGCTCTTCTTCTTCTTTTGCTCTTCCAAGAAAGCCTTGCAATTACGTTTCCAATGACCAATTTCTTGACAATGGAAACAGATTGCATCCTTTTGTGAATCGGGTTTTGCCTCAGAAGCCTTGGCAACCTTTGCCTTGCTTATCTTGGGTTTGACAACTTTTGCCTTACCCTTGCCTTTGGCACCAGGCTTCTTCCCATCATGAACCAAGATCACGGGAGAACCTTTCTCCACAATTTTCATCTCTGCAGTTTTGAGCATCCCATGCAACTCAGAGAGATTCTTATTCATTCCATGCATGTTATAATTCATTACAAACTGATTATAACTTTTAGGCAATGAATTAAGAATGAGATCCGTGGCTAGCTCCAATGGGATTGGATAGCCAAGTTTCTCAAGGTGCTCTACATAACCTTTCATTTTAAGAAAGTGAGGACTCACTTGTTGCCCTTCATTCATTTTACTAGTAGTGAATGCAACAATGGTCTTGTACCTCTCTTGCCTAGCTTGCTCTTGAAACATGGTCCTCAACTCCACGCCTATCTCATAGGCTTCCAAATGTTCCAAACTTTGTTGGAGTTTTGAACACATAGCGGCAAGCATGAGACAACTTACATCTCTAGAATCATTACAATGTTTCTTGTAATTGTCTCTTTCTACCCTAGGGGCAGTAGGCGGTGGTTCAGCGGGGAGAGGCCCATCGAGAATGTACAACTTATCTTCTTGCCTAAGAACAATTCTTATGCTACGGATCCAATCCATAAAGTTGGTACCATTCTCTTCGAGCTTATCCTTCTCAAGGATCGATCGCAACGACATTGATTGAGTGTTATTAGTCATTATCTACAAATATGCAAAAATTTCCAAAATTTAATAAGTACCGATTTTCATTAAAGATATAAATAATGTATTTTTCAAACAAAATACTACCACTAAATTATATAACCTTCATATACATCCAATGTATAATATAATTTAAATGGGTTAAGATCCCGCTTTAATTTAATTTTAAGTCCGCTAAGGCGGATTACACAAAATCAAATTAATTAGGTAGACAACTCTTGTCAATCATATCTCATATGACTCTTAGTTCCTTTTATGAGATTCTTTAAGAAATCCAATTTCAAAAAGCATGTTAAACCTCATCTTTGCCTAGGCCCAAAACTGTTTTGACGCCCAATTAAGTCTAACCATTTTAAACGCATAGTTAATGTGTCCCGCTAGGGCGTGCCCACATTATCTATCTTGCTCATACATAAATAAATTTAATGCATCTCGCTAGGGCGAATCTACATTAGAGTCACTTATGTACTAACATGTGTTTTAATCATGGCCTGGCAATAAAAGACTTAAAACTTTCTTTGAAGGTTCATCACATATAGCATATAACACATTTATGAGCACATAATATAAACATGTTACACATCAAGTTTAGCCACTAAATTAATCCCCATTAATTTAAACATGGTATTTATGTGTCATTAGTTTCTCTATAATTATGAGGATGAGACTATTTGAACTTTGGTCATTATCTCCAAATCAAGACAACAAGAAGTGCGGTCGAACTAAGCCATTAGGCAACCACAATCCCGCACTAATTCAAGAGACCAAGAAAGTAGTCCATGTGGCCGAAACTAAGCAATAGATGGTCTCGATGAACTTAGGCCAATTGCATTCACAATTCCACATGGATCTCCAAACTTTGAATCAAGAACTTTGTTTCTCAATTTTAGCAATTATGAACTCTTCATAATTCTAACTTCGTTTTATCTTTGAAACTTTGATTGCGATCAATTTTGGGAAACACAATCTCGATGAACGCAGATTAGCCATCCAAAACTTGAACCAATCTAGGAATCACAAGATTAAAACAAATAGGAAAATCAAACCCCAAAATCCATACACAAACCAACTACCCAAAACCCATTCCAGATCAGCAAGTCTGGACTGGTTCTGTTACTGGTTCTGTTGAATCTTTTGAAAAAATCCAGATTCTAGTTTTCAACCAAAATCAGACCTTCTGATCCCCATGTGCGGCCGCCCAAAAACCCTTGTGCGGTCGCCCAAAATTGTGCGGCCGCCCAAGGCGTTTTGTGCGGTCGCCCAGTGCCATCAGAATGTGCAGAATTTTCAAAGTTCGAAAATTTTGTCTCAAAATCGTTTTTCCCCGATTATTAAAACTTTGATCCAATCAAAAATTAATAATCAACAATTCTGAATCCACAATAATTTATTTATTGCGATTGAATCGTGCGATTAAAGTTGTATAACAATAAACCACATAAAATCACCTAACACATAAACATCACATATTCCAATATTCATATCATGCAAGGCACATAAATAATTTATATACACAACACGTCAAAATCCGTCCAAAATTCGTCTCCTAATCAAATTAGGAATCTGCCACCCGACAGTACTGTGCGGCCGCCCAGAATGCACTGTGCGGTCGCACAACTATCTGAAACAAAACTGGTACAAAAATGGGCTAAGTGTGCGGCCGCCCAGTCCATACTGTGCGGTCGCCCACTTCCCCAGAATGTCCAGAATTTCCAAAATTCCAATATAGTCCTTTTAAAGATTCGTTCTATTGTGTGTGACCCTCTAGTATTATACTAAGTTGGAAATGGGTTCAAACATGAAACCATAAGATATGATTAGGTTCTAGCAAACCGTCATACCTACCCAAATAGTATAACTAGATACAAGTTCGCATTCCTTTAGAATATGTCATAATCCTTTTGTCTACGATGTCATTGAACACAAGTCATGGTCAAAGAGTCAACTTGTTTTGTTCAATACTTTCTCGATTCCGAATATGTTGATAATCCAAATGACATTGATCCAATCAATTCATTTGAGTCCGGCCGAACATTTCATCAACATCATTCCTATGAGAGGCCCAAGCTTGACATCTCTCCGAGGAGGGACAAATCCATTTAGCTTATTATTCTTCCCTACGTGAATCTGATTATGCCAATCATACCCTTTATAACTACTCAGTTAAAAGTAGCGTTTGAATATGTCAAACATAATGTTCATCAAGTGGAAGACTATAATAACTTCATGTCTAAGGATTCAAATGACATAACTAATATGAGATATATGTTCGACATACACCATGACATAAATCTCATACAGCGGGTCATGTCCAGTACCTTGTTCCAAACAAGTACCCATAAATCTAACATGATCATCGCATGATCATTTAGCCTTTATACTAGTGCTTAACAAGTACTAGGGACGGAGATTATTATAAGTAAACATGAACAATAATTATAATCAATACATCTCTTTATTGATATAAAATAAATGATAACAATTACAACGTTTATTAAACGTGCCTAGGGCACCACTGCCAACAAAAACGTCTTAACAAAGAAGAGTTCAACAACAATAAACACAAGGAGTTTCTCACAAAAGAGCCCAGCAACATTGACCATTAAAACATAATGATTCCAAGATAAGGCACGTACATAATACATCCTAAATATGATACCCACAAGTTAATCATAAAGAGGACAACCCAAACAGTCGCTCACAAATGGCACAATGACTATTACCAAAATGACCCTAAACATTTACTCATAAAGATATACTAGGACTATGAACTCAACCATCTCATCACACCTGGAATTCCAAAGTAGGAAATCAGAATGAATACACCTTAAGGTTAATCAAACCGTAGGTACCCAATTGCCAATTCACGCTTTACCTCCGTTCGTAACGAACCAATTCTAAACATCCCAAACGAATCCAAAAGGTTACACTTATTAGAACATGATCACGACCAGACTAAACCTACACTTTCGTGTTCAATAACAACCCTCTAGGTACTATAGGACATCGCCTAAAACCTAGACCAAGTCTTACTCGAAAATCAATTCGATTGGAACAATCACGAACACATCATAAGATGCACAAACATTCCCAAACAATACTTGATCAAATTACATAATACCATTGTTCACAAAGGAACCAATTTCGATTACTAAAGTGTTCCACGGTGCCCAACTAAGTCAACTAGAATAGTACTACGGAACCTAGACCGAGACTACACCTTGATCTTAAACCTCAACGAAAAGACAACCATTATTATCTAGAACCATCCGGCCAATAGAACCATTTCATAGTACTCAAAAAGAGCTTTCCAACGACAGTTTACACGTCCAAAACGGAGTCCGGACGAAGAAGTTATGGCCTCCGGAAGATTGAACGTAAAACGGACAGATTGAAAAAGAAGAGGGTGCGCGCGCCCCCTCCAAAAACGGTGCGCGCGCCCCCTTTGATCAGAAGGTTGCGTTTTTGAAGCAGAAAAGGGTGCGCACGCCTCCCAAAACATGGTGCGCGCGCCTCCTTGCCCGGAGGGACAAAATCCGGCCAAAATTCTGGGTATCTTCCAAAAATCGACCCAAACTAAAACCAAACCAAAATCTAACACATCCAACAAGTATAACAAGGTACTAGAACAACTTATAAGTCTAAAATGACTCATATAACATCTATTAGACAACCTAAACCAAGAGATGATTCAAACACCCAATTCTCACCAAAAATGGGTAAATTACAAATAAATTCTAAATCAACCAAAAAAGCCATATATAACAATTAGAGCATCAATGGAGTTAAAGATGAACATTTTTAGCATAAATGGGGGAAAAGTAACTTACCCGGATTTTATCAAAGGTGACGGAACTCGAAATTTCTTAGCTTCCTACGATCCTATCGACGATCTAAACATGTTTCATGTTATGAGAAATGAGAAATAATGAGGGGAAGATAGCTAGAATGAAGAGAGAAGGGAGAGAGAAATTTCTTACCTTTTCCCATGGAAATAGAGAGAGAAACTAGTGTGTGTGTGTGAGGGAAGAGGGAGTATGCAGGAGAGTGAGGGAGGGAGAGGGAGGTGAGGGAGTAATTGAAGAAATAATTCAAAAGTTACACTTAGACCCCATCTTCCACTACCTACACAACTAACACAATAATTAAACTTCCCACTAATAACTAAGATCCAATACTCTACACTAGCACAATTAACCGATTAAATGCTAGGCACGAAATTATTACGAGACACAAAATGCACACATAATTATTTAAATAAATAAATAATTTAACTAAATAAATAAGCAATAAAT
Organism: Campanula takesimana; assembly: GCA_026119855.1. Taxonomy (NCBI): domain Eukaryota; kingdom Viridiplantae; phylum Streptophyta; class Magnoliopsida; order Asterales; family Campanulaceae; genus Campanula; species Campanula takesimana. The sequence goes on along the minus strand of JAOWBW010000357.1, from coordinate 82,863 downwards.
AAATAATTAAATATTTATTTCTAAGAAAATAGAGGCGGGTTTTCGGGTCGTTACAATCTACCCTCCTTAAAAAGAATTCGCCCGCGAATTCACTCATCAAAATCACAATGCGCGGTTATAATTAGGCGACAAAATATCAATTCGCATAAAGCACTCATAACCTCTATCAAGTACCAATTAAATATTTCATACATCGTCCCCACGACTCAAATAAACCGACACATTTGAACACATACGCATCTCAAGTATACTCGTATCAAACATTCTAAAGTTAACTTCCTCTTTCATCCCGAATTTCAGATTCTCAAGACTATCACTTGTTCACCAATTCTAAGACATAGCTGATTCGATCCTGATTAGCATTACGCTCTCCATCAACCCTTAAATCATCAACATCCATAAGTTTTACTCTTCCGGTTCATCCGCACGCATTGACGATCTATACATCAACCCACGTAATCATACTACTACCCGAATAAATAAGTGAAGGAATAGGGCTAACGATTACTGTCACCCAATAACTCAATGATATAATCAAAAATCTACTGTTATCAACTATCCGGTCAAATGCGATTCCACTACCACACTCACTTTCCTTATAAGATAAAACATAATATAGTCATAACCTTTGAATTCCTCAACTACTAGCCTTACCTCATACTTAGTTTTCTAAGGAAATATATCCATCAACTTTTGATAGTCCGATATCATAACGTTTCAACTTGGTCCCAAAATAAAATATAATATAACCCGCTAAGGTAAAAACCACTAAAATCACAACCAATTCCAAGTCACAGATAGCTCCACTTATCAAGCGTTAATCCTCAAAATATATGCAAATACTTTATCGCCCAAAATCGCAGAATCCAGATTACTCTTAAACACAATTCTCGAGATACTACAAACTCGTCTTATTCACAACCTTAATTATACCGCAAAGATACTTCCATTAGAAAATCGCATACTTAATATTACTTCCCAGAAATTCAAAACATTAAACAATTTTGAGCTTACACAACTTCTTAAACTATGAAAAGCTAAAGAAATTTCTCATCCTTCAAATGTTCACCGCGTGACTATATCTCTAAGGATTACCATTAAAGTAGCAATTGTAACGATCCGAACTTTTCACAATCTTTATTTTCATAAATATCAATATATTGCAACTTACAACTCTAAAAGATATTACAAATGATCACTAACAATCCGAAATATTCAATAAACCGCTCCGTCCCAATACAGAATCATAGTATCCTTTAATATGCCAAAGTATCTATACTCAACTTCCTTTACAAATCCTTAATCCAAACGAGAACGCCACTAAGAAAAGATTCAGAACCAAGTGACAACTGTTTAACTAAAACCCAAAAATGCCTTTAATATTGCTCGAGAATTTCTTACTTTCTCAAAATATGTCTAGACCTTTAAACTTAACACGCTTACCATCATTGAGGATTATAACTCCCACCATATACTCATAACTCATTTTGCTTTAACTCAACTCCAGTCATGTACTAAAATGATTCCAAAAGTATCATAACTCAACTTCTTATTATGACCCATAATAAATTAAGTATTTCCTCATACTAAACAATTCCGATGCACTCACGTAGATGTACTAAAAGTAAGAAAAATCTCATATCAAGAAATTCTCAAATTGAATCTTTAACTCTTTTAACCCAACCGATACTATATGTTTACTGGTTCACCTATCAGCATCGTAGCTTATATCAACTCATCATATAACCCAAGTTCTCTATCGGTCAAGCGACATATTGCACTCAATATAAATTATACCTAATATTTCAAAATTAATATTGCCAACTGAATACACTAAATTCCCAACACAACCTTATAATAAAGATTTTCTGATTTTCAACATAGAACTTGAACATTATATATATATATATACACCTAGTATACTCCTAAACAAAGTCAAACATACCAATATAGAAATATTCTCCACCTATCGATGGCACACAAGAAATTCGTAGCATATAGAAAGCTAAACCATACCACTTAACTCATCAATATCCCGCATAGGTGACATAACTAAATCACCGTATACATACAAATAGCAATCACGAAGTTTTGTACTCGAGAATACACCCAACATAAATCACTTAATGAGAGCACACATACGAATATAGCACAAGACATTTTCACTTTACGAATTAGGTATGCCCAAGCCTTCAAAACTCGTACTCTCGATTCCCAAACCGACTAACCCCAATGGAACCAACACTATTGACATCAATCCTATACTGGATATACCACACAAGAAGAAACACTCGACGTCAATATCACGACTCATAACTCAACCAACTTCTACCTTAACATCATCCTTCAAGAAAACTTAGTTTTCTAAGCCGCTCAAACTTGTAACACCCAAGTATTGAAACCTATTCAATATCAGAGTTCTTATTCCCCTTCAAGATCTAAAACCATTGCTCTGATACCAACTATCACGCCCCGGAAATCTCAAAATCCATAAATATAAAATTTACATAATATACATCTCCAAAATACAAAATACCAAACACGGGCGCGTGAATTCAGCTATGAAATCTATACCATCAAGCAACACCTCAACGAGATTATAACTCGGAGACTAGAAACAAACGCGGAAGCAAGAACAACTATTAACAAAAATACCCAAAATGCAACCGTATATACAAAACACTGAACGACTACGAACCCACAATAATATGCGTAAAGGCTCCGAAGGGCAACTATCCCAAATGCGACCAACCTGCTCAGAAGATTCCCGCTACAATGGACCTCACAACGCTACCACTTGCTTTCCTGGGAGGGGGGGTTAAGGAAAAACAATTTGAAACAAGAAACGGGGTGAGATAAAATCTCAGTAAGTTACTAAATGCATCTACACGGCATAATATCATGCAAATCAATTATATAACTGAGCAAGTAAATCATATAACAACAAATGAGAAAGCTCCCTATCGCCAACCGTCCCATACCAGTTGGAAATAACGACTAACTCATCATGCAGCACATAAGAATGAAATAAACACGTTACAAAGGATACTGAGCCAAGGTTTCACCAAACCAATAGAACAATCGCTGCGTAGCTTCAACCGATCAACCAATCAACAATAGCAGTATAACAACTGAAGAGAACCCCGGTCAGAACCGACCAATCAATGAATCAACCCATCAAGCCATCTTCATAGTAGCATAAAAGCTGAAGAGAATAACCCCGGTACCAGAACCAATAACAGAGTAACGTGCCACAAAGGGCGGGATCCATGCCACAAAGTCATGCTCCAAAACGTCTGAACCAAGGCCGATCTAGAAGAGGAAAATAAGGGCAAAACAATGGTTGACATCATAATGGACTTGGCCGGTGCCATCACAATATCTCACATCGCCCGACACAACCACAAATACCAGCTGGACTTTCAAATAAATGCTAAGTAATAAAATACTAGCACGGTAAACAACTAAGGATTCCAAAGTAGGGAACAATACCAATTAATCACCATAAAAGATGCAAACGATTACTCAAGAAGAGTTCAACAACAATAAACACAAGGAGTTTCTCATAAAAGATCCCAACAACATTGACCATTAAAACATAATGATTCCAAGATAAGGCACGTACCAAATACATCCTAAATATGATACCCACAAGTTAATCATAAAGAGCACAACCCAAACGGTCGCTCACAAATGGCACAATGACTATTACCAAAATGACCCTAAACATTTACTCATAAAGATATACTAGGACTATGAACTCAACCATCTCATCACACCTGGAATTCCAAAGTAGGAAATCAGAATGAATACACCTTAAGGTTAATCAAACCGTAGGTACCCAATTGCCAATTCACGCTTTACCTCCGTTCGTAACGAACCAATTCTAAACATCCCAAACGAATCCAAAAGGTTACACTTATTAGAACATGATCACGACCGGACTAAACCTACACTTTCGTGTTCAATAACAACCCTCTAGGTACTATAGGACATCGCCTAAAACCTAGACCAAGTCTTACTCGAAAATCAATTCGATTGGAACAATCACGAACACATCATAAGATGCCCAAACATTTCCAAACAATACTTGATCAAATTACATAACACCATTGTTCACAAAGGAACCAATTTCGATTACTAAAGTGTTCCACGGTGCCCAACTAAGTCAACTAGAATAGTACTACGGAACCTAGACCGAGACTACACCTTGATCTTAAACCTCAACGAAAAGACAACCATTATTATCTAGAACCATCCGTACAATAGAACCATTTCATAGTACTCAAAAAGAGCTTTCCAACGATAGTTTACACGTCCAAAAAGGAGTCCGGACGAAAAAGTTATGGCCTCCGGAAGATTGAACGTAAAACGGACAGATTGAAAAAGAAGAGGGTGCGCGCGCCCCCTCCAAAAACGGTGCGCGCGCCCCATTTGATCAGAAGGTTGCGTTTTTGAAGCAGAAAAGGGTGCGCACGCCTCCCAAAACATGGTGCGCGCGCCTCCTTGCCCGGATGGACGAAATCCGGCCAAAATTCTGGGTTTCTTCCAAAAATCGACCCAAACTAAAACCAAACCAAAATCTAACACATCCAACAAGTATAACAAGGTACTAGAACAACTTATAAGTCTAAAATGACTCATATAACATCTATTAGACAACCTAAACCAAGAGATGATTCAAACACCCAATTCTCACCAAAAATGGGTAAATTACAAATAAATTCTAAATCAACCAAAAAAGCCATATATAACAATTAGAGCATCAATGGAGTTAAAGATGAACATTTTTAGCATAAATGGGGGAAAAGTAACTTACCCGGATTTTATCAAAGGTGACGGAACTCGAAATTTCTTAGCTTCCTACGATCCTATCGACGATCTAAACATGTTTCATGTTATGAGAAATGAGAAATAATGAGGGGAAGATAGCTAGAATGAAGAGAGAAGGGAGAGAGAAATTTCTTACCTTTTCCCATGAAAATAGAGAGAGAAACTAGTGTGTGTGTGTGAGGGAAGAGGGAGTATGCAGGAGAGTGAGGGAGGGAGAGGGAGGTGAGGGAGTAATTGAAGAAATAATTCAAAAGTTACACTTAGACCCCCTCTTCCACTACCTACACAAGTAACACAATAATTAAACTTCCCACTAATAACTAAGATCCAATACTCTACACTAGCACAATTAACCGATTAAATGCTAGGCACGAAATTATTACGAGACACAAAATGCACACATAATTATTTAAATAAATAAATAATTTAACTAAATAAATAAGCAATAAATAAATAATTAAATATTTATTTCTAAGAAAATAGAGGCGGGTTTTCGGGTCGTTACAATCTACCCTCCTTAAAAAGAATTCGCCCGCGAATTCACTCATCAAAATCACAATGCGCGGTCATAATTAGGCGACAAAATATCAATTCGCATAAAGCACTCATAACCTCTATCAAGTACCAATTAAATATTTCATACATCGTCCCCACGACTCAAATAAACCGACACATTTGAACACATACGCATCTCAAGTATACTCGTATCAAACATTCTAAAGTTAACTTCCTCTTTCATCCCGAATTTCAGATTCTCAAGACTATCACTTGTTCACCAATTCTAAGACATAGCTGATTCGATCCTGATTAGCATTACGCTCTCCATCAACCCTTAAATCATCAACATCCATAAGTTTTACTCTTCCGGTTCATCCGCACGCATTGACGATCTATACATCAACCCACGTAATCATACTACTACCCGAATAAATAAGTGAAGGAATAGGGCTAACGATTACTGTCACCCAATAACTCAATGATATAATCAAAAATCTACTGTTATCAACTATCCGGTCAAATGCGATTCCACTACCACACTCACTTTCCTTATAAGATAAAACATAATATAGTCATAACCTTTGAATTCCTCAACTACTAGCCTTACCTCATACTTAGTTTTCTAAGGAAATATATCCATCAACTTTTGATAGTCCGATATCATAACGTTTCAACTTGGTCCCAAAATAAAATATAATATAACCCGCTAAGGTAAAAACCACTAAAATCACAACCAATTCCAAGTCACAGATAGCTCCACTTATCAAGCGTTAATCCTCAAAATATATGCAAATACTTTATCGCCCAAAATCGCAGAATCCAGATTACTCTTAAACACAATTCTCGAGATACTACAAACTCGTCTTATTCACAACCTTAATTATACCGCAAAGATACTTCCATTAGAAAATCGCATACTTAATATTACTTCCCAGAAATTCAAAACATTAAACAATTTTGAGCTTACACAACTTCTTAAACTATGAAAAGCTAAAGATATTTCTCATCCTTCAAATGTTCACCGCGTGACTATATCTCTAAGGATTACCATTAAAGTAGCAATTGTAACGATCCGAACTTTTCACAATCTTTATTTTCATAAATATCAATATATTGCAACTTACAACTCTAAAAGATATTACAAATGATCACTAACAATCCGAAATATTCAATAAACCGCTCCGTCCCAATACAGAATCATAGTATCCTTTAATATGCCAAAGTATCTATACTCAACTTCCTTTACAAATCCTTAATCCAAACGAGAACGCCACTAAGAAAAGATTCAGAACCAAGTGACAACTGTTTAACTAAAACCCAAAAATGCCTTTAATATTGCTCGAGAATTTCTTACTTTCTCAAAATATGTCTAGACCTTTAAACTTAACACGCTTACCATCATTGAGGATTATAACTCCCACCATATACTCATAACTCATTTTGCTTTAACTCAACTCCAGTCATGTACTAAAATGATTCCAAAAGTATCATAACTCAACTTCTTATTATGACCCATAATAAATTAAGTATTTCCTCATACTAAACAATTCCGATGCACTCACGTAGATGTACTAAAAGTAAGAAAAATCTCATATCAAGAAATTCTCAAATTGAATCTTTAACTCTTTTAACCCAACCGATACTATATGTTTACTGGTTCACCTATCAGCATCGTAGCTTATATCAACTCATCATATAACCCAAGTTCTCTATCGGTCAAGCGACATATTGCACTCAATATAAATTATACCTAATATTTCAAAATTAATATTGCCAACTGAATACACTAAATTCCCAACACAACCTTATAATAAAGATTTTCTGATTTTCAACATAGAACTTGAACATTATATATATATATATATATATACACCTAGTATACTCCTAAACAAAGTCAAACATACCAATATAGAAATATTCTCCACCTATCGATGGCACACAAGAAATTCGTAGCATATAGAAAGCTAAACCATACCACTTAACTCATTAATATCCCGCATAGGTGACATAACTAAATCACCCTATACATACAAATAGCAATCACGAAATTTCGTACTCGAGAATACACCCAACATAAATCACTTAATGAGAGCACACATACGAATATAGCACAAGACATTTTCACTTTACGAATTAGGTATGCCCAAGCCTTCAAAACTCGTACTCTCGATTCCCAAACCGACTAACCCCAATGGAACCAACACTATTGACATCAATCCTATACTGGATATACCACACAAGAAGAAACACTCGACGTCAATATCACGACTCATAACTCAACCAACTTCTACCTTAACATCATCCTTCAAGAAAACTTAGTTTTCTAAGCCGCTCAAACTTGTAACACCCAAGTATTGAAACCTATTCAATATCAGAGTTCTTATTCCCCTTCAAGATCTAAAACCATTGCTCTGATACCAACTATCACGCCCCGGAAATCTCAAAATCCATAAATATAAAATTTACATAATATACATCTCCAAAATACAAAATACCAAACACGGGCGCGTGAATTCAACTATGAAATCTATACCATCAAGCAACACCTCAACGAGATTATAACTCGGAGACTAGAAACAAATGCGGAAGCAAGAACAACTATTAACAAAAATACCCAAAATGCAACCGTATATACAAAACACTGAACGACTACGAACCCACAATAATATGCGTAAAGGCTCCGAAGGGCAACTATCCCAAATGCGACCAACCTGCTCAGAAGATTCCCGCTACAATGGACCTCACAACGCTACCACTTGCTTTCCTGGGAGGGGGGGTTAAGGAAAAACAATTTGAAACAAGAAACGGGGTGAGATAAAATCTCAGTAAGTTACTAAATGCATCTACACGGCATAATATCATGCAAATCAATTATATAACTGAGCAAGTAAATCATATAACAACAAATGAGAAAGCTCCCTATCGCCAACCGTCCCATACCAGTTGGAAATAACGACTAACTCATCATGCAGCACATAAGAATGAAATAAATACGTTACAAAGGATACTGAGCCAAGGTTTCACCAAACCAATAGAACAATCGCTGCGCAGCTTCAACCGATCAACCAATCAACAATAGCAGTATAACAACTGAAGATAACCCCGGTCAGAACCGACCAATCAATGAATCAACCCATCAAGCCATCTTCATAGTAGCATAAAAGCTGAAGAGAATAACCCCGGTACCAGAACCAATAACAAAGTAACGTGCCACAAAGGGCGGGAGCCATGCCACAAAGTCATGCTCCAAAACGTCTGAACTAAGGCCGATCTGGAAGAGGAAAATAAGGGCAAAACAATGGTTGACATCATAATGGACTTGGCCGGTGCCATCACAATATCTCACATCACCCGACACAACCACAAATACCAGCTGGACTTTCAAATAAATGCTAAGTAATAAAATACTAGCACGGTAAACAACTAAGGATTCCAAAGTAGGGAACAATACCAATTAATCACCATAAAAGATGCAAACGATTACTCAAGAAGAGTTCAACAACAATAAACACAAGGAGTTTCTCATAAAAGATCCCAACAACATTGACCATTAAAACATAATGATTCCAAGATAAGGCACGTACCAAATACATCCTAAATATGATACCCACAAGTTAATCATAAAGAGCACAACCCAAACGGTCGCTCACAAATGGCACAATGACTATTACCAAAATGACCCTAAACATTTACTCATAAAGATATACTAGGACTATGAACTCAACCATCTCATCACACCTGGAATTCCAAAGTAGGAAATCAGAATGAATACACCTTAAGGTTAATCAAACCGTAGGTACCCAATTGCCAATTCACGCTTTACCTCCGTTCGTAACGAACCAATTCTAAACATCCCAAACGAATCCAAAAGGTTACACTTATTAGAACATGATCACGACCGGACTAAACCTACACTTTAGTGTTCAATAACAACCCTCTAGGTACTATAGGACATCGCCTAAAACCTAGACCAAGTCTTACTCGAAAATCAATTCGATTGGAACAATCACGAACACATCATAAGATTCCCAAACATTTCCAAACAATACTTGATCAAATTAAATAACACCATTGTTCACAAAGGAACCAATTTCGATTACTAAAGTGTTCCACGGTGCCCAACTAAGTCAACTAGAATAGTACTACGGAACCTAGACCGAGACTACACCTTGATCTTAAACCTCAACGAAAAGACAACCATTATTATCTATAACCATCCGTCCAATAGAACCATTTCATAGTACTCAAAAAGAGCTTTCCAACGATAGTTTACACGTCCAAAACGGAGTCCGGACGAAGAAGTTATGGCCTCCGGAAGATTGAACGTAAAACGGACAGATTGAAAAAGAAGAGGGTGCGCGCGCCCCCTCCAAAAACGGTGCGCGCGCCCCATTTGATCAGAAGGTTGCGTTTTTGAAGCAGAAAAGGGTGCGCACGCCTCCCAAAACATGGTGCGCGCGCCTCCTTGCCCGGAGGGACAAAATCCGGCCAAAATTCTGGGTTTCTTCCAAAAATCGACCCAAACTAAAACCAAACCAAAATCTAACACATCCAACAAGTATAACAAGGTACTAGAACAACTTATAAGTCTAAAATGACTCATATAACATCTATTAGACAACCTAAACCAAGAGATGATTCTAACACCCAATTCTCACCAAAAATGGGTAAATTACAAATAAATTCTAAATCAACCAAAAAAGCCATATATAACAATTAGAGCATCAATGGAGTTAAAGATGAACATTTTTAGCATAAATGGGGGAAAAGTAACTTACCCGGATTTTATCAAAGGTGACGGAACTCGAAATTTCTTAGCTTCCTACGATCCTATCGACGATCTAAACATGTTTCATGTTATGAGAAATGTGAAATAATGAGGGGAAGATAGCTAGAATGAAGAGAGAAGGGAGAGAGAAATTTCTTACCTTTTCCCATGGAAATAGAGAGAGAAACTAGTGTGTGTGTGTGAGGGAAGAGGGAGTATGCAGGAGAGTGAGGGAGGGAGAGGGAGGTGAGGGAGTAATTGAAGAAATAATTCAAAAGTTACACTTAGACCCCCTCTTCCACTACCTACACAACTAACACAATAATTAAACTTCCCACTAATAACTAAGATCCAATACTCTACACTAGCACAATTAACCGATTAAATGCTAGGCACGAAATTATTACGAGACACAAAATGCACACATAATTATTTAAATAAATAAATAATTTAACTAAATAAATAAGCAATAAATAAATAATTAAATATTTATTTCTAAGAAAATAGAGGCGGGTTTTCGGGTCGTTACAATTAGGGCTTTACCAAAAATACAAGGACTTTATAGAAATTAGAAACCTTGTAAAGACTTGTCCCGGATTCCCGAAATACCTCATTTATGACAAAATCTATCAAAATAGGTAACTTATGGTTTCCTTAAAACCATGCAGAAACCCTAGCTTAAGAATCAAGTCAGCCAGCAGAATTGGCCACGCGGCCAACCTTGCCACGCCCCAACCTTGGCCACGCGGCCACTCTTGTCACCGGCTTAAGGCATGGCCAGGCGGCCAACCTTGCTCCGGATGATCCTGACCATCAGATCCTCCCATCAGTTTACTATATAAACTAATCTCAGCCTATTGGTTTGGAGATCCGAATTTGAGAGATCTTAAGGGACGATTTTGCTCCCAAATCAAGTCATTCAAGCCTCCAAAAACACTCTCAAGAATCCCAAGAAGATCCAAGGTTATTTCTTGCCAACAAAGGTAAGTTTTCTAACTTTTTCTACATATTCTTGTCATATTATTAGTTTAGATCCATAATATTCATATTCTTAATATGTTTATTCATGTGTTCTTCATAATATTCATGTTCTAACATCTTTATTCATATGCTTTGCATGTTCATTCATATGTTCATAGTATGTTCTTCGCATATTCATCATATTCTAGATTAAAACCTTATTTATGCTATATTTAGGGTTGTGATATTCATGTTTACATGTTATTTCATAGCCGATGATGATCTAGGGTTCATCAACCCGAACATGATCTAGGAACTACTTCTAAACCCTAATCTTTAGGTAATTTCCCCCATCATTATGCATGATCCCGATTCTTCTGACTATTCTAAATTCCTCTCGAACTACGTTGACCTGAGCTTCTCATATTGAGAGGAACGTAGGCAATCTTCGGATCCGGTCTAAATCACTAACACGCTGCGTACACCGCATCATGATAGAAAGACCGATCAATTCGGGCAATAGGAGTGATAACGTAAATATTCTTCTCTTGTTGTAATTTGACCCCCGAACCCATTAACATGCTTTTTTCAATGTTTTGGCTATAATTAAAATGGCGTGGCGACTCTCATATTTTAATGTTACTACGAATATCCCAAATTCAAACACATGTATTCACACATATGAGATATGGAATGAAAGAAAAATTGGTTTCTCTTTCATAAAGATTTGTGATGTGATGCTTTTGAGAAAAATGTTGTCTGGGATAAAATCACACCTAAATCTTATAAATGTAATTCCATGGGATATCTTAATGATATTGATTTTACACCCTTTAAGGAGTACAAATCGTTTGTTACTCTAAATAGTACTTTCTAGATAAATCGTTTATCTCTAAAGAACTAGTGGGAGTAAAATGTATCTTGAAGAGTTCGAGACCCAGAAAATGACATGGAACCTAAGATGGAAGTTGAATAAAGTTTCACAAGGAGTTGTGGAAATTCATTCAAGTATACACAAGAAATTTGCATAACTGATAGGATACTATCTATAACAAGAAATATTGATTTCTCGTAATAGAAAGTAATAGGGAAGACATCATTGCGAATGATTGACCTATTACCTATCAAGATGCAAAGTCCGCTCCGGATTTAGATCATTGACTTGGAGTCATAAAATCTAAAAGTGTATATTGATTGAGCAAGACTAATTGAGAAAAGTTAATTCATAATGTTGATTATGATGAAACTTTATCACCTGTAGTCATGCTTAATGTTATTAGAATTCTTATTGTCATGACTTCATATTTTGAATATGTAATATGACAGATGGATGTCAAAACTATATTCCTTAACAGGAACTTACATTAGGATGTGTTTGATACAACCCAAAAGTTTTGATTAATCCATAAAATTCTAATAAAATATGCAAGTTGCAGAAATTCATGAGATGGATTGAAGCAAACTACTTGGAGTGAAATTTCATTTTGATGTAGTATTCAAAGAGTTTGAATTCATCAAAGATGACACTTGTGATTACAATAAATTTAGTGGGAGCGTAATTTTATTCATAGTCTAATATATATATATATGGTTGATATATAAATCATTTTGAAAGAGTTTCTAAATGAAAGACTTGGATGAAGCCGCCTACATCCCTGGACTGATATATGGAGATAAATCTAAAATGTTGATTGGTTAAAGTCAAAGTACTAATAAAGACAAGATAGTAAAAAGTTCACCATGCAAGACTCTTGGAGAGGTTACTTGCGAAAGTCTAATGGCATTAATCTTTGCAAGATTTAGTCTTAGTAGAAGACTAATGAGCAAGAGTACATGATTAGGATTCCATAAGCTTCGGCAATTGGATCTATCATGTAAGCCATGTTAATGTACTAAGACCGTATGTCTCATATACTTGGAGTATGATGAGATAATACCAATCGGATCCTAGTGAGAGTCACTAGTTAAGAAACACTCTTATGTTCTCTAAAAGGAACTAAAGGATGCGTTCTTGATCTTTGATGGAATATAAAATGATCCTGCAAATAGTTACAAAGATGCATTCTTACAAACCATCAAAGATAAATATTGCAGTATAAATACATGTTTACGTCTAATAATGGTGTTAGAAGAGTTCTAAATGGACCATTACTATTCTACAAAAGGTTGAGCATCTAGTGACATGAGATGCAACTAGAAAAATGTTAAGATTAAGATTCTAATTAGTAAACTAGAAATCGTTTCTAGTGTCACTAATTTAATGTACCTTCATTGTGTCAATAATCGTTATTACACAAGTCAAAGGACTAATATCTTATCTAGACATATACTCGGACGTTTCTATCTTACTCGAGAAATCGTCAAAGATGGGAGATGTCAAAATATGCAAAATACCTTATGATAATAACAATGATAATTATCCTACATAAGCTCGTTTGCAATTATGATGGAGATCATAACTAAGCTCAATGGGTATTGGATACGCGTTGATTGGGCCTAGTGCAAGTGGGAGATTGTTGGATATTATGCCCTAGGCCCTTGAGAAAGGCCTATGCATTATATCATAGCTTCATTGTTATAGAGATAACAAACCCGATTATTATATCTTTTGCATGTTTATTATAATAATCATTGTCCCTAGCACTTATGAAGGGCTAGCATGAGTTTAATGGATAATCATATGATGATTATAGCGCATAGGATGCGGATTAAACTTGTGGGTACATGTTGGAGAACAAGTACTGGATAGACCCGTTATGAGATTTATGTCATGGTCAAATGTCATAATTAAATCTCATAATAGTTATATCATTTATCCTTAGACCTGAGATTATTATAGTCTTCCACATGATGAACATTATGTTTGACGTACTCAAACGCTACCCCTAACCGGGTGGTTATAAAGGCTACGATTGGCATAATCGGATTCTTGTAGGGAAGAATGATAAGTCAAGATGGGATTTGTCCCTCTCTCAAGAGATATGTCTGCTTGGCCACTCTATGAGTGAGATTGATAATAGTGTACGGCCGTACCCAAATGAATTGAAGCATTCAATGTTATTTTCTCATATCAATCTACTCGAGATCGAGAAAGCATTGGACAACATAAGTTGACGTGCACCATGACTTATGTCCAATATGATATCGTGTGACAAAGGGATTGTGATATGTTCTATAAGGTTACTTTGGGCTTTAAAAGTTATACTAATTGGGTAGTCATAATGGCTTGCTAGAGTCCGCTTATGACTTACGGGTTCTGACTCGTTCGGACTCGTTGCCAACTTAGTATAATCCTATTGGGTCACACACAATAGATAGGATTGAATAAGGCACAGAAAACGGGAAAAACTGGATCCTGCTGGAAGGATCCGTACGGATGGTTTGGGAGCCACCCAACCAATCCGTACGGATGGTTTGTCCGGCCGAAAACAGTTTGTTCAAGACTTCTTGTTTGACAAGGAATTCTGATCCCAAAAGGAATTAGTTTTATACCCTATTATATATGTGTGCAGTCGGGTTTGAGAAACCTAATGGTTGATTTTAGAAATCATAACATGTTGTTTGAGAAACAATTACACACATATAGAGGGGATTATTAGTTTAGAGATTGAGAATCATCATAACTCAATAATCAATGAAGCGAAATAATTCTTACGAAGAAATCGTTTCTTCATCAAGCCTTGGGTCTAGCAATCCAGATCAAGAAGGTGTTCTTGATATCCATTCGACGTGTGGATACCGATAGAGGGTGTTTGATTTAACACCTTAAAGTCCGTGTTCATGGATTCGATCTTCAAGGGTATGTTTCTTTCATCTTGTATTTAATTTAATCAACATGCACGGATCCGGGCTCTTGGGTGTTTGATTTTATCTGTTTATTCCGCTGCGCATGATGCATCAAAACCCAACAGTGAGAACATGGCAAACATCATGATGTAAACGAAAGTTAGACCCACTAAGTTTGAAAAAGTTTCAAAACATCCCCAGCAGAGTCGCCACTGTGAATACCCCTTTCCGATGAAGCGACGCATGGGAAGTATCTTGTGATTATTTTTATTTACAAAAGGGAATATTCATAAGGACATTAAAATTATGAGAGTCTCCACGCCGTTTTAATTAAAGCCAAAACATTGAAAAAGGCATTTTTAGTGGGTTCGGGGGTCAAATTACAACAAGAGAAGAATATTGAACGTTATCACTCCTATTTCCCGAATTGATCGGTCTTTCTATCATGATGCGGTGTATGTAGTGTGTTAGTGATTTAGACCGGATCCGAAGATTGCCTACGTTCCTCTCAATGTGAGAAGCTCAGGTCAGCGTAGTTCGCACATAATTAGAATGTGGAGAGAGAATAGGGATCATGCATAATGAAGAGGGAGGAGAAAGAAACATGCAGGATGAGCACATCCTAGAATAATGACTATGCCATCAATGAGATCTCAATGAACATTCATCACATTTATCATGGGAGGATTATTGAACATGGGAGTAATTACCTAAAGTTTAGGGTTTAGAAATAGTTCCTAGATCATCCTTGGGTTGATGAACCCTAAATCATCATCAGCTATGAAATAACATGCAAACATGAAGATCGCAACCCTAAATATAGCATAAATAAGGTTTTAATCTATGAACACGAAGAACATGCGAAGAACATATTATGAACATATGAATGAACATGCAAAGCATATGAAGAAACTATGAATAAACATGTAAGAACATGAATATAAGAGATCTACATTAAAAATGATGCAAGAACATGAAGAAAAAGTTAGAAAACTTACATATGTTGGCAAAAAATAAACCTTGATGTCCTTGAGTGTTTGAATGCTTAATTAGGGAGCAAAATAATGTTAAAGAACTCTCAAAATCGGATTTAAGACCCTCCAACTCCGGATCCCCCAAACCAATGGAATGGAATGAGTTTATATAGTAAACTGATGGGAAGATCTGACGGCTGAGATCATCCGGGACAAGGTTGGCCGCCTGGCCATGATTGAAGACGGCGACAAGAGTGGCCGCGTGGCCAAGGTTGGGGCGCGGCAATGTTGGCCGCGTGGCCAAAGATGCGGGCTGGCTTGATTCTTAAGCTAGGGTTTCTACATGGTTTTAAGGAAACCATAAGTTACCTATTTCGATGGATTTTGTCATAAATGAGGTATTTCGGGAATCCGGGACAAGTCTTTGCGAGGTTTCTAATTCCTATAAAGTCCTTGTATATTTGGGAAAACCCTAATAAACTCATTTTCAGGTCGAGTACTAACAGGTACGCATGGATGTCTTGCTCAAGGATATTAAGAAAGCCACTCCTACTTACCGTTACAAGGCCGCCTCTAATTCCAACAAAGAGGCTTCTGTCAATGCCGTTAATACCGACAAGGGGAATTACAAGAAGGTCCCTCCACCACAAGGCAAGCGGTTCCAAAACGACCGCGTCTACACTCCTCTCTATGGCATGACCATCACTGAGGCCTATGAAGCTCTAAAGGCCAAGGGACAAATCACTCCTCTTCAAGGGTACAAGCAACCACAACCGCTCCGTCCCAACCATGCCCACCACAAGTAGTGTGACTACCATCAATGCACCGGCCACCTCACCGAGGATTGCTTCTCCATCCGAAACACCATCCAAGACCTTATACACAAGAAGGAATTCATAATCCCTAATAAAGGTGGTGTCAATGTAATAGAGGTAGGAGAGTTTGAAGGAACCACTCATTTGATCCCAATTGTGAATGAGGGCTCCGATGGTATGAATAAACTTGATAATTCTTGTTATTTTGTGACTTATGATGAGATTATGAGGGAAGTCTTAGAGAATAGGAAAAAGAAGCTACAAGGGTCCGTGAATGTGCTCACCCGCAGTGGCCGGGTAATAGCGAGCGCCTCGGTTCCCACAAACACATCAACCAACACCTCTTCTCCAAGATCGCAAGCACGCGACATACCCGAAGATCCTTTGTTAACACAACTCAAGAAGATACAAGACAACATATCCATCTGGGACCTTATTGCATCATCAAAGAAGCACCGAGACCTCGTCATTAAGAACTTGGATGACACATCAGTCTCTCCTGACACAACTCCCGAAGACCTCACAGCAATGATAGGTCACATTCACTTCAGCAATGTCATCACTTTTGCCGACATGGACCTCCCGCCATTTGGGTCCGATCACAATGAAGCCATCTACCTCAAAGTAAAGGCAAGGGGGAGACCCATTTCAAGAGTTTTAGTAGACGGTGGTTCCGCACTCAACTTAATGCCTAGCTGAGTCATGGGCATACTAGGGCTCAAAAGCTCCGATTTACAACCTTCTACCCAAGTCATTAGAGGGTACGACAGCACTGCCCGTACAGTCATGGGAATGCTAGAAGTCGATATCGAATTTGGAAGCATGATCATGTCCATCCCATTCCAAGTACTTGATGTCCCAGCTTCGTTCAACTTACTTTTGGGCCGACCATGGATCCACAGTTCCAATGCTGTCCCTTCCACTCTCCATCAATGTGTCAAGATCAGAAATGGGGACGAGATAGTCACCGTCATGGCCGAGAATGTCACCATCCACAGAAATGGGGGACAACCCGTTCACCAAGTTCAACATGGGATAGAAGATTCCACTCTCTCCGGCGTCAACGCCATCAACAAAGAAGGGGGAAACGGGCAATGGACCCTCGGTAATCCTAAAATCCTCCGTATGATGAGGATCATGAATCACTTTCCCGGTATAGGCCTAGGGAAGCATCAACAAGGAATATTGCACCCCGTAGAGGTTCCTTTTGTCAGAAACAAGTTTGGTTTGTGATACGAGCCTACCGAAGATGACTTAAAGTACGAGCAAGCAGTCAAGAATCAAAAGACCCGAGCTCGCAAAGAAGGTCGACAATATGAATTCCCCGACTTAAGGCCTTACCGCAACACACTGAACGGTTATTTTGTTCGCCAAGGGGAAGATGTTCCGTACATGATCTTTCCCGAGCCATGGGTTAACAACAAGGGCGTCAGAAAGCCCGGTCTCGAGATCTTCACTGATTGTGAAATTCCAACACGAGAAAGGGAGCCTATTCCAATGTCACCCCGAGAGTGGTGGGGAAAGAAAGTGACTATAGAATCCGAGGTAGAGATTACTGTGGGGGAAGGACTAGCCTCCATGTTCGAAGAATTTGCCATCATGGACGATTGTCAAGTCAACGCCATCTCTGACAACACAGAAATGGAGAGTCCATCTATCAGCAAGATCCAGCCAAGCTCCGAGCCAATCAACAACTGGTATTCTACGAAGGGGCCCATAGTATCCAAGGAATTTTTAGTTTGAGAAATGGGTTGCATACCCCGCACAGCAACAAAGGAAGAGTGGCTCACACTTACTTTCGAGTCCGAGAGTGTTTCTAATACCCTCACCCAAGAGGATATGGAGGCCATAGCCGAGCGTGTGTTTCCTTTCTTTGCTAATGAAAAATTCGATATTTCTGAGTACCCCGAGATTGCAAACATCATAAATGATGAATTAACTAATAACGAACTTAATGAACAAGTTAATAGCGATTCAAATTATGATGAAATAGACCACGAAAACATAACATACCTAAATGAACTAGCTCAACAGGTTCGTTGTCGTGGTGAAAATGGTCCAGGGGCTGATGAGGAATTGCATGTTGTTAATCTGGGTACCGACGAAGAGCCGAAAGAAACGAAGATAGGCAGCTTCTTCAAGGGGGAAGACAGAGACAGATTGACTGCACTGCTCAAAGAATTTGTGGATGTATTCGCATGGTCGTACAAAGACATGCCGGGTTTGGATAGAAAGCTTGCAGAGCACAGAATTCCGATCAGAGAGGACGCCAAGCCAGTAAAACAGAAACTCAGAAAGATCAAGCCAAAATGGTCCCTACAAGTCAAAGAAGAGATTGAAAAGCTCCTCAGTGTGGGTTTCATCAAAGTCATTGAGTATCCGACTTGGTTAGCCAACATTGTGACAGTCAGAAAGGCAAACGGCAAGGTTCGAGTTTGTGTGGACTTCCAGGATTTGAATAAAGCTTCTCCGAAAGATGATTTTCCGCTACCAAACATCGACATGCTCGTCGATTCGACTGCCAACAATGAAGTTCGCTCGTTTGTGGACAGTTTTGCCGGTTACAATCAGATTCTCATGTCCAAGGAGGACCAACACAAGACAGCATTCACAACACCATGGGGCACTTTCTGCTACACAGTCATGCCGTTCGGGCTAAGGAATGCTGGGGCTACGTACCAAAGGGCTGTTACGGATCTATTCCATGACATGATTCATAAAGAGATCGAGGTCTATGTAGACGACATGATCATCCATTCGAAGGGAACCAACGGTCAACATTTGATCGATCTTCGCAAGTTCTTTGAACGACTCCGACAACACAACATGAGACTCAACCCCACAAAGTGCACTTTTGGGGTCATCAGAGGAAAGGTTCTCGGTTACATGGTCACTGAGAGGGGAATTGAAGCCGATCCCTCCAAGATCAAGGCAATCATTGACATGCCTCCTCTAAAGACGCAGAAAGAAATCAAAAGTTTCATGGGCAGACTTCAATACATCAGTCGGTTTGTGCACCAACTCACTTCCATGTGTAAACCGATCTTCAACCTACTCAAGAAGAATGTGGCTCTAGAATGGACCGATGCTTGCCAAGAAGCCTTCGACTAAGTGAAGCATTACTTGACATGCCCTCTAGTTTTGGTTCCATAGCACAAAGAAAAGCCTCTCTTGATCTATCTCACTGTCAATGATGAAGCCCTAGGGGCTATATTAGCACAAGAACAGCGAGACTCCACAAAAGAGAATGCTATCTACTTTGTCAGCCGCCGGTTTCAAGGAGCTGAGAAGAACTACTCTGAAAAGTCTTGTGCGGTATTGGTTTGGGCTACTCAAAAACTCAAGCATTACATGGAGGCCTTCCCAATCAAGTTGGTAGCAAAAGTCGACCCTCTCCGATACATCTTTGAGAAACCTTTCATGTCAACAAGAAGAGCCAAATGGTATTTTATGATCGCCGGCTACGATATCACTTACGTCACACTCAAATCCATCAGGGGGAAAGTGTTCAGTGATCAGCTTGCTGAATTTCCGTGTGACGAAGTGAAGGGGGAAGACGTACAGTTCCCTGACGAGCATTTAATTTGCGCTACAACAGAGGAAGATAAGTGGCAAATTTTTTTCAATGGCACGGCCAATAAGCATGGATATGGCATAGGGATGTTACTTGTCGATCCAAAGGACATGTCTACTCCAATCGCTATCCGCCTCGAATTTGAGGCCACCAACAACATCGCCGAGAACGAAGCATGCATAGCGGGGCTCGAAGCGGCCCTCGAAAGAAATGTCACGAGTTTAGAGGCATTTGGTGATTCCTTACTCATCATCAATCAGACATCTGGAAAATGGAAGATTCAGGACTCGACTCTACAACGGTATGGTCAACATCTCGAGGAGTTGGTTGAACAGTTTCAAGAAATCACCTTTAACTACCTGCCAAGGGACAAGAACCATTTTGCTGATGCACTAGCCACCATCGCTTCACTGGTCGAAATGCCCGAGGGTAAAATGGTGAAGCCCTTTAAAATTTCCTGAAGAAACAGTCCGGCATACTGCATGAGTATCGAGGTCAATGAGGTCCAGGCAAACTCCCCGTGGTATTCAGATATCATGAATTTCCTCAAGAATGGCACGTATCCTGAGGATCGCAATAAAAAGTCCCAGATGGCGTTGCAAAGACTAGCCTCTTGATATGTACTAATCGGAGACCGAGTCTACAAAAGGCACCACGAAGGGATCAATCTCCTATGCGCAAATAAGACCGAAGCTCAAGAAATAGTTCATGAGATCCACGAAGGTGAATGTGGGCCCTATATGAACGGGTTTATGTTGACCAAGAAGATACTCCGCATGGGTTATTATTGGAGTACCATGGAAAGAGACTGCATCGAGAAAGTCAAAAGGTGCGCCAAATGCCAATTCCATGCCAACCAACAGCACGCTCCGCCCTCACAGCTTTATAACATGACCATGCTATGGACTTTCTCTTGTTAGGGCATAGACATCATCGGTAAAGTTCACCCTACTGGCAGCAACGGACAATCTTTCGTCCTAGTAGCCGTGGACTATTTTACAAAATGGGTCGAAGTACAGGCTTACCGGGTTCTCAACGCCAAGAAAGTGGCCGAATTCGTGAAGACCCACATCATGTGCCGGTACGGCGTTCCTCATGAAATCATCTCAGATAACGGTTCTCACTTTGAGAAAGAGATGGACGCGCTCCTGGTAGAATACAAGATTACCAAGCACAAGTCATCTCCATACCGCCCTCAAGAAAACGGCGCGGTTGAAGCAGCTAATAAGACAATCGAGACCATTATGAAGAAAATGGCCTCCACTGGAAGGGATTGGCCTGAAAAGCTACCTCTAGCATTGTGGGGCTACCGCACGTCTATACAGACAGCAACTGGAGAAACTCCTTATGCATTGGTGTATGGTTCCGAAGCTGTACTCCCAATAGAGCTCGAAGTTCCATCCTTACGGGTCCTCCTCGAGAACCAAGTTAATGAACAGCTAGCTCTACTCGACGAGCAAAGGCTAAGGGCACTCGAACATACGAGATCCTGTCAACAAAGAATGGCAAGGGCATTCAACAAAAAGGTGAAGCCTCAAAACATCAATGTGGGAGATTTGGTCCTAAGACAACACCCTCCTAATGCCATGAACCCCCTTGGAAAATGGGGACCCCGATGGATCGGTCTGTACGTGGTCAAGAAGATACTAATCGGCGGTGCAGTCCGACTCGCGGATTTAGACGGAGACCAGCTGCCAAAAGAAGTCAACCTCGACAAGTTGAAGAGATTCAACGCTTAATAAATAAAAAAATGGTCTTCGTTTGTTTGAACTACGGAGACCTGAGCCTCTAGGTTGAAAACCCGTAAGGGCGGCCTAGGCAAAAATTAGAGCACGTGCAAAAAAGAAGCCCGCTAGATTGAAAACCCGAAAGGGCGGTCTAGGCATAAAACAGGGTGCACACAAAAAAATAAATAAAAAAATGGTCTTCGTTTGTTTGAACTACGGAGACCTGAGCCTCTATACTGGAGGAACGTAGGCAACCTTCGGGTGCGGTCTAAAATATAAACAAATACCCAAATCATTCCAAATTAATGAGATGCAATTCTTATTCATTTCTTGAATTACTTTGATCATTACAAGAATTTGTTGAGCTACTAAAAGACATAAAACATTAAAATACTAAAACAAGTGGTCTATTTTACTTGCAATCTCTTGGGGGTACTAGGAAAAATCTAATTTTCTCTTGGCCTTTGAAGGACCACCCGAACGACCATCAATCCTACTCTTCTTGGAAGGTCTAGGAACACTGATACGGACCGAAACCTTCTGCGCAACAGAACGCCTCCGAGCATAAAAGTCATCCAAAGGGGTACCGAAAGGGTCGGTCAGAATATTGTTCGCATCAACAGCAGCCTCCTTGTACCTCAAAGCACTGCTAGGATCAAAGTCCTTCCCTAGCAATTCAGCCCGAAGAGCATCTACCCAAGTAATGCCGCGGTAGACGGTACCAAGCAAGTGATCCAAGTAACTCTCGGGAAGAAAGATACTACCCCGATGCAAAGGAGCGGAAGCCCACTGGTTACGATCATCTCCCCAAGCCGACTGAAGCTCACTCGAGAAGTCTGGACCCATGTAAGAAACTGGATGAAGCATCCCGTTCCTCGGAAAATGAATTATTTGCTGATGACCGAACTGTCTCAAAACCCGTTCGGGTTGGTAAAACGAAGAATCTCTCAACCCGGGTAAAACCACATGCTGAAAACCGAAGGTCCATTCCACAAAAGGGCGAAGACCCCAAGGGGCACCACTCAATGTCAGCTGTAAGACGAGAAGCGAAGAATATCCCCCAACCCTCTTCAGTCAAATCTCTAATCAGCAACCATCGCTTATGAACAGCAAAAGGAGAGAGGTCGCCGTCTGATGCATAAAGCCTGAAATGCTCCCGAAGCTATATGGTCAAAAGTAAGGGGCTTCCTCGTCGCATCTCGCCCGTACGATGCAATTCGTCCAGACCATGCAAGGTCTCTCCTACAATGAGCAGAATTATGCTAAATCGTTGTCCTTTCACCTGCAACAAAATTTCAGCCAACTGCGCATCCGCGATACCTAGAGGAGTGACAAACAGAACCTTACTGAAAAGACAGACAGCCATGGCATTTCTCTTAAAAGACTGAACCGCGACATCTTCCGAATGCAAGCTGAAAAACATCGGAAGCTCAGTTATGTCAACAACGGTCCCGTGCATCATCTTCTTCACCTCTCCAACAGGGAGATTCAGAAGGTCAACCCAAGTTTGGTCAGAACTTGGATTTGGATTAAATGCACTATCAGATTTCCCTAGTCTATTACAAGCTCGGCTTTGCCGGTTACAAAGACCTAAACTCTAGGGATCACTAATGGATCGTGATACAAATACTGACCAAGTGTTTTTGAGCGGAAAGTCCAAAAGGAACTTATCTCACTCAAGTGGGTGTGTGAAAAACTCAATCAATGTATTCCTTAATTAATCTAGTTTGGGAATACTAACAGTATTGATGAGTTTGTGCACAAGTGTATGTCCTATTAAATTTCAAATGATTTCTGAACAAAGAATGTTTGAGCTTCAATGAATGCTTCAAACTATTCAACTCTCTTCAATACACCACCTTTATTTAATGCTCTGAGTCTTCTATTTATAGGAGAAGTAAGTGACTTAAGTCTTTGAGAAGAAGGGTTATAATTTGAATTTCCAGCCGGTTAGGTGAAGAGCATTAAATGCGCAATCTTCGGCATTAATGGTGGAGATATGCCGTACACGCATGCCTGCAATCAACCGGTTACCTGCAAAAAGCAATTAAGAGACAGAGTAGAGCTAGAAGTAGTTCGGTATCAGACAGGCGCAGAAAACATGGTAGTAGCAGTTTAACTACATTCAGTAAAGGTCGTACAGAAGCAATCAGTAAAGTCAATCAAAGTATAGAACGATGTAACCTGGGGATATTCATATGAAGAATATCTTGAGTTGACTACCAGTAAGCTTCAGTTTTCCTTACTGATTGAAGAGTTGCCGGTGACTTGTGTTGTGTACTGAGTAAGTCTATAATCGGCAACTTGGAAACCTGTCTGCTGATTTGTTTTCTGTTGCCCTCAAGCTGGTTTGCCTTGGATTGAAGAGTTGAGTTCCACCTGTGCTGGACACTAGGAATCCTAAAGATACCAGAAAGGTTCTAATAAAAATTGGGGGATCATAAGCGTTAAACATGATTGGGATTAAGCAATTTTAAACCTATACATATATTTGAATAACAATCTCCTCCTAATTGCTTAAGTCCAATCACCCTTTAGCAAAAACATCTATCTTATCTTAGTAAAATAATGTTTTTAGAAAAGTCTATTTATTATCATTACCTAAGCCAAGTCACATGTGATGTCCAGTAAAGGTAAAATAAATAAAGGTAAGAATAAAAGAGATGGAGTGCCGATGGCTTGGATCGGTAGAGAATTAATCTGCAAGAAATGTTAGCAAGATAGCAGCAGATAAATACAAGAACATAACATATAAAATATTTGCACACAAGAATTAAAAATGGTTAGCAAAGAAGGTGTAGGATATATCTTTGAAGGTTTTCTAAGATATCTATTTCATCGGTTACATTGACTCAAGGATCAGCAGTTTTGGAGGGATCAGCTTGCTGTTCAGGAGCAACCGTAGAAGTAGAATCAGTACGCTTGGACTTCTTCTTTGCTTGGGATCCTTCTTTCTCAGCCTTTCTCTCCTTCTTTTCTTGTCTTCTTTGAGCACTCTGCAGTCTTTCAGTCATCATCTTGTTGTTTGCCTCTAGAGCGGCAATCTTTAAATTTGCATCAGCAAGAGCAGCATTGGCAGCAGACAGATTTTTCTCAGAAGCTTTAAGGTCATTGATCAGCTTAGCCATATTAGAGGATTGGGATTTTTGTTCATCAATCAGCTGCTTCTGAGTGGAAAACATAGTCCCTAAGGTTTCTGAAAGGGAGATCACTCTTGATTCTCTATCTTCAAGAAGATCTTTCAGGTCTTGAATCCTTCTCTCATTAGCAGCTTCCTCTTCCTGATTGGACTTAAGGATTTTGCTTGAGAGATCATCAAATAGATTCTTCATAGTATCTCTGAGAAACAAGCCAGTATCGCCCAATTCGGCGCGAGTTACAGGCGCTCGCAAATTAGTAGTATCGCCTTCAAGGTGACTGAAGTATTCAAACATACTATTCAGCACAACGGGCTTCTCAATAATTATGGGCTCAACAAGACTGAGAGGAATTGTAACCATTAGAGAAGGTACAAAATCCTCATTCGTCAAGTCAGCATCCTCTATTTGCACATCAGCAGAGGAGAAAGGCACCACATTCATCTCATCATCAGAAGATAAAACTATCGGTAACGGAGAAGCTGGAAGAGGAACTGGAGCAGACGACAGAGGCAAAACTTAGAGAAGAACTTCATCATCAGCAGCATTAAAGAAAGAGGCAGGAACGGCAGAAGAGATAATTTCAAAAGAATCAACAGCAGCACGGTGAACCGGCAAGGGAAAATTCGGATGAATAATGATGGCACGATTCTCTGGTAGATGAAATATTCCATTGTCTTCCATAGAAAGAAAGATAGCTAAGATTAAGCTCAGGCAAGCACGGCCTTCTAGAATCATTCTTACCAGGTTCGCATTCATTAGCCTGGAAGTGTAAACAAGGTGATCGACACGCTGATGCCAAGAGAATAAATGAAGAGTAGAAGCAAGAGTAGTAGACTTCACCAAGTACAGAATCCCTCTTGCATTGATAGCTCGAACATCGAGAAGATCACACAAAGTATTATTAATCATTAGGCATCGCTTCATCCACCCATTTGTAGTAATGCACACCTCTGTTGGAAATTCACTAGTAGAGGGTACATGTCCTTCAATTTTTAATGTACCGGGCCAGGAATGGAGGACTTCATATGACGGCTTCTGCTTCAACTTTGAGACCTTCGGAGTTTTGCCTTTCTTGTGTTCCACTTTATCCCAAGGCAAGAAAATCATTTCCTGGCTAGATGAACCAGCAAGGAAAGGATGTTTCTTACCAAACGAAATGGGAATCCTTTGAAGATAGTAGCGGAAGGAGAGCTTCTCATGAAGTATAAGGAGGGGTCTACCAAATCTGTCAGTAGGGATAGAAATGCTGGTAGTATACGAGTTAAAGCACATCATATCCTTGGCATAAACTTCATAGTTATAATCAGCAGGAAGAGCTGTGTCCTTAGCCTCATCATTCACAAAAGATGGCAACTCCATATAATCTGTTGTATCAATTTCATCAGGACTCTCTTCCTCAGCATTAGGAAGAAGGAGAGGGGCATGCTGGTTTGATAGTGGATCAGTAGCAAATAAAGCTAACTGAAACTCTTCGAATTGTAACTCAGCAGCAACCTGGGCATCCATGTCGGCAACACCCATATCGGTACCTCCTCCTAACTCAATAACCTCTCTTAGCCCAGTAGGCTCAACCAAGATAATCGACAATGCAATATTAGAGGCTTGCTCAGATGGAGGAATAATAACACAAATCATATCAGCAAGAGCAGCAGCCAGAATAATTTGAGTGTCTGTAGTTGGCTCATCTGTAACAATGACAGGTAGGGATTCATCGGCAAGAACTCTTCCTGAGATAGAAAAATCTTCAACAACAACTTCATCAGCAGGTTGAGTGTCTGAAGTTATCTCAATAGATGCAAGTTGGTGTTCTCCTCCTGAACTGCTGATCAGAGGTTGAGTGGCTATAGTTTCCTCAACTTGATCTACCTTAGGTTCCTTCTCAGCAACAACAACATCAGACTGGCCTCCTCCTAAACTATGTTCAGGGCTATAACTAATCAGCATCGAGTTTGCAAATGCATCGGCAGATGACATACCAGCAGATGGACTGGAATGATTTCCTTTGAATATTATGTTGATAGGAAGTTTATCCTCTTCAATTGACTCAGTAGAGGAACAAGTCTTATCAGCAATTTTATGAACACAAATGAATTCTTTAATGTCAACAGAACTGCTGATGGACTTTTCTGGGACAAACTGAGTAGTTAGAGGACCACCAGCAAGGGTTTCACCATCATTGTAAGCCATCTTGTCATCGTCATTTTCAGGTCTTCCCAACTGATAAGGGTTAAGTTCTTGGAAGTTGAACAGCTGCTTAAAGATTGTGGCATAGGCAATCCATACATGTTAGACCATCAGATCTTGTCTAATCCTATCTTGGAAGAGATAGACTGGTTCTATGGAAGGGGAAGAAGATCAAAATACCTGCCAAAATTGAGTCTCAACTCAGCTTCTTTCAATGTCTGAAACTTTGAGAGAGGGACAAACTTCTCACGGTAAGCCTGTCCATGCTGGTATAATCGACATAATCTGCACAATTGCCAGGAGCGACCAACTCCTTTCGCTCTTCATGAAATTGATGCAATCAGCGGACAAATGGCTGCAGGTTATCAATTGGAAACACCCAATTTTTATGAATGATCTTGTTAGTGAAAAACCAATGATTTCAGTAGAAGAGATGGAAAGTAGGATTTCTAATGGGAGCACATCTTCTGACATGAGATTCCTTAGCCACGTCGGTAGTAGCTTGAAACAGGAACTCAGGAATGAATGGGAGCTCAAAAATACCCTTTTGAAGAGGAATCCTCCTCATCAAATCTGTCTCTATCAACCTTCTCCTATCAGAAATCTCATTGTTGACGTCTTCTTCAGACATGTCAACCTTGACGGCAACAGAGGGAGCAACAAGGGTTGCACCGGAAAGAATAGGTGGAGCAACCATGCTCTGCTTGGCTCTGGGGTCCGTAGCTGGAATATTTGAAGATTGAACTTGGATAGCAGTAGCCGGTTTAGATCTTTTTACTGCTGGTAGCTCATCGGCAGAGACAACCTTGGGCTTTTTCACTTGCTCTTTGTCTGCAGCTTTAATCAGTCTTTTTTTCCTTGGAGCAGAAGGAGTGGACTCAGCAAGAATCCTGTCGGTAGACGGAGCAGGAGTAGAAATGGCAGATGGAGCATCAGTAGCTACTGCGACAACTTTCTTTGCTCTCTTCTTCTTTAGAGTCCCTTCAGCAGGAGCAACTGTAGCAGAATCGATAGAAGCTTACTTTGAAATCCTTTTCCAATCAAGTCGCTTGAAGAACTTGAGCTTGTTGATTGGAAAGCTATCAGGAGATGGTGAAGCTTTAACGATGGTAGAGTTATTCCTCAAGATCATGCTAATCAGCAAATAATGGCATCCCTTTCCAGGGTGAGCTTTGTTGTTCTTCCTGTCCTTAGCCCATATAATGGCAGCAACAACTATAATCCGAAATAAGTAGGCATACAAGTTGAACTCAGTCTGCAACACAATGGTGGCCATAGCTTCAAACTGCACATCAGTGATATGGCTATGAGATCCCAATCAACAAATCAAGCATCAATCAACAATTTCTGCTAAGGCATAATATCTTCAATGGTAATGAGCCTTCAAATGATTATCTCCGCTTTGCCTAGGACCGGCTCCCCTCATGAGGGTCCATGCCTTATCCAAGGGATTATCATTAGAAATAGCTGCTAAACCAACATTCCCAAGCAGAGGGAATACGGCAGAGATAGATGATGGAGTGACTGAGATGGGAACGCCGGCTATGGTTGTGTTGATTGAAATAAAGGTGGAGGGATCACCCCGAGCAAGAATGACTTCAGCATTGGCAAAGAACTCTTGTACTTTCCCTAAAAATACGTACTTAACACTGGTAGGAGAGATTAATGAGTTGAGCAACGATCCATTCAGCAAATTCTTCAAGAAATCTCCGTCTACTAAGTCGTCGAAGAAGGTTGAGTCAACGTAACATCCATAGATATCTTTTTCATTGCTCGTCATTTTCTGTAAAAACACTCAAGAAATCTCACAAGTTAAAATCAGTTAGTTCAAATCGAAACTTGAAATAAACAAGCGTAAATATCATCAACAATTACCAAATTAGAGAGATGAAGATATCTGTAGAATAGAATAAAATAGAGGATGATAACTGATAATGAGAGAGTTCAAAAGATAGAGAGCGAAAATTGATGAAATAGTTTAAATGTGACTATTTATATGTTATGGGAGAGAGAGAGAGAGAGAGAGAGAGAGAGAGAGAGAGAGAGAGAGAGATAATATGAAGGGTTTGCATGGGAGAAAGAGAAGTTTAACTGTTGGGACAAATATATCGGAGAACGTGCGCACACAATGAATTAAATTCACAAACCGAACGGCTTGATTAGAGACGGTTAAACTAGGAGAGAGAAGGGGTATAAAAGGTAACAACAATTTATGGAAATATTTAAAGTTACCTTTTGATTTACCATAAAGATTTGGGGTAAATCTTGACACGATTTGGGTAAGGCGGTGCACACACATGTCAGAGAGGTAGTGTGACCGATTATACCTTTGATTTAACTTCGCTTACATCATGTGTCAGAGAATCCTTATCCGTTCAGAAAAGATCTATCGAAAAGAGATTTTCGTGCTGATTTTTGAATTTGAAAATCGGTAAGACATTTCGGTCAGTAAGGCTTTTACACATTGCTGATGAGTGTAAGTACCCCAATCTGAATTGAAACCAACTTAGAGGAACTCTTGGTACTGTTCAAGGATTAACTTGATAGACTAGGACCTCACTAGGATAAGCCAAAAACTTTAGGACTGTTCTGGAATAAAAATTGGAAAAATCCAAATGCTCGCCAGCAGGAACCGTACGGATGGTTTGGCCACGAGAGAGACACAACCGTACGGATGGTTTGGGAGCCATCAGTCCCTATAAATTAAGGCCTTGCTGAGCATTTCAAGGGGGAGAAAATTAGTTTTTCTTACAGAAACTCTGTTGGATTCATAGCAGAAACACAAACATTATCAAAATTGGGTGAAAGAGAGGAACATAGGCTAGAATCAAACATTGGTGAGGCCTCCTTCTCCCCATCTCCTCTTCACCTCTTTTATTTTCCTTGTCATATTTTTATTTACTTGTCTTGTTGATGATTTTCTTTTAATGACTTTACATTTTATGTGATATTATCAATTGGAACCAAGTCATGAAATGATTCTATGGTGCCCATCATGCCTTTGTGTGTGATTAAGGGTTACAAACCAAAGGATCATCATGGCTTGTTATGTTAATGCAATTTACTTTATGTCATTTACATTTATATCATTTACATTCATGTCATTTACTTTAATGTCTTTACTTTTGGTTTGGTGATCCATTGCACATATGGAGAGAGCCCTTATACATTAATGTTATGCTTGTTCATTTTATGGCTATGGTGATCATGTTTGGGTGGTAAAGTTACAATCTTTACCATCCAAACTATGATTTAACCTTAATAATGTCATTTTTGGATGATAAAAACTCAATATTTATCCATCCAAAGGTTGATTGTGGTTGTCCCAAAGGTTTATTTTGGATGAATCATCCATTTGGATGTTAAAGTCTCCATCTTTAACCATCCAAATGGGTGTTTTGGCTCAAAGCCATGTTCATCAAATTTTGTTCTTCCTTCCCCAATGATTGCCTTGATCACGCCCAAATCATGTGTTTTTGTATTTAATCCAATGATCAAGGGCATAGGGATATTGTTAGGCATGTTCTTGTACAATGCAAATAAACTGAAAAAGTCACACTCTGTCCAGTTTTAGCAGAAAACTTCCCTTCGGCTAAACCATTCGTACGGATGGTTTAGCCGAAGGGAAGTTTTCTTTGTTTAAACCCCCTTTTTGCCAAAATCTTTGCAAATAAATCCTTTTCTGTTAACTTCCCAACTATTTTCTGTTAAAAGTCAGTTTCTCCCATTTTAACCTCTCCAAATACTCGTGTCCCTTTGTGTTTGCTATATTACTACTTTGTCATTGCCGGTTGGAAATCTATCACCGGCAACTTATTTATACATACTGATTCATTTTCCATTGACCAATCTCTTGAAACTGCATTGAACTTTAGAAACCACTTTGTGTTATACCAAGCTCTTAAAATCTTTTCATACTGATTTTGTGTGGGTCAAACTTGGTCACATCTTCTCCGCTGCGCTTACTGATAGTAGTTTGCTTACTGATTAGTGACTTTGCATTTTAAAGTGTTTCTTTTGAAAAGTTTTTAATTAGGCTATTCACCCCTCCCTCCCTTTAGCCTGTTTTCCTACCAATTGGGCCTAACATGTTGCAACATTTATCATAGGGACTTGCGAATTGTCTTTACCTAGTGGGTACATATTTGTTTTGAACAATGTTGTGATGTTCGTACTTTAAATAGAATTATTATTTTGGTTTCTTCATTAGAAGATTATGAATATTTCTTATTTCGAATAAGAAAGTGTTCCATAAAATATGATTCACTTTATTGTATTGTTAATCATATAATGGGACCTTATATCCTTATCTTGGAAGAACAAAATAATGATTATAACATAAATTATGGAAATCTGAATCTAAGGATGTAAGCGTTACATTCTTAATGCATTGATGTCTATATCAATAGTAAGAAACACATATATTAAATTCCATGAGACGGACTTTTAAATTCACATGATTTCGAATCATGTGATATATGTGAATCTTGGATATAGATCAAGGCGCCTTTTACTAATAGTAGTGAAAGGAAATACTCTTTTGGACTAATACATATTGATGTATGTAGTTCACTAAAGTAACAATGCTTGGTAAGGGATTTCGGTATCTCATGGTAAAAGTATTAGTGTACTCTGATCTGATCAAAGTAATAAATATTTGAACCATGGACTTTATGAGAATTCCGCAAAAAGTCTGCAGAATAAGAAAAAACAGGATCTGGAAACAACAACCGTACGGCTGCAAATTAGGCGTATGCCTAAGGATGAGCCTTACGGCTCTTGTTAACAGAAGTTTACAGATTGTCTGTAAAATACAGTTTTTCGCCTCATGATAAGTCAAACTGATCTTTAATTACCCTTCTGGATTATGTGCTGGAAACAGTTGCGCTTACACTAAATCGAGTTTCATCTAAGGAGGTTCGGCTGATGCCATATTAGATATGGAATGAAAGAAAACTTAGTTTGTCTTTCATAAAGATTTGTGATGTGATGCTTTTGAAAAAAGTGTTGTCTTGGATAAAATCACACCCAAATCTAATTAATGTATTTTCAAGGGATATCTTAAAGATATTAATTTTACATCCTTTTAAGAGTATAAATCATTTGTTACTCAAAATAGTACTTTCTAGATAAATCGTTTATCTCTAAAGAACTAGTGGGAGTAAAATGTATCTCGAAGAGTTCGAGACCCAGAAAATGACATAGAACCTAAGATGGAAGTTGAACAAAGTTTCACAAGGAGTTGTGGAAATTCGTTCAAGTATACACAAGATATTTGCATATATGATTGGATACTATCTATAACAAGAAATATTGATTTATCGTAATAGAAAGTATTAAGGAAGATGTCATTGCGAAAGATTGACCTATCACCTATCAAGATGTAAAGTCCTGTAACGCCCGTCCTAATTCCTGTTAAATACTTGAACTTGCATATTATGTGCTAGTTTTACTTGAATTAATTTCTTAACTGCTTTAGAATATTAAGGTGGTTAAATGTCTAGTTTTGACTTTAGGGTCATTTGTGAAAATATGACTTGAGGGGCCTTTTTGTAAAAGTTGAAACTTGAGGGGCCTAATTGCAATTTCTCGAAAGCTGTTAAGTATAAAGGCTGGGTTGCCTTCTCTGATTTTCATTCTCAATTCTTCTCGTACTTTCTCTCTGTCTCAGAGAGAAAGTTAAAGTTTTATCCTATTATCGACTCCTCGCTATTAATTATCCCTCTGTTCGTGATTTTGATCTCGGATAAATAACATACCTATATGTTATTCTTGATACTTCTACTTGTTAATTTCATGATTTGGGTAATTTTTGTGATACTTGAAATTTTGGACGAAGGGAGTATTAAAAGACTCTGTAGAAAGAATGAATTAGACTTGGGAAATATGTTCTGAGCATGTTAAATTTGTTTCTTGAAATGTTAGTATACCCAGAGGAGTATATTCACATGTTAGTAAATTATACTCCTAAATTTGGGACGGTAAAATATTAACTTGATTTAAATATTATTAGAAAAATTGTACCATTATTTGTGGTATAGGGAAATGAATGAAAGTATCCCTAAATGTTTATATTAGTATATTAGAAAATTATACTTATACTTTTGGGACGGTGAAATATTTAAATGGAATAAAAGAAAAATTATCTTATTATTTGTGGGACGGTAAAAGAAATGTTTTGAACTAGTTTGTATGTCCTGGGTGTGCTAAGTACTCCTAGGTAGTGTATAAGTATTAGTTAAAGTATACTCCTACGCTTGGGACGGGGAATTATTCAACCTGGAAAAGAAATGAGCATTGGCCGGAAATGTGCAGTGTGCGACCGCACAAAATTTATTGGGCGACCGCCCATCTTTCTGAAATGTTTTTCAAAAGGATTCACCTGCTAGTGTGCGGCCGCCCGGTCCATTTTGAGCGTCCGCCCGGATGCCCTGAAAAATAAAAAGCTTGTTTAAAGTTTGTATAAGTTGGAAATAATCTCAATTGAGGTATATAGCCTGAGTATAAGATATCCTAGTAAGTGTTGTGATACCTTAGGGGCATAGAACAATGACTTGAACTTGAATATCCTAAGAATAGGATTAAGAAATTTTAAGAGTAAAATGTATAACTCTTATACATGCTTGAACATTTTAAGAATAGGATGATGAACTTGAAGTATAAGATGTCAAATTCTTATATATGACTTGAATATCCAAAGATTGGAATAATAACTTTAGTATAAGATAATTAATTCCTGTACATGACTTGAATATCCAAGAATTGGATTGTGAACTCGAATATAAGATGATAAAATCTTGTACATGACTTGAAACCAATACATGTGTTTGGTAGTAATCTTGTAAGTGTTATAGAACACTAAAAGTATCAGGACAAGATCCTTAGCTTGAACATCCAAAGAATTGGAGTGTGAACTTGAACATAAAAAGAAGAACTCTTGTTCATGTCTTGAATCCAATACGTGTGTATGATAATTAACTTGAAGGTGCTATGAACAAGCACTAACGTGTTAGAACTATCCTTGATGTGTATGTGCAAATCTTGCACATAATTACTTGATAGAATGTGGCTTGTTGACTACTTGATACTTGGTATTAATAACCAAAGAGTTAGAATATGAAACTAGATAGAGAATGAACAACTCTAAGACATACTTGAATCTAATACGTGTGTATTGAAAGTGCTATGAACAAGCACTAATGTCCTAGTACTTGGTTTTAATCGTATATATACTCAATGAAGTATATAAAATATAAAGAAAATATCTTGTTCTTGAGTTGAGTTCCTAAAGAATGAGTGTCGCGACCCCGGACCCCGCGGGCCCGAGACCGCGAGCTGGACGTCGACTCTAAAACCAAAACTGAGAAATATCAGAGTTAAAAATTCCATTTGATACCAAAAGGTAATGATCCAAAGTTTTATAAAACCAAGTTAAATAAAAATCAATTACAACTAACATAAACTTCCACAAGTTTATGCCCAACAAAATACAAATATACAATTCTTAGTGACGTCATTGCTTGGTACAACTATCCCAAAATGGTTACACATTTACATAATGTAAACCAACCTATAACAACCTTCCCCAAAAGAATGTATCCACACTCGACGTCCTCTTTCTCGTGATCAGCGAGACTAATCCTTAGCACCTGTGGGGGGGGTTAAGGAAAAACAAAGATAAAAGAAAAGGGGGTGAGATAAATCTCAATAAGTTACTAATGCAACTACATGACATGCTATGATGCAATATACAAGAAGCAATAATAAATATCACATAGCACATAGCATTTATCACATAACAGATAGCAGCGGAAATAAACACATAACAAAGGATATAGCCAAGGTTTTCCAAACCGGAACATCCAAATAAAGGATCGCTGCGCAGCTTCAATAATCAACAAATCATCATCTTCATAATAGCATGAAAGCCGAAGAGAAACCCCGGTACCGGAACCAATAACCAATGAAGTGTCACAAAGGACGGGAGACATGCCACAAAGTCATGCTCCAAATAAAGCTAAAATGCACACAAAGGAGATAGCTCTTCTCACATCTAAGGCCAATCTGGAGGAGGGTAATAAGGGGGCAAAACAATGGTCAACATCACAATGGACTTGGCCGTGCCATCATAATGTTTCGCATCGCCCAAACACACACAAAATACCAGCTGGACTTTCACGTAAATGCTAAGTAATAAAATACTAGCACGATAAACAACAAAGGAATCAAAAGTAGGGAATCATACCAAGTAGTCACCAAGAAGTGAAATAAACAAACAATACACAATAAAGGTGCTTCAAAATCCCAATTAACAATTAATGAATTTCAAACATAAACTTGATCACAAAGGACCCAATTCTATCACTAGAGTGTACTACAATGTTCACTAAGGTCAACTAGAAGGACACCCAAGACTTAGACCAAAACGCATTCTTCAATCACACACATTAACAAAATGTAAAATTTCAGAGATCTGTGCGGCCGCCCAAACGGGACTGTGCGGTCGCCCAACAAGCCTCAAAACAAGAACAAAAGCTTTCAGATAGATGCGCGGTCTCCCAGACAATTTTGTGCGGCCGCCCAACCTTCCGAATTGCCAAAAATCGGGAAGAACAACATGGGTTCTTCCATTTTTATACCCAAAACACATTTCCACCAAAATCCAACATTCCAACTAGTATACTAATGTACCAACACAACTAATAAGTCTAAAAAGACTCATACAACCACATTTAACAACCAAAATCAAGAATCAAACCCAACATTCAAGATTTCACCATTTTTGATCAAAACTCAAAATAAATTCCCAATAAATTCTAAACTCATCCAAACTTCAAATATAACACATCAAACATCATATAAACATGATATGAACATTTTAGCATTAAAATGGGGGAAAAGTAACTTACTTGGATTTTCTCAAAGTTGATGGATTTCAAATGTTTTTGGCTCTACGCGATCCTATCGACGATCTAAACACGGTTCACGTTTTAAGAAATGAATAATAATGAGAGGAAGAAGGAGTAAATGAAGAGAGAAGGAGGGGAAAGAAAACTTACCCACAAGGAGGAGAGAGGAAGAGAGTGGCTGGGAATGGGAAGGAGAGGTGAGAGTGAGGGAGAAGGAGGTGTAGGGATAGGGTAGGAGTAATTTAAAAACTTACACAAAAACCCCCTCCTCTAAAACTACCCAACTCAATACTCCCCACTAACAACTAAGACCCAATATTCTACATTAGCCCAAATGACCCAAATAAAATGCTAGGCATAATTATTATAACACATAAAATGCACACATAATTATTCAAATAAATAATGATTTAAATAAATAAATAAGCAAATAATTAAATAAAAATCATTTAATTACTAATAAAATAGAGCCTAGATTTCGGGTCGTGACATTCACTCCCTCTTAAAGAAAATTCGACCCGAATTTTAACGAGACTTACCTTAAACAAAAAGCCACGGAAATTTCCTCTCGATCTCTTCACGAAGCTCCCAAGTCGACTCCTCGATATTATGATTCCTCCAAAGAACTCGAACCAACGCAATGCTCTTATTCCTCAACTCTTGGACTTTAGAATCTAGGATCCGAACCGGTCGTTCCTCATAAGACATATCTGGCTCAATATCCTCCGGTACCCTTGGTAACACGTGAGATGGATCATGAACGTACTTCCGAAGCATAGAAACGTGAAAGACGTTGTGCAACCGGTCTAAAGATGACGGTAACGCGAGACGATACGCTAGAAGTCCAACCTTTCCCAAAATCTCAAACGGACCAATAAACCTCGGAGCCAATTTACCTATCTTCCCAAACCTGCGAATACCCACCTTTGGAGACACTCTCAAGAACACCAAATCACCAGTCTGAAAGCTAAGATCTCGCCTTCGGTTGTCTGCGTAGCTCTTATGTCGACTCTGGGCTGTCTTCAATCGATCCCGGATAACTTTAACTTTCTCAACCGAATCCCGAAGCAAATCAATACCCACGATCTTTGCTTCACCAACCTCATCCCAACAAATAGGCGATCTACACTTTCTTCCATACAAAGCCTCAAACGGTGCCATCTCGATACTAGCCTGATAACTGTTGTTGTAAGAGAACTCCACTAACGGTAGGTGCGAATCCCAAGAATCGGAAAAGTCTATCGAACAAGCTCGCAACATATCCTCAAGAATCTGAATAGTCCTCTCGGATTGACCGTCGGTCTGGGGATGAAAAGCTGTACTGAATCGCAAATCTGTACCCAAAGCTTCCTGAAACGCCTTCCAAAATCTGGAAGTAAACCTCGGGTCTCGATCTGACACAATACTAACCGGCACCCCATGCAATCTAACAATCTCATCAATGTAAAGGGTCGCAAGCTTCTCCATCGAATATCTGATGTCAATAGGCAAGAAATGGGCACTCTTGGTCAATCTATCCACTATTACCCAAACACTGTCATACTTCCTACGGGTACGAGGCAGTCCCGTAACGAAGTCCATAGTGACATGCTCCCATTTCCACTCAGGAATCTCTAATGGCTGAAGCAATCCCGCGGGTCTCTGATGCTCGGCTTTGACCTGCTGACAAGTTAAACACTTAGATACATACTCCGCTATTTCCCTTTTCATATTAATCCACCAAAATTGTTGCTTCAAATCCTGATACATCTTCGTACTACCCGGATGAATAGTATACCTCGATTTATGACCCTCATCAAGAACTCTCTGTTTAATTCCATCAACATCCGGAACACACAAACGACCACGGAAAGTCAAAACTCCACTCGAACTCAATGAAAAATCCTCGAAGTTCTTTTCCTTCAATTTACCCATTACCTTCACTAACTCGGGATCTTCTTTCTGAGCTTCCTTTATTCTTTGATTTAGGGTCGGAGACACCCTAATATTCGCAAAAATAGCCCCATGCCTCGATTCACGAGGAGACCAATCTCGAACATCCTCAAGCATTTTCCATTCACAAACCATCATCGAAGCCACATAAGATTTCCTACTAATCGCATCGGCCACCACATTCGCCTTCCCCGGATGATAAGAAATCGTACAATCATAATCCTTCAATAATTCCATCCATCGGCGCTGTCGGTTGTTCAATTCCTTCTGAGAGAAAAGGTACTTCAAACTCTTGTGATCGGTAAAAATTTCGAACTTCGCTCCATAAAGATAGTGCTTCCACTTGTGCAACGCAAAGACAATAGCCGCTAACTCCATATCATGAGTCGGGTAATTCTGTTCACTAGGGGTCAACTTCCTCGAAGCATAAGCAATTACTTTCCCATTCTGCATCAACACACAACCCAACCCCTCTTTCGAAGCATCACTGTAAATCACTAGGCCATCGCTCCCATTAGGCAAAGTCAAGATCGGTGCGGTAGTCAACCTCTTCTTCAATTCCTCGAAATTTTTGTCACATTTCTCGGTCCACACAAACGGAACATTCTTCCGGGTCAACTGAGTCATCGGAGTAGCGATCCTCAAAAACCCCTCAATAAATCTTCTGTAATAACCGGCTAAACCAAGAAAGCTTCTAATCTCTGTCACTGATTCGGGTCTCTTCCAATCCACTATGGCTTCAATCTTTGAAGGATCCACAGAAATCCCATCTTTCGAAATAACATGACCCAGAAATGACACTTTCTCGAGCCAAAATTCGCACTTACTGAACTTCGCAAATAATTTCTCCCTCGCAAGAACGGATAAAACTGTCCTCAAGTGCTGCTCGTGCTCCTCTCGAGACTTAGAATAGACGAGAATATCATCAATAAAAACCACCACGAAAGAATCAAGATAAGGATGGAAAACACGGTTCATCAAATCCATAAACACGGTCGGCGCGTTAGTCAACCCAAACGGCATAACCAAGAACTCATAATGACCATACCGAGTGCGAAAAGCAGTCTTCGGAATATCCTCCGATCGAACCTTCAACTGATGGTACCCACTCCTCAAATCAAGCTTGGAAAACACAACGGACCCTTGAAGCTGATCAAATAAATCATCGATGTGCGGTAGAGGATACTTATTCTTCACCGTAACCTGATTCAACTTCCGGTAATCTATACACAATCTCAAGGAACCATCTTTCTTCCGCACAAATAAAATGGGTGCTCCCCACGGGGAAACACTAGGGCGAATAAACCATCGATCAAGCAAATCTTGCAACTGAACCTTTAATTCTCTTAACTCTGCGGGAGCTAACCTATAAGGTGCTTTCGAAATTGGAGCCGTACCCGGCAAAAGGTCTATACAAAACTCAATCTCACGATCGGGAGGCATATCATACTCGGTAGAGAAAACATCAGGAAATTCCCGGACTACCCGAACACTATCTAAACTAGAGGATTCTTTCCTAGTATCAAGAACACTAGCCAAATACCCCTCACAACCACTATGCAATAATCTTCTCGCTTTCATAAAAGAAATTAAGCGAACCTTTCTACTCAGAGGACAAGCCTCAAACAAAAATTTAGGCACATCGGGAATAGAAAAAGTAACAGTTTTCTTACGGCAATCAACGGAAGCATGAAACTTGCTCAACCAATCCATACCCAATATGACATCAAAGTCTTGGATAGGAAGAACCACCAAATCCGCACAAAGGACTCGACCACAAATAACCACATCACAAGCACGAAAGACTCGATCAGAAATCAAGCATTCTCCTATAGGGGTCGACACCTCTAGCACGTACGGTAAAGACTCGAATGCAGCATTTAACATGGAAGCAAATTGCACAGAAATGTATGAATGAGATGATCCTGGATCTACTAACGCTCGTGCGCTCACATTAGACACAGAAACAATACCTCTAATAACGGATGGATCATCGGTAGCTTGTTGTTGATTCATGGCAAATACCCTTCCTTGGACTTTGGGCTTCCCAGCGGCATCCTTTTTCTGACCTTGATTAATACCAACTCCTGACCCGGATGCTTGTCCTCTACCTCTTGGACAATCTTTTACAAAGTGACCCATTTGTCCACATTTTGTGCACCTTCCTTACTTCTTCCAACACCGGTCCTCAGAATGACCTTCCCTTTGACAATACGAACAAAGCCTCATAATTTGGCTCCCTTAGTTCCCGGAAGTGGTACCCGGGTTCCTTGGGATCGGTTGCCCTCGAAACTGAGATTGTCCTCCAAAGTTACCTCGGTTATCGGAACGGTGTTGTGGCTTGCTTTGCCCTCCCGGCTTGCTCGGGTTAGCTACCTCGGTCTTCCTTTTATGCTCCCCAATCTCTTGCTCTATTAAGTAGGTTCGGTCCACCGCATCTTGGAAAGTCACAATCCGTTGAGCAATCAGTTGAGTACGGATGGAGGTCTTCAATCCCCGAATAAATCTCATAGCTTTTTGTTCCTCGGTCCTCACCAAATAGTCGCAATACCGGGCTAATTCTATGAACTTAGCCGAGTATTGTGCTATAGACAACACATCTTGCTCCAGGTTGAGTAGCTCGATCTCCTTTCGGTTTTGATCAACGACCGGAATGAAATGCACCTTGAATTTGCGCACAAACAACTCCCACGCATACACCGTGTGAGTATCATCCCAAGTAGCTTTAACGCCCTTCCACCAATGCTCGGCGGCTCCCACAAGCTTGTAAGCCGCAAACCGGACCTTGTCCTTATCCGTGCACCCAAATACATCATAAATCTTCTCCATAGACTCAATCCACAACTCAGCTTTCCTTACATCGGGTTCCCCATTGAATTCAACTGGTTTCAATTTCAGAAATTGCTCCAATCCATAGCGGGGTGGTGCTTGTTCTACCCTCGGACCTTGATCATGTATGGCCTTCATGGCCGCCTCGAACATGCCTTGAAACATAGCACGTGCTTCTTCCCTTGTATCATTCTGGTTCTGTGCCCCACTAGTACCTCCTCTGTTTCTTCTTCCAGACATTGCGAGTAATTACCTGCATAAGACATCAACCGTTAATCACTCCGCACACTACTACCCACCTAGGTCATACTAATCCACCTAGACTTATACTTAGAGCTAATGCCATAGCTCTGATACCAACTGTCGCGACCCAGGACCCCGCGGGCCCGAGACCGCGAGCTGGACGTCGACTCTAAAACCAAAACTGAGAAATATCAGAGTTAAAAATTCCATTTGATACCAAAAGGTAATGATCCAAAGTTTTACAAAACCAAGTTAAATAAAAATAAATTACAACTAACATAAACTTCCACAAGTTTATGCCCAACAAAATACAAATATACAATTCTTAGTGACGTCATTGCTTGGTACAACTATCCCAAAATGGTTACACATTTACATAATGTAAACCAACCTATAACAACCTTCCCCAAAAGAATGTATCCACACTCGACGTCCTCTTTCTCGTGATCAGCGAGACTAATCCTTAGCACCTGTGGGGGGGGGTTAAGGAAAAACAAAGATAAAAGAAAAGGGGGTGAGATAAATCTCAATAAGTTACTAATGCAACTACATGACATGCTATGATGCAATATACAAGAAGCAATAATAAATATCACATAGCACATAGCATTTATCACATAACAGATAGCAGCGGAAATAAACACATAACAAAGGATATAGCCAAGGTTTTCCAA
Source organism: Campanula takesimana (assembly GCA_026119855.1). NCBI lineage: Eukaryota > Viridiplantae > Streptophyta > Magnoliopsida > Asterales > Campanulaceae > Campanula > Campanula takesimana. The sequence continues at coordinate 41,017 of JAOWBW010000357.1, read as the reverse complement.
ACCGGAACATCCAAATAAAGGATCGCTGCGCAGCTTCAATAATCAACAAATCATCATCTTCATAATAGCATGAAAGCCGAAGAGAAACCCCGGTACCGGAACCAATAACCAATGAAGTGTCACAAAGGACGGGAGACATGCCACAAAGTCATGCTCCAAATAAAGCTAAAATGCACACAAAGGAGATAGCTCTTCTCACATCCAAGGCCAATCTGGAGGAGGGTAATAAGGGGGCAAAACAATGGTCAACATCACAATGGACTTGGCCGTGCCATCATAATGTTTCGCTTCGCCCAAACACACACAAAATACCAGCTGGACTTTCACGTAAAGGCTAAGTAGTAAAATACTAGCACGATAAACAACAAAGGATTCCAAAGTAGGGAATCATACCAAGTAGTCACCAAGAAGTGAAATAAACAAACAATACACAATAAAGGTGCTTCAAAATCCCAATTAACAATTAATGAATTTCAAACATAAACTTGATCACAAAGGACCCAATTCTATCACTAGAGTGTACTACAATGTTCACTAAGGTCAACTAGAAGGACACCCAAGACTTAGACCAAAACGCATTCTTCAATCACACACATTAACAAAATGTAAAATTTCAGAGATCTGTGCGGCCGCCCAAACGGGACTGTGCGGTCGCCCAACAAGCCTCAAAACAAGAACAAAAGCTTTCAGATAGATGCGCGGTCGCCCAGACAATTTTGTGCGGCCACCCAACCTTCTGAATTGCCAGAAATCGGGAAGAACAACATGGGTTCTTCCATTTTTATACCCAAAACACATTTCCACCAAAATCCAACATTCCAACTAGTATACTAATGTACCAACACAACTAATAAGTCTAAAAAGACTCATACAACCACATTTAACAACCAAAATCAAGAATCAAACCCAACATTCAAGATTTCACCACTTTTGATCAAAACTCAAAATAAATTCCCAATAAATTCTAAACTCATCCAAACTTCAAATATAACACATCAAACATCATATAAACATGATATGAACATTTTAGCATTAAAATGGGGGAAAAGTAACTTACTTGGATTTTCTCAAAGTTGATGGATTTCAAATGTTTTTGGCTCTACGCAATCCTATCGACGATCTAAACACGGTTCACGTTTTAAGAAATGAATAATAATGAGAGGAAGAAGGAGTAAATGAAGAGAGAAGGAGGGGAAAGAAAACTTACCCACAAGGAGGAGAGAGGAAGAGAGTGGCTGGGAATGGGAAGGAGAGGTGAGAGTGAGGGAGAAGGAGGTGTAGGGAGAGGGTAGGAGTAATTTAAAAACTTACACAAAGACCCCCTCCTCTAAAACTACCCAACTCAATACTCCCCACTAACAACTAAGACCCAATATTCTACATTAGCCCAAATGACCCAAATAAAATGCTAGGCATAATTATTATAACACATAAAATGCACACATAATTATTTAAATAAATAATGATTTAAATAAATAAATAAGCAAATAATTAAATAAAAATCATTTAATTACTAATAAAATAGAGCCTAGATTTCGGGTCGTGACAATGAGGGACTAGTGTAATACGAAGATAATTCATATAACTATGAATCCTACGATTTAAGTCAACAATGATGATTATATAACACAATATGTGTTGGAAAATGTATTCGATGATTAGCGATAAATATACGCGAGATATGATTGTGACTAGGTACAATAAGACCTATTCGACTACGTGCTTAGAGTCTAAGATGTTGGGCTCTACTTGAAAATAAGGGTATCGTTATAGACACATTAGTGTGTTAGATATTATATAAATATGTACATGCAAATATGGCATATAACAAAGTGATATAGTATGACATACCCTACTACTTGGTTGGGGTCTGTTATTAATAGACTCTAATTTGGCTTGATTGTGTTACGTGGACACATTATGTGCCATTGTTATACTTATTTGTATTTGCAAATATAGCATACGTGTTCTTGTATTTGGTGAGCACATGATTACATGGTTCCTGAAGAGCTAGTCCACTACTTTTGGACTTAGTTCTACTCTCGTAGTTCAAGTAAATACCTACTTGTGCATTCTTGTTTGAGTCCAGCTGGTCACCATGCTTGTTCGGAAATATATAGGTTAATGCTTATCGTGAGAGCTGGGGCTTAAGTGATAATCGGGTCCCTATGTATTTGCGCTTGACCCCTTACTACAGGCCATAGTAAGGGCATAGCTTCCTTAGTTGGAGCAATACGCCTGACTTAAGTGAATGCTAAACTCGTGAACACCTCGTGAATCTTGTTCTTGTAAGTGATACTGGTTACCGGGTCCTCTTGTGTACTGCTCAGCAGCAACTTGATTGATCGTGATTTGTCAACTGCAATAAGCAACGACAACAATGGTTTACTTGGGAGGAATAAGGTTGGAATATCCTTTATAACGTGTTAGTTTAGCCTTATCTGCTAGTTACTTGATGAGTTGGCTTAGCCTCTCATATACTTGTTACTTGATGACATCTTGAGCATGATTACTTGATAGTCTTCTTGATTTGCATGATTACATGATAACATGCTATGTACTTATATCTAGTAACTTACTGAGATTTATCTCACCCCGTTCCTTGTTTATTTGTTCCCCCCCCCAGGAAAGCAAGTGGTAATACGTTGTGAGGCTCGACTTAGCAGGGGACTACTTGGCAGGTTATTCTTGTTGGGGATTGTTATCCTTCCAGTTTTGGTGAGGACGATTTAGTATCAGTTGTTTAGACTCAGTATATTGGGTAAACTTGTATAGTTCTTGTAGTGCCAGCTTATGTGCTAGGCATGTTTTCCACTGTGTATAACCACAATTTGGTTTAAATTTCTTGGTATAGAACTCGTTGTGATCTATCTTAGCTCGTTCCTCTTGAGTATATATATGATGTCAGTTTGATATAAGCAGATGTCATTCAGTTTCTCGTTTCTTGTTAGTCACGCGCACCAGGTTCGAGGTTCTATTAGGGAACCCCGGGACTTGGGGGCGTGTCAGTTTTGGTATCAGAGCTATGGCTTAGCTCTAAGCCTGGATAGGGTCTATGGCCTAGGTTGGGTTAGTCTTGGGTGTGCTACTGACGTCGAGTGCTTCGTTACTTGTTGTTATACCAGGCATAGGACTGGTGTTGATAGTGTTGATATTGTTCCCCACTAGATGGTTTGAGAATCGAGAGCACGAGTCTTTAAAGACTTAGGCGTATCTATCTTGTGCAGTGAACATTGTTTCGTGCTATATGCATGCTTGTCCTCATTTCTTGATTTACGTGAAAGTGTATTCTCTAGTAAGAGACTACATGCTTGATATCGTTATTTATAAGAGCTTGATAGAAGTGTGGGTGATAATACCCTATACGTTATATGTTAACTTGGTCATGTTACCTGCATGGGGCATTGATGTGATACGTGTTATGGCTTGGCTTTTTATGTGTTAGGCCTTTCTTGTTTGCCACAATAGATAGTGAATATTTCTATGCTAGTATGCTTGACTATTTATATGAGCATGATATAATTATGTATAACATTCATGTTCTGCATTGAAAGCTCAAAAATGATTATCAAGGTTGTGCTGAATATTTAGCATATGTGGTTGATGGAAGAATGTCTACACCAAAATTGAAGAATGGATACATCATTCTTTGTGAGATCTCATATATAATTTCTATTGAGTAGTACATGATACATGATGAGAACCTTGGGTTATCTTGAGTTGCTACAGTACAAATATAGTGCTGATATCTAAATCAATGTTCATGATATCGGTTGAGTAAAAGAGTTGAAGGTTCAACTTGAGGAATTCCTGATAGAAGATTCACCCATCTTAGTATATCTGCGGGGGGTGTATCTGTATTGATTGGCATGAAGAGATATAGTACTTGGCAATTTCATATTGAATGCAAAGAGTTCAACTAGGTGACTATAATGAACAAGTACTTGTTATCGTGTATGGATGGATTATTTGATCCCTGAAGTTAATCAGTGGTCTATTCCGTGTTTGATTGATAAGTGGCTACCATTAGTTGGAAAGCCAACTAGGAGGATATACTGAAGACATCTTCTCATATCAGGTATGCTTGATATGAATTCATGATTATGCTATTTCGATTGATATGTGATCTAGCAGTATTGATGGATTTGATGAATAATATCTTCAAACCATAATTAGCTCTCTTTGCGATGAATTAATTAATGACCTATTGGTGTATACCAAGTCCCAGACTGAGAATTGATTATATTTAAATTTCTTGAGAGAAACAATTGTTTCCAAAAGCTAGCAAGAGATAAAGGATCTATTATCTTGAAGTGGGTTTATTTCAAGCATCTTTATTGACCTGTATAAGTGGAAATAACCGAGGTACGATTATTCTTGAGATTTTATTGATCTTGTTAGAAATTCATTAATGAATTTCGAAGGTAGCTCTATTATTATCTATTTGAGACAGAAAGCTACACTTTCCGATGGATTGATAAGCGTGAAGCCAATGTTTAAATATTAAAATGATGGATGACCACAACTTCAGTATTTGACATTGCCTAGTGGATTCGATTAGTAAGATGGTACTGAATGGGAGAGAATTTCTGAGTATTCAACTAAATCCTTGAATTGCGATTATTTGAAAGCAGAATATCAGAGATCATTTGATTTGTTATAATCCTTCGAGATTTGTGAATATATGAATATATTGTGATGGATTTCGTGGAAGGATTATCATGCAATAGATAAGTCCCGATGATATTGGTTATAGTGAATGGATTAATCAAATCTCCTTGACTTGATGTGTTGTGATGTTATGATCAATACATCTTGATTATGATAAATTTTTTTGAGCATTCTGGATATTTAACCGAGATTGCTTCTTGATCATATGTTGCGAGCATGTGAAGTGGATTTCCTTGTGGCTATTGTATGAGCTTGCGATTTAGTGGAAATTCCATCACAAGAATTACTTAGTAGATGGGTAATTGCTTGTATGGATACTTGATTCTAAAGGAACTGTCTTGAGCACGAATGCTTCTTGTGAAAGTTTCATGGGAAAGTCTCGGTATCGAGAAGATTATATGAGCATAATACTCGCAGGTAATTGATAATATGGTGTGGTATACCATATTCTTGTTATTCTTGAGTTCTATTTGTTATTTATATGTGTTATATTTCGATCAGTAAAATTCGAGGACGAATTTTCTTTAAGGAGGGGAGGATGTAACGCCCGTCCTAATTCCTGTTAAATACTTGAACTTGCATATTATGTGCTAGTTTTACTTGAATTAATCTCTTAACTGCTTTAGAATATTAAGGTGGTTAAATGTCTAGTTTTGACTTTAGGGTCATTTGTGAAAATATGACTTGAGGGGCCTTTTTGTCAAAGTTGAAACTTGAGGGGCCTAATTGCAATTTCTCAAAAGTTGTTAAGTATAAAGGCTGGGTTGCCTTCTCTGATTTTCATTCTCAATTCTTCTCGTACTTTCTCTCTGTCTCAGAGAGAAAGTTAAAGTTTTACCCTATTCTCGACTCCTCGCGATTAATTATCCCTCTGTTCGTGATTCTGATCCCGGATAAATATTCGTGGCGCTGAATAGAGCGTTTCCTGTCGAACAGAAATTAGATTGGGTGAATTTGATTTCGGACTAGGTAAGTCACTAGCTCCCCCTTGCTTGTAATAACATGCCTATATGTTATTCTTGATACTTCTACTTGTTAATTTCATGATTTGAGTAATTTTTGTGATACTTGAAATTTTGGACGAAGGGAGTATTAAAAGACTCTGTAGAAAGAATGAATTAGACTTGGGAAATAGGTTCTGAGCATGTTAAATTTGTTTCTTGAAGTGTTAGTATACCCAGAGGAGTATATTCACATGTTAGTAAATTATACTCCTAAATTTGGGACGGTAAAATATTAACTTGATTTAAATATTATTAGAAAAATTGTACCATTATTTGTGGTATAGGGAAATGAATGAAAGTATCCCTAAATTTTTATATTAGTATATTAGAAAATTATACTTATACTTTTGGGACGGTGAAATATTTAAATGGAATAAAAGAAAAATTATCATATTATTTGTGGGACGGTAAAAGAAATGTTTTGAACTAGTTTGTATGTCCTGGGTGTGCTAAGTACTCCTAGGTAGTGTATAAGTATTAGTAAAAGTATACTCCTACGCTTGGGACGGGGAATTATTCAACCTGGAAAAGAAATGAGCATTGGCTGGAAATGTGCAGTGTGCGACCGCACAAAATTCATTGGGCGACCGCCCATCTTTCTGAAATGTTTTTCAAAAGGATTCACCTGCTAGTGTGCGTCCGCCTGGTCCATTTTGAGCGTCCGCCCGGATGCCCTGAAAAATAAAAAGCTTGTTTAAAGTTTGTATAAGTTGGAAATAATCCCAATTGAGGTATATAGCCTGAGTATAAGATATCCTAGTAAGTGTTGTGATACCTTAGGGGCATAGAACAATGACTTGAACTTGAATATCCTAAGAATAGGATTAAGAAATTGTAAGTGTAAAATGTATAACTCTTATACATGATTGAACATTTTAAGAATAGGATAATGAACTTGAAGTATAAGATGTCAAATTCTTATATATGACTTGAATATCCAAAGATTGGAATAATAACTTGAGTATAAGATAATTAATTCCTGTACATGACTTGAATATCCAAGAATTGGATTGTGAACTCGAATATAAGATGATAAAATCTTGTACATGACTTGAAACCAATACATGTGTTTGGTAGTAATCTTGTAAGTGTTATAGAACACTAGAAGTATCAGGACAAGATCCTTAGCTTGAACATCCAAAGAATTGGAGTGTGAACTTGAACATAAAAAGAAGAACTCTTGTTCATGTCTTGAATCCAATACGTGTGTATGGTAATTAACTTGAAGGTGCTATGAACAAGCACTAACGTGTTAGAACTATCCTTGATGTGTATGTGCAAATCTTGCACATAATTACTTGATAGAATGTGGCTTGTTGACTACTTGATACTTGGTATTAATAACCAAAGAGTTAGAATATGAAACTAGATAGAGAATGAACAACTCTAAGACATACTTGAATCTAATACGTGTGTATTGAAAGTGCTATGAACAAGCACTAATGTCCTAGTACTTGGTTTTAATCGTATATATACTCAATGAAGTATATAAAGTATAAAGAAAATATATTGTTCTTGAGTTGAGTTCCTAAAGAATGAGGGACTAGTGTAATACGAAGATAATTCATATAACTATGAATCCTACGATTTAAGTCAACAACAATGATTATAGAACACAATATGTGTTGGAAAATGTATTCGATGATTAGCGATAAATATACGCGAGATATGATTGTGACTAGGTACAATAAGACCTATTCGACTACGTGCTTAGAGTCTAAGATGTTGGGCTCTACTTGAAAGTAAGGATATCGTGATAGACACATTAGTGTGTTAGAGATTATATGAATATGTACATGCAAATATGGCATATAACAAAGTGAGATAGTATGACATACCCTACTACTTGGTTGGGGTCTGTTATTAATAGACTCTAATTTGGCTTGATTGTGTTACGTGGACACATTATGTGCCATTGTTATACTTATTTGTATTTGCAAATATAGCATACGTGTACTTGTATTTGGTGAGCACATGATTACATGGTTCCTGAAGAGCTAGTCCACTAGTTTTGGACTTAGTTCTACTCTCGTAGTTCAAGTAAATACCTACTTGTGCATTCTTGTTTGAGTCCAGCTGGTCACCTTGCTTGTTCGGAAATATATAGGTCCACGCTTATCGCGAGAGCTGGGGCTTAAGTGATAATCGGGTCCCTATGTATTTGCGCTTGACCCCTTACTACAGGCCATAGTAAGGGCATAGCTTCCTTGGTTGGAGCAATACGCCTGACTTAAGTGAATGCTAAACTCGTGAACACCTCGTGAATCTTGTTCTTGTGAGTGATACTGGCTACCGGCCTCTTGTGTACTGATCAGCAGCAACTTGATTGATCGTGATTTGTCAACTTCAATAAGCAACGACAACAATGGTTTACTTGGGAGGAATAAGGTTGGAATATCCTTTGTAACGTGTTAGTTTAGCCTTATGTGCTAGTTACTTGATGAGTTGGCTTAGCCTCTCATATACTTGTTACTTGATGACATCTTGAGCATGATTACTTGATAATCTTCTTGATTTGCATGATTACATGATAACATACTATGTACTTGTATCTAGTAACTTACTGAGATTTATCTCACCCCGTTCCTTGTTTATTTGTTCCCCCCCCCCAGGAAAGCAAGTGGTAATACGTTGTGAGGCTCGACTTAGCAGGGGCCTACTTGGCAAGTTGTTCTTGTTGGGGATTGTTATCCTTCCAGTTTTGGTGAGGACGATTTGGTATCAGTTGTTTAGACTCAGTATATTGGGTAAACTTGTATAGTTCTTGTAGTGCCAGCTTATGTGCTAGGCATGTTTTCCGCTGTGTATAACCACATTTGGTTTAAATTTCTTGGTATAGAACTCGTTGTGATCTATCTTAGCTCGTTCCTCTTGAGTATATATATGATGTCAGTTTGATATAAGCAGATGTCATTCAGTTTCTCGTTTCTTGTTAGTCACGCGCACCAGGTTCGAGGTTATATTAGGGAACCCCGGGACTTGGGGGCGTGTCAAGTCCGCTCTGGATTTAGATCAATGACTTGGAGTCATAAAATCTATAATTGCAATCCATGTATCATAATCAAGTTTCGAACTTGATTGTTCTACCCTTAGGCTTAATAACTAAAGGATAGAAAATGAGTTTTCTTAGAGAAAACGGACATGGATCGCAAGGTGCATATTGATAAAACACGGCTAATTGAGTAAAGTTAATTCATAATATCGATTATGATGAAACTTTATCACCTGTAGTCATGCTTAATGTTATTAGAATTCTAATTGTCATGACCTCATATTTTGAATATGAAATATGATAAATGGATGTCAAAACTACATTCTTTAACAGGAATATACTTTAGGATGTGTTTGATACAACCTAAAAGTTTTGATCCATAAAATTCTAATAAAATATGCAAGTTGCAGAAATCCATGAGATGGATTAAAGCAAACTACTTGGAGTAAAATTTCATTTTGATATAGTATTCAAAGAGTTTGAATTCATCAAAGATGAGACTTGTGATTACAATAATTTAGTGGGAGCGTAACATTATTCCTAGTCTAATATATGTGGTTGACATATATTTCATTTTGAAAGAGTTTCTCAATGAATGACTTGGATAAAGCCGCCTATATCCTTGGACTGATTTATGGAGATAAATCTAAGAGGATGATTGGTTGAAGTCAAAGTACTGAACATAGACAAGATAGTGAAAAGTTCACTATGCAAGAATCTTGAAGAGGCTACTTGCAAAATTCTAATGGCATTAATCTTTGCAAGATTTAGTCTTACTGGAAGACTAATGAGCAAGAGTACATGATTAGGATTCCATATGCTTCGGCAATTGGATCTATCATGTAAGACATGTCAATATACAAAGATCAGATGTCTCATATACTTGGAGTATGATGAGATGATACCAATCGGATCCTAGTGACAGTCACTAGTTAAGAAACATCCTTATGTTCTTGAAAACGAACTAAAGGATGCATTCTTGATCTTTGATGGAATGAAAGATGATCTTGTAATAGTTACATAGATGCATTCTTACAAACCAACAAAGATATATATATATTGCAGTATAAATACATGTTTACGTTTAATAATGGTGTTAGAAGAGTTCTAAATACACCATTACTAATCTACAAAAGGATTAGTATCTAGTAGCATGAGTTGCAACTAGAAAGTTGTTTGGATTAAGATACTAATTAGTAAACTAGAAATCGTTTCTAGTGTCACTAATTTAATGGACCTTCATTGTGTCAATAATTGTTATTGAACAATCCAAGGGGATAATGTCTTATCTAAACATATACTTGGACGTTTCTATCTTACTCGAGAAATCGTCAAAGATGGGAGATGTCAAAATATGCAAAATACCATATGATGATAACAAGGATAATCATCTTACATCAGCTTGCTTGCAATAATGACGGAGATCATAACTGAGCTCAATGGGTATTGGATACACATTGATTGGGCCTAGTGCAAGTGGGAGATTGTTGGATATTATGCCCTAGGCCCTTGAGAAAGGCCTATGCGTTACATCATAGCTTCATTGTTATAGAGATAACAAACCTGATTATTATATATTTTGCATGTTTATTATAATAATCATTGTCCCTATCACTTATGAAGAGCTAGCATGAGTTTAATGGATAATCATATGATGATTATGGTACATAGGATGCGGATTAAACTTGTGGGTACATATTGGAGAACAAGTACTGGTTAGACTCGTTATGAGATTTATGTCATGGTCAAATGTCATAATTAAATCTCATAATAGTTATATCATTTGATATCCTTAGACCTGAGATTATCATAGTCTTCCACATGATGAACATTATGTTTGACGTACTCAAACGCTACCCTTAACCGGGTGGTTATAAAGGCTATGATTGGCATAATCGGATTCTTGTAGGGAATATGATACGTCAAGATGGGATTTGTCCCTCTCTCAAGAGAGATTTCTTCTTGGCCACTCGATGAGTGGGATTGATGATAGTGTACGGCCGTACCCAAATGAATTGAAGTGTTCAATGTTATTTTCTCATATCAATCTACTCGGGATCGAGAAAGCATTGGACAACATAAGTTGACGTGGATCATGACTTATGTACAATATGATATCGCGTGACAAAGGGATTGTGATATGTTCTATAAGGTAACTTTGGACTTTCAAAGTTATACTAATTGGGTAGTCATAATGGCTTGCTAGAGTCCTCTTATGACTTACGGGTTCTGAATGGTTCTGACTCATTGCCAACATAGTATAATCCTATTGGGTCACACACAATAGAACGGATTGAAAAAGGCAGAATTTTTGGGAAATTGACCAAGCCACCATATGGCTGTGTAGCAACCGTACGGCGCCTGGTCAGCCGTACGGCTGGTTCCCCGTAACTGTACAGTTTGTTCAATTTTCTTGTACGACAATAAATCCTGATCCCAAACGGAATTAGGTCAAACCCTCATATAAGATATGCAGCCGGGTTTGACAGCCTCTAATGTTGATTTTGGAAATCAATAACAATTGCTTTAGAAACAATAAATAATAGAGAGGTAGGTTTATTTATTTTTTGATCCATGATCATCAAAATACAATAATCAATGAAGCAAAATAATTTCTATGAAAAAATCGTTTCTTCACCATGCCTTGGGTCTAGCAATCCAGATCAAGAAGGTGTTCTTGATATCCGTTTGACGTGTGGATACCGATAGAGGGTGTTTGCTTTAGTACCTTAAAGTCTGTGATCATGGATTCGATCTTCAAGGGTATGTTTCTTTCATCTTGTATTTAATTTAATCAACATGCACGGATCCGGGGTCATGGGTGTTTGATTTCATATGTTTATTCCGCTGCACATGATGCATCAAAACCCAATAGTATTTTATATGCGGGATCACAGGTACGGACTTGGTGGGCCACTGGTTGGCGGGCTGATGAGCTGTCCGCGGGTTTGGGCGTGAAATGCCTATATCCATCATAAATAATGGTCAAAATCTCACAAAAAACATGTTTTTTGTGAAGATACAAAAAACGAGTTTTTTCCCCGCTTCCCCTACGCCTCCACTCTCTCTTCACCGACCTCGCCCTCGCCCCTTTTGCATAATTTTCGCCACCATCTGCAGTTCACTGGCCATCACATTCTTCCTAAATCCGACATCCCGTCAACTGTCGATAGCACCGGCCGTCTCACCAACCCCTTATTCGATCCATCTCTCTCGTCACTGCAACTTCGGGCCTTCATGTTCTTCTCCGTTGAGAATTTTGGACTAAATGGTTTATTCAATCAAGGATAAGGTCTCTGGAGTCTGAAATCATCAACAATAGCAGTAATTGAATTCAAAATCTGGATAAGGAGAGGAAATTGGAGATCGGCAGGCAAAGGTGAAGTCGCCAAGGTTCGATTTGCAAGTTAGATTCTCTTCATCGCCTTCTTGAACCTTCCCTCACTCCTCAAGTCCTCATAATCTCAATTTCTTACTGTAACACCCCGAATTTTCTTAATATATCTGAGCATTTAATGGCATTTAATAGCAATAATAAACAATAATAAATACCTTAATTTAGGGTTCACAATGGTCCCTTATTTAAACCATAAATTCAAAACAATAGCGGAAGCGTAACTTAAACTTGTCTTGGTAGGTAACAACCCTAACCATCAACGTACTTCAACTTACATCAAAATAATTGTACTTAAACTACTAAGTTAAGAATCTTCAATCCACCGTCTTCCTACGGCTGCTTTCCTTGTCTTGTCCTCATACTTAAATCCTGAAAACAAAATTTTTAGAGAAGGGATGAGCGAACGAATGCTCAGTAAGTTCATACGTGGCCTCTCCGGTTACTAAGGAGAGACGACCAGAACGAATACTTTGAATAACTTTTACAAAGATAGGTTCAGTTACTTTTGGATTCAAGACTGCAGAACAATACAGTCGTATTTCTTTTAAGATTTTACTTTCAAATGATTATGGCACTACAATCCAAAGGGATTCATTCAAGTTCCGTCAATTCCTTAGTAACGTACATTATAACCTCAATGCCAAAGGTACAATTTGTACACCTAGCTTCTCCAGCAATTAGTGTGGGTCGTAACATATATGGTATCCACACACATATGCTCGGGGTCTAGAATCATCCTTGTAATCAGACAATTCCTGAGAGAAGGCATGTGATCACTCATGCAATCCCTAGTTTAAGGACGAGTCTTTTCTAACTGGACTGTCCGTCAATGTCTTTTCTAACTGGACATTGGCTACCTTAACAAGTAAGTGGTTAACTTACAAGTTAAAATGAGAACATACTAAGGTACAAGTATGTGATACAAGTTTCAAACTTCGATACTTAGTAGATCGATGGGGACATCACTAAGTATAGATTCTTTCAAGGAACGTTTAATAACGCAGAGTTCATTCAAATACTATCATGCCATACTGATAGCTAACTTTAGAAAAATATGGAATTCCAATAAACAGGAGTTCAAATACTGTAAGGAACGTAATCCCTTACCTGAATTGTTTTTTCCTCGCAATCTCCTATCTGTGCAAATCTACAAGGCACGGAGTAATTTACTTTAGTACTCTCAACATTGTTAACTATTTCTACTTAGTTAACTGAGAGATGCGATTTAACTTCTTTACTTCGTTACTTCTTTTCTTACGTTTAAGTTTCTGACTTTGATGTGCGAGTCAGCCCTTTAACTTTAGTATAATTGTAATTAGGTCCTCTAACTTTGGGTTAATTACAATTTGGTCCCTCAACTTTGGGTTGATTGCAAATTGGTCCTTCAACTTTGGATTAATTGTAGATTGGTCCTTCAACTTTAGTTTAATTGTAATTTGGTCCTTCAACTTTGGATTAATTACAATTCAGTCCTTCAACTTTCCTTTAATTACCGAAAGGTCCTTTGAATTTGGTTTTGTTCATAAAGGTCCCCAAGTTTCTTCTTCATCACTTAGGCCCCTCTAACTTCAAAGGTTTCCTTTTCATTCCTTCTAACTTTAATTCTTTTTCAGTTTAGTCCTTTTCCGTTAGAAAACTAACTGAGTTCTTCTAATCTTTTCTCTTCTCTTTAACTTTCTAATTTCAAGGTCTTCCTAGTACTCATTCTATTTTCTCAAGTTAATTTTCTAACTTGTTAACAATCCTTTTAACGATTTTGTTTTCTTTCCATTAGAAACTTAACGAAAACACTAACTTTCCGTCCCAATTCTTAACATCTTCAATCAAGAATTAACACCCAAATTATGTCACCATTGCCGAATCATGTAGCTTCAATATCAATGATTTTGGTCAATTTTTTTCTTGATCTAAATTTTCCATTGTAATTCCTAACATCAATTTATTCATAACTTAATAACAAAAATCATTAAATCGACAAAATCATTCTCAATCCTCTAGGGCCATTCGGCCGAATGAGATTTATGGAAAAAACCCATATTTTTCTTTCTTTTGATCAACCCAATTCAACCTCAATGATTTAATTGTTCAATCCCCAAGCATTGCATAGTATCAATCCATTCAAAACACGATTTTAAAATCAACTTAAAAATACTAACATGGAGATCATCATGTTCTCAAAACCTTTAGATCAAATCCATTGTCCTTTTTAAAGTTTTGTCATTGAATCACTAACATGCAAAAACCTTCATATTAATATCTTAAATCATGCATAACTTATAATTTACTAGCCCGAATTCAATGAAACAAATTTTGGATAATAGGATTTAGCATTACCTTGAGAATGATCGGATTACTTCTTCCAAAACGATGACAAAAAAATTCCTTCTTCCCCCTCCTTGGTTCGGCCGGCGGCTGCTAGGGTTGCTAGGGTTTTGTTTTCTTTCTTTTTTTTTTTTTTTTTTGAGTTTATGATAATAAAGAATTCCTAATTTGACTAACTCAAGAATTTATACTTTGGATTGATTCCTAATTGGGTTGGGTTTACTAATACAAATTTCGGGCCAATCCAAATTCTTCGGCCCACTTCTTTCAATTGCTTTATAACTCTAATTATTATTTAATTAAATTAATAAAACCGAATTAAAATAAAATAAAATTCGGTTATTACATTCTTACCCCCTTAAAAGAAGTTTGTCCTCAAACTTTGACAATTCTTAATCCGAGAAGATGTCCGGGTACAATTCGCGCATTTCACTTTCTTGTTCCCATGTCGCTTCTCTTTCTGAGTGATTGCTCCATTGCACTTTTACATAGGGAACCGTACGCTTTCTTACGACCTCGTCTTTCTGTCGACGATCTTGATTGGTCGTTCATCGTACGTCAAATCTACCCGAACTCTTAATTGCTTGTATTCTATCACATGACTCGGATCATGAATATACTTCCTTAGCATGGAGACATGGAACACATTATTCACTCCAGCTAACACCGGCGGTAACGCCAATCGATAAGCCACTTCCCCGATCTTATCAAGAATTTCGAACGGTCCTACATATCGTGGACTTAACTTCCCCTTAATCCCAAAACGCACAACTCCCTTCGTAGGCGATATCTTTAGGAATACTCGATCCCCTGGCTGAAATTCCAGTTCTCGCCTTCTATTGTCTGCGTAAGATTTCTGCCTACTTTGCGCAGTCTGTAGCCACTTTCGAATCTGCTGTACCTTATCCGCCGTGACTTGTACGAGTTCTGGTCCACTTAACTTCCTCTCACCGACTTCATCCCAACACGTCGGTGATCTACACTTCCTCCCATACAACGCTTCATATGGTGCCATCCCAATGCTTGCGTGAAAGCTGTTGTTGTATGTGAATTCTACTAACGGTAAGTGTTCGTCCCATGCGTTTGGCCAATCTAACGAAGTAGCCCTCAGCATGTCTTCCAACGTCTGGATAGTCCTTTACGACTGCCCATCTGTCTGTGGGTGAAACGCCGTACTCATGGTCAACTCTGTTCCCAATATTTCTTGTAGGCTGTTCCAGAATTTCGAAGTGAACCTAGCATCTCGATCAGACACGATTGTGACCGGGATTCCATGTAACCTTACTATCTCGTCGATATACAACTTGGCCAACTTCTCCAACGAATCAGTCTTCTTGATTGCCAGAAAATGTGCTGACTTCGTCAATCGATCTACTATAACCCATATAGCGTCATACTTCCCTGCCGTCTTTGGCAACCCACTTACGAAATTCATAGCAATATTCTCCCACATCCATTCGGGAATTGGTAATGATTGCAGTAACCCTGTTGGCTTCTGATGTTCACTCTTAACTTGTTGACACGTCAAACCTTTATGCACATACTCTGCCACGTCATTTTTCATATTATTCCACCAATATGACTCCTTAATATCCCTATATATTTTAGTACTCCCCGGATGTACAGAGAATTTTGAGCAATGAGCTTCTCTCAGTATTTCTCTCTTAATTTCATCATTATTTGGCACCCATACTCTCTTTTGGTATCTCAGGATTCCATCTTCGCCCATGTGAAGATCCTTTGCTTGCCCTTTTCCGATTAGAGCTTCTCTCTCGCTCTTGTGCCTCCTTAATTCTGCCCAACAATGCAGGTTGTAACGTCAGTCGAGCCAAGTATCCGCTTACTTTTACTATCAAGTTCATCTCCTTGACATCTTTCCATATGCTTACCCCCTTAGAGATCAACGTCGCCAACATTCCGTGATTCTTCCTACTTAAGGCATCTGCCACCTTGTTGGCTTTCCCAGGATGATATAATATTTCACAGTCGTAATCCTTGAGAAGTTCTAGCCACCTCCGTTGTCTCATATTCAATTCCTTCTGCGTGAAGATATACTTAAGGCTCTTGTGATCCGTAAAAATCTGGCATTTCACGCCATACAGATAATGTCTCCAAATTTTCAATGCAAACACTACTGCTGCTAACTCCAGATCATGGGTCGGGTAATTCCTTTCATGCACTTTCAACTGCCTAGATGCATAAGCTATCACCTTCTCATTTTGCATCAGTACACAGCCTAATCCTTTCAATGACGCATCACTGTAGATAACAAAACCTTCCGTCCCTGTCGGTAGTGTTAATACTGGTGCAGATACTAATCTATTCTTCAATTCTTGAAAGCTTTTCTCACATTCTTTTGACCAAACGAACTTGGCTGATTTCTGCGTCAGCTTCGTCAATGGTCCTGATAACTTCGAATATCCTTCTACGAACCTTCTATAGTAACCAGCTAAACTCAAGAAACTTCTTATTTCGGTTACTGTAGTCGGTCTTTCCCAATCCATTATTGCCTCCACTTTTGTTGGATCCACAGAAATTCCCTCTTTCGACACTACGTGTCCAAAAATGCTACTCTTTCCAACCAGAATTCACATTTCTTAAACTTCGCATACAATTTCTGTCTCCTCAAAATTTCTAGTACTACCCTCAAATGTTCAGCATGTTCCTCCTTTGTCTTCGAGTACACCAAAATATCATCAATGAATACTATCACACATTTGTCTAAGTACTCCTGAAATATTCTATTCATCAACTCCATGAATGCAGCTGGTACGTTCGTTAACCCAAATGGCATCACGACAAACTCATAATGCCCATACCTTGTCCTAAACGTTGTCTTCGCCACATCTTCATCCTTGACTCTTAGCTAATGATATCCGGATCTAAGATCAATATTTGAAAAATAACAGGCTCCCCACAATTGATCAAACAAATCATCAATTCTCGGCAGTGGTTATTGGTTCCTAACCGTCACCTTATTCAATTCTCTATAATCAATACATAGCCTCATAGATCCATCTTTCTTCTTCACAAATAGCACCGGTGCACCCCATGGTGATACACTCGGTCTAATCAACCCCTTGTCCAACAGTTCTTGCAACTGCTCCTTTAGTTCTTTCAACTCTGTTGGAGCCATCTTGTACGGTGCTCTCGAAATAGGTGTGGTTTCTGGTACTAAATCGATGGAGAACTCTACTTCCCTTACTGGTGGTACACCAGGTAATTCCTCAGGAAACACATCTTGAAATTCATTCACTACTTCAAGTGACTCTAAGGTTACTCCCTTCGCTTCTGTTTCACCTATGTATGCCAGGAATCCTTCACACCCTTTTCTTAATAGTTTACGAGCCTTCATTACAGATATAAGGTTCGATCGGGTTCTAGGTTTCGTTCCTTGAGAACATCACCCTTTTCTAGATAGTAATCTGAAGTGGACTTCTTTCTTTAAAACAATCCACATGCAGCCAACTAGTCCATTCCCAAGATTACATCAAATTCCTCGATGTCCTAAACTAATGAGATCAACTTCAAGTTCTTTCTCGTCCAATTTCAAAGGACAATTCCTAGATATAGACGTAATAGGGATCAATTCTCTAGTTTGAATATCCATAACTAAAGAATTCTCTAACACATCAGGAAATAAATTCACATTCCTAGCCAAGCAATCATTTGGCACTTCTTATCAGAACATTGCCCTTTGGCGTCGTTCTTATTATCATTATTTCTATTGCCGCAGTCTTTATTCTGGTACTTACTTGTACTACCTTCTTTTTCACGATCGGCAGTAGCCGTCCGCTTATTATTATTCCCATCCTTTAGATTCAGTCGACTCTTTCTCAGTTGACTCTTCTTCTCTTCTCGCTTACCGCGATAACTATTCTGATTCTTTCTCTACTATCCTTGCCCTATCCAACACTTGGTCATAGGTTGGTAGCATTAATGGAGTAATTCTGTATTTGATTCGGTTGCTCAAACCAGCTTCAAATTTTCGAGCCTTTTGCGCTTCATCATCGAAGAGCGTTAGGGCAACTTCTAGCAATTCGGTGAATCTAGCACCATAGTCGTTCACCGTCATACTTCCTTGAGTTAGCATCATAACTCAGTCACTCTGGCGTTTTGAACACTTTTCGGATAATATGATACTATCATTAGTTATCATGAATACGAGACGTTTTCACACACTCTCATACTATCGCTCGTCTCTACAGACTAACATTCAATTTATAGGTCATTCACTAAACCACTGGTCGCTTCAATAGACCATCACTATCTTAATTAGTCAACTTTACTAGACTTATTGGTCGTTTCATTAGACCATTACTATTTTCATCGGTCATTTCAATAGACCATTCTTACTTGTTCCAGGGCATTTTTTAACACTATTACTCACGCTAATACAAGCATTGCTACTATGCTTAATACTTTCAAATAAATAGGCCGTCCCCAAAAGACGTAACTTTTACAAGAGATCGGTTTACTAGATCTTTGGTCGTTTCAATAGACCAATTCTACTTAACGAAGTCATTTCACTAGACTTTACTTATTATCAAGTCGATTCACTAGACCTATTTTCATTCACACTTGGCTGATTCAATAAGTCATATACTTTTATACTTGACCGTTTCGATAGGTCACCTTATTCTTGTTTCGATCATTTCACTAGACCAAAACTGAATTCACTTGGCCGTTTCAATAAGCCAATTACTTTTACTTTTGACCGTTTCAATAGGTCACTTTACTCTTGCTTCGATCGTTTCACTAGACCAAAACTAATTTTCACTTGGCCGTTTCAATAAGCCAATTATACTTAAGGTCTTTTCACTTGACCCATACTTTCTCGTTCTAGACTCGCTCACATGCTTTAACATTTAAGAACGAAACACTAAACAAAGCCATTTGTTTAGAATAAATCATAAAATTTTATTACGAGTATCTTCTTGGAATAAAAGTAAACAAAACAAAAAGTCTAGTATTTTCTCTAACTAGAACTAACTATCAATACTATGAATGATATAAATTCTATGTTCCACTTTTCAATCATGGACATCTTCCTAGGCCTTCCCTTAGGTCTTCCACTAGGCACCTTTGGTGTCTTCTTAGAGCCTCTTGGTCTACCTCTGGACCTACGAACTGGTACCATTGGTGGTTCATCATCAATAATTTCAATTGAATTAGCTTTATTGCTTCCAAGGTTGATATCTACTTCCTCGATTTCATCATCAGTTACTAATTCTTCCTCATTTGGTGCTTCATTACCTATAAGTGTGGTCGGTTTAAGCTTTCTAGCCTTTTCTTCCTTGAACTTTTCCAGTTCATAATACCATTGATAGGCCTCTTCTCTGACCTCATGGTAGTCCCAAGATTTCATTATAACATATTAGTAGGATATAAATAGACATGCACTGAAGAGGTTTCTACTTCCCCAAGTATATTCATACTTTACGTACACCCTTAGTATTATTCCTAGAGATAGATTTTATCACTTGAACTTCCTCGAGTAAGATCTTATTCAAGTCAAGTACTAAGTTCTCCCATTAGTCTTAACTTTCAGTTTTCTCCCATAAGATCTAAAGCCATTGCTCTGATACCAACTGTAACACCCCGAATTTTCTTAATATATCTGAGCATTTAATGGCATTTAATAACAATAATAAATACCTTAATTTAGGGTTCACAATGGCCCCTTATTTAAACCATCAATTCAAAACAATAGCGGAAGCGTAACTTAAACTTGTCTTGGTAGGTAACAACCCTAACCATCAACGTACTTCAACTTACATCAAAATAATTGTACTTAAACTACTAAGTTAAGAATCTTCAATCCACCGTCTTCCTACGGCTGCTTTCCTTGTCTTGTCCTCCTACTTAAATCCTGAAAACAAAATTTATAGAGAAGGGATGAGCGAACGAATGCTCAGTAAGTTCATACGTGGCCTCTTCGGTTACTAAGGAGAGACGACCAGAACGAATACTTTGAATAACTTTTACAAAGATAGGTTCAGTTACTTTTGGATTCAAGACTGCAGAACAATACAGTCGTATTTCTTTTAAGATTTTACTTTCAAAGGATTATGGTACTACAATCCAAAGGGATTCATTCAAGTTCCGTCAATTCCTTGGTAACGTACATTATAACCTCAATGCCAAAGGTACAATTTGTACACCTAGCTTCTCCAGCCAATAGTGTGGGTCGTAACATATATGGTATCCACACACATATGCTCGGGGTCTAGAATCATCCTTGTAATCAGACAATTCCTGAGAGAAGGCATGTGATCACTCTTGCAATCCCTAGTTTAAGGACGAGTCTTTTCTAACTGGACTGTCCGTCAATGTCTTTTCTAACTGGACATTGGCTACCTTAACAAGTAAGTGGTTAACTTACAAGTTAAAATGAGAACATACTAAGGTACAAGTATGTGATACAAGTTTCAAACTTCGATACTTAGTAGATCGATGGGGACATCACTAAGTATAGATTCTTTCAAGGAACGTTCAATAACGCAGAGTTCATTCAAATACTATCATGCCATACTGATAGCTAACTTTAGAAAAATACTGAATTCCAATAAACAGGAGTTCAAATACTGTAAGGAACGTAATCCCTTACCTGAATTGCTTTTTCCTCGCAATCTCCTCTCTGTGCAAATCTACAAGGCACAGAGTAATTTACTTTAGTACTCTCAACATTGTTAACTATTTCTACTTAGTTAACTGAGAGATGCGATTTAACTTCTTTACTTCGTTACTTCTTTTCTTACGTTTAAGTTTCTGACTTTGATGTGCGAGTCAGCCCTTTAACTTTAGTATAATTGTAATTAGGTCCTCTAACTTTGGGTTAATTACAATTTGGTCCCTCAACTTTGGGTTGATTGCAAATTGGTCCTTCAACTTTAGATTAATTGCAGATTGGTCCTTCAACTTTAGTTTAATTGTAATTTGGTCTTTCAACTTTGAATTAATTACAATTCAGTCCTTCAACTATCCTTTAATTACCGAAAGGTCCTTTGAATTTGGTTTTGTTCATAAAGGTCCCCCAAGTTTCTTCTTCATCACTTAGGCCCCTCTAACTTCAAAGGTTTCCTTTTCATTCCTTCTAACTTTAATTCTTTTTCAGTTTAGTCCTTTTCCATTAGAAAACTAACTGAGTTCTTCTAATCTTTTCTCTTCTCGTTAACTTTCTAACTTTCAAGGTCTTCCTAGTACTCATTCTATTTTCTCAAGTTAATTTTCTAACTTGTTAACAATCCTTTTAACGATTTTATTTTCTTTCCATTAGAAACTTAACGAAAACACTAACTTTCCGTCCCAATTCTTAACATCTTCAATCAAGAATTAACACCCAAATTAGGTCACCATTGCCGAATCATGTAGCTTCAATATCAATGATTTTGGTCATTTTTTCTTGATCTAAATTTTCCATTGTAATTCCTAACATCAATTTATTCATAACTTAATAACAAAAATCATTAAATCGAAAAAATCATTCTCAATCCTCTAGGGCCATTCGGCCGAATGAGATTTATGGGAAAAACCCATATTTTTCTTTCTTTTGATCAACCCAGTTCAACCTCAATGATTTAATTGTTCAATCCCCAAGCATTGCATAGTATCAATCCATTCAAAACACGATTTTAAAATCAACTTAAAAATACTAACATGGAGATCATCATGTTCTCAAACCTTTAGATCAAATCCATTGTCCTTTTTAAAGTTTTGTCATTGAATCACTAACATGCAAAAACCTTAATATTAATATCTTAAATCATGCATAACTTATAATTTACTAGTCCGAATTCAATGAAACAAATTTTGGATAATAGGATTTAGCATTACCTTGAGAATGATCGGATTACATCTTCCAAAACGATGACAAAAAAATTCCTTCTTCCCCCTCCTTGGTTCGGCCGACGGCTGCTAGGGTTGCTAGGGTTTTGTTTTTTTTTTTTTTTTTTTTTTTGAGTTTATGATAATAAAGAATTCCTAATTTGACTAACTCAAGAATTTATACTTTGGATTGATTCCTAATTGGGTTGGGTTTACTAATACAAATTTCGGGCCAATCCAAATTCTTCGGCCCACTTCTTTCAATTGCTTTATAACTCTAATTATTATTTAATTAAATTAATAAAACCGAATTAAAATAAAAAAAATTCGGTTATTACATTCTTACCCCCTTAAAAGAAGTTTGTCCTCAAACTTTGACAATTCTTAATCCGAGAAGATGTCCGGGTACAATTCGCGCATTTCACTTTCTTGTTCCCATGTCGCTTCTCTTTCTGAGTGATTGCTCCATTGCACTTTTACATAGGGAACCGTACGCTTTCTTACGACCTCGTCTTTCTGTCGACGATCTTGATTGGTCGTTCATCGTACGTCAAATCTGCCCGAACTCTTAATTGCTTGTATTCTATCACATGACTCGGATCATGAATATACTTCCTTAGCATGGAGACATGGAACACATTATGCACTCCAGCTAACACCGGCGGTAACGCCAATCGATAAGCCACTTCCCCGATCTTATCAAGAATTTCGAACGGTCCTACATATCGTGGACTTAACTTCCCCTTAATCCCAAAACGCATAACTCCCTTCGTAGGCGATATCTTTAGGAATACTCGATCCCCTGGCTGAAATTCCAGTTCTCGCCTTCTATTGTCTGCGTAAGATTTCTGCCTACTTTGCGCAGTCTGTAGCCACTTTCGAATCTGCTGTACCTTATCCGCCGTGACTTGTACGAGTTCTGGTCCACTTAACTTCCTCTCACCGACTTCATCCCAACACGTCGGTGATCTACACTTCCTCCCATACAACGCTTCATATGGTGCCATCCCAATGCTTGCGTGAAAGCTGTTGTTGTATGTGAATTCTACTAACGGTAAGTGTTCGTCCCATGCGTTTGGCCAATCTAACGAAGTAGCCCTCAGCATGTCTTCCAACGTCTGGATAGTCCTTTACGACTGCCCATCTGTCTGTGGGTGAAACGCCGTACTCATGGTCAACTCTGTTCCCAATTTCTTGTAGGCTGTTCCAGAATTTCGAAGTGAACCTAGCATCTCGATCAGACACGATTGTGACCGGGATTCCATGTAACCTTACTATCTCGTCGATATACAACTTGGCCAACTTCTCCAACGAATCAGTCTTCTTGATTGCCAGAAAATGTGCTGACTTCGTCAATCGATCTACTATAACCCATATAGCGTCATACTTCCCTGCCGTCTTTGGCAACCCACTTACGAAATTCATAGCAATATTCTCCCACTTCCATTCGGGAATAGGTAATGATTGCAGTAACCCTGCTGGCTTCTGATGTTCACTCTTAACTTGTTGACACGTCAAACCTCTATGCACATACTCTGCCACGTCATTTTTCATATTATTCCACCAATATGACTCCTTAAGATCCCTATACATTTTAGTACTCCCGGATGTACAGAGAATTTTGAGCAATGAGCTTCTCTCAGTATTTCTCTCTTAATTTCATCATTATTTGGCACCCATACTCTCTTTTGGTATCTCAGGATTCCATCTTCGCCCATGTGAAGATCCTTTGCTTGCCCTTTTCCGATTAGAGCTTCTCTCTCGCTCTTGTGCCTCCTTAATTCTGCCCAACAATGCAGGTTGTAACGTCAGTCGAGCCAAGTATCCGCTTACTTTTACTATCAAGTTCATCTCCTTGACATCTTTCCATATGCTTACCCCCTTAGAGATCAACGTCGCCAACATTCCGTGATTCTTCCTACTTAAGGCATCTGCCACCTTGTTGGCTTTCCCAGGATGATATAATATTTCACAGTCGTAATCCTTGAGAAGTTCTAGCCACCTCCGTTGTCTCATATTCAATTCCTTCTGCGTGAAGATATACTTAAGGCTCTTGTGATCCGTAAAAATCTGGCATTTCACGCCATACAGATAATGTCTCCAAATTTTCAATGCAAACACTACTGCTGCTAACTCCAGATCATGGGTCGGGTAATTCCTTTCATGCACTTTCAACTGCCTAGATGCATAAGCTATCACCTTCTCATTTTGCATCAGTACACAGCCTAATCCTTTCAATGACGCATCACTGTAGATAACAAAACCTTCCGTCCCTGTCGGTAGTGTTAATACTGGTGCAGATACTAATCTATTCTTCAATTCTTGAAAACTTTTCTCACATTCTTCTGACCAAACGAACTTGGCTGATTTCTGCGTCAGCTTCGTCAATGGTCCTGCTAACTTCAAATATCCTTCTACGAACCTTCTATAGTAACCAGCTAAACCAAGAAACTTCTATTTCGGTTACTGTAGTCGGTCTTTCCCAATCCATTATTGCCTCCACTTTTGTTGGATCCACAGAAATTCCCTCTTTCGACACTACGTGTCCCAAAAATGCTACTCTTTCCAACCAGAATTCACATTTCTTAAACTTCGCATACAATTTCTGTCTCCTCAAAATTTCTAGTACTATCCTCAAATGTTCAGTATGTTCCTCCTTTGTCTTCGAGTACACCAAAATATCATCAATGAATACTATCACGCATTTGTCTAAGTACTCCTGAAATATTCTATTCATCAACTCCATGAATGCAGCTGGTGCGTTCGTTAACCCAAATGGCATCACGACAAACTCATAATGCCCATACCTTGTCCTAAACGCTGCCTTCGCCACATCTTCATCCTTGACTCTTAGCTGATGATATCCGGATCTAAGATCAATCTTTAAAAAATAACAGGCTCCCCACAATTGATCAAACAAATCATCAATTCTCGGCAGCGGTTATTGGTTCCTAACCGTCACCTTATTCAATTCTCTATAATCAATACATAGCCTCATAGATCCATCTTTATTCTTCACAAATAGCACCGGTGCACCCCATGGTGATACACTCGGTCTAACCAACCCCTTGTCCAACAGTTCTTGCAACTGCTCCTTTAGTTCTTTCAACTCTGTTTTAGCCATCTTGTACGGTGCTCTCGAAATAGGTGTGGTTTCTGGTACTAAATCGATGGAGAACTCTACTTCCCTTACTGGTGGTACACCAGGTAATTCCTCAGGAAAAACATCTTGAAATTCATTCACTACTTCAAGTGACTCTAAGGTTACTCCCTTCGCTTCTGTTTCACCTATGTATGCAGGAATCCTTCACACCCTTTTCTTAATAGTTTACGAGCCTTCATTACAGATATAAGGTTCGATCGGGTTCTAGGTTTCGTTCCTTGAGAACATCACCCTTTTCTAGATAGTAATCTGAAGTGGACTTCTTTCTTTAAAACAATCCACATGCAGCCAACTAGTCAATTCCCAAGATTACATCAAATTCCTCAACGTCCTAAACTAATGAGATCAACTTCAAGTTCTTTCTCGTCCAATTTCAAAGGACAATTCCTAGATATAGACGTAATAGGGATCAATTCTCTAGTTTGAATATCCATAACTAAAGAATTCTCTAACACATCAGGAATTAAATTCACATTCCTAGCCAAGCAATCATTTGGCACTTCTTATCAGAACATTGCCCTTTGGCGTCGTTCTTATTATCATTATTTCTATTGCCGCAGTCTTTATTCTGGTACTTACTTGTACTACCTTCTTTTTCACGATCGTCAGTAGCCGTCCGCTTATTATTATTCCCATCCTTTAGATTCAGTCGACTCTTTCTCAGTTGACTCTTCTTCTCTTCTCGCTTACCGCGATAACTATTCTGATTCTTTCTCTACTATCCTTGCCCTATCCAACACTTGGTCATAGGTTGGTAGCATTAATGGAGTAATTCTGTATTTGATTCGGTTGCTCAAACCAGCTTTAAATTTTCGAGCCTTTTGCGCTTCATCATCGAAGAGCGTTAGGGCAACTTCTAGCAATTCGGTGAATCTAGCACCATAGTCGTTCACCGTCATACTTCCTTGAGTTAGCATCATAACTCAGCCACTCTAGCGTTTTGAACACTTTTCGGGTAATATGATACTATCATTAGTTATCATGAATACGAGACGTTTTCACGCACTCTCATACTATCGCTCGTCTCTACAGACTAACATTCAATTTATAGGTCATTCACTAAACCACTGGTCGCTTCAATAGACCATCACTATCTTAATTAGTCAACTTTACTAGACTTATTGGTCGTTTCATTAGACCATTACTATTTTCATCGGTCATTTCAATAGACCATTCTTACTTGTTCCAGGGCATTTTTTAACACTATTACTCACGCTAATACAAGCATTGCTACTATGCTTAATACTTTCAAATAAATAGGCCGTCCCCAAAAGACGTAACTTTTACAAGCGATCGGTTTACTAGATCTTTGGTCGTTTCAATAGACCAATTCTACTTAACGAAGTCATTTCACTAGACTTTACTTATTATCAGGTCGATTCACTAGACCTATTTTCATTCACACTTGGCTGATTCAATAAGTCATATACTTTTATACTTGACCGTTTCGATAGGTCACCTTATTCTTGTTTCGATCATTTCACTAGACCAAAACTGAATTCACTTGGCCGTTTCAATAAGCCAATTACTTTTACTTTTGACCGTTTCAATAGGTCACTTTACTCTTGATTCGATCGTTTCACTAGACCAAAACTAATTTTCACTTGGCCGTTTCAATAAGCCAATTATACTTAAGGTCTTTTCACTTGACCCATACTTTCTCGTTCTAGACTCGCTCACATGCTTTAACATTTAAGAACGAAACACTAAACAAAGCCATTTGTTTAGAATAAATCATAAAATTTTATTACGAGTATCTTCTTGGAATAAAAGTAAACAAAACAAAAAGTCTAGTATTTTCTCTAACTAGAACTAACTATCAATACTATGAATGATATAAATTCTATGTTCCACTTTTCAATCATGGACATCTTCCTAGGCCTTCCCTTAGGTCTTCCACTAGGCACCTTTGGTGTCTTCTTAGAGCCTCTTGGTCTACCTCTGGACCTACGAACTGGTACCATTGGTGGTTCATCATCAATAATTTCAATTGAATTAGCTTTATTACTTCCAAGGTTGATATCTACTTCCTCGATTTCATCATCAGTTACTAATTCTTCCTCATTTGGTGCTTCATTACCTATAAGTGTGGTCGGTTTAAGCTTTCTAGCCTTTTCTTCCTTGAACTTTTCCAGTTCATAATACCATTGATAGGCCTCTTCTCTGACCTCATGGTAGTCCCAAGATTTCATTATAACATATTAGTAGGATATAAATAGACATGCACTGAAGAGGTTTCTACTTCCCCAAGTATATTCATACTTTACGTACACCCTTAGTATTATTCCTAGAGATAGATTTTATCACTTGAACTTCCTCGAGTAAGATCTTATTCAAGTCAAGTACTAAGTTCTCCCATTAGTCTTAACTTTCAGTTTTCTCCCATAAGACCTAAAGCCATTGCTCTGATACCAACTGTAACACCCCGAATTTTTCTTATAAAATCTGAGCATTTAATGGCATTTAATAACAATAATAAATACCTTAATTTAGGGTTCACAATGGCCCCTTATTTAAACCATCCATTCAAAACAATAGCGGAAGCGTAACTTAAACTTGTCTTGGTAGGTAACAACCCTAACCATCAATGTACTTCAACTTACATCAAAATAAATAAACGTACTTAAAACTACTATATTAAGAATCTTCAATCCACCGTCTTCCTACGGCTGCTTTCCTTGTCTTGTCCTTCTACTTAAATCCTGAAAACAAAATTTATAGAGAAGGGATGAGCGAACGAATGCTCAGTAAGTTCATACGTGGCCTCTCCGGTTACTAAGGAGAGACGACCAGAACGAATACTTTGAATAACTTTTACAAAGATAGGTTCAGTTACTTTTGGATTCAAGACTGCAGAACAATACAGTCGTATTTCTTTTAAGATTTTACTTTCAAAGGATTATGGCACTACAATCCAAAGGGATTCATTCAAGCTCCGTCAATTCCTTGGTAACGTACATTATAACCTCAATGCCAAAGGTACAATTTGTACACCTAGCTTCTCCAGCCAATAGTGTGGGTCGTAACATATATGGTATCCACACACATATGCTCGGGGTCTAGAATCATCCTTGTAATCAGACAATTCCTGAGAGAAGGCATGTGATCACTCATGCAATCCCTAGTTAAAGGACGAGTCTTTTCTAACTGGACATTGACTACCTTAACAAGTAAGTGGTTAACTTACAAGTTAAAATGAGAACATACTAAGGTACAAGTATGTGATACAAGTTTCAAAATTCGATACTTAGTAGATCGATGGGGACATCACTAAGTATATATTCTTTCAAGGAACGTTCAATAACGCAGAGTTCATTCAAATACTATCATGCCATACTGATAGCTAACTTTAGAAAAATACGGAATTCCAATAAACAGGAGTTCAAATACTGTAAGAAACGTAATCCCTTACCTGAATTGCTTTTCCTCGCAATCTCCTCTCTGTGCAAATCTACAAGGCACGGAGGAATTTACTTTAGTACTCTCAACATTGTTAACTATTTCTACTTAGTTAACTGAGAGATGCGGTTTAACTTCTTTACTTCGTTACTTCTTTCTTACGTTCAAGTTCCTGACTTTGATGTGCGAGTCAGCCCTTTAACTTTAATATAATTGTAATTAGGTCCTCTAACTTTGGGTTAATTACAATTTGGTCCCTCCACTTTGGGTTAATTGTAAATTGGTCCTTCAACTTTAGATTAATTGCAATTTAGTCCTTCAACTTTAATTCAATTACAATGTAGTCCTTCAACTTTGGATTAATTGCAGATTAGTCCTTCAACTTTAGTTTAATTGTAAATTGGTCCTTTAACTTTGGATTAATTACAATTCAGTCCTTCAACTTTCCTTTAATTACAGAAAGGTCCTTTGACTTTGGTTTTGTTCATAAGGTCCCCCAAGTTTCTCTTTTTAATCACTTAGGCCCCTCTAACTTCAAAGTTTCCTTTTTTATTTCTTTTAACTTTAATTCTTTTTCAGTTTAGTCCTTTTTCGTTAGGAAACTAACTGAAATTTCTAATCTTTTCCTTTCTCGTTAACTTTTTAACTCCCAAGGTCTTCCAAGTACTTATTCTATTTTCTCAAGTTAATTTTCTAACTTGTTAACAATCCTTTTAACGATTTTGTTTTCTTTCCATTAGAAACTTAACGAAAACACTAACTTTCCGTCCCAATTCTTAACATCTTCAATCAAGAATTAACACCCAAGTTATGTCACCATTGCCGAATCATGTAGCTTCAATATCAATGATTTTGGTCAGTTTTTCTTGATCTAAATTTTCCATTGTAATTCCTAACATCAATTTATTCATAACTTAATAACAAGGAAAATCATTAAAATCAACAACATCATTCTCAATCCTCTAGGGCCATTCGGCCGAATGAGGTTTATGGGGAAAACCCATATTTTTCTCTCTTTTGATAAACCTAATTCAACCTCAATGATTTAATTGTTCAGTCCCCAAGCACTGCATAGTATCAATCCATTCAAAACACGATTTAAAAATCAAACTTAAAAATACTAACATGGAGATCATCATATTCTCAAACCTTTAGATCAAATCCATTGTCCTTTTTAAAGTTTTTGTCATTGAATCACTAACATGCAAAAACCTTAATATTCGTATTCTTAAAACATGCATAACTTATGATTTATTAATCTGAATTCAATGAAACAATTTTTGGAGAATAGGATTTAGCATTACCTTGAGAATGATCGGATTACTTCTTCCAAAACGATGACAAAAAAATTCCTTCTTCCCCCTCCTTGGTTCGGCCGGCGGCTGCTAGGTTTGCTAGGGTTTTGTTTTGTTTTCTTTTTTTTTTTTTTTTGAGTTTATGATAATAAAGAATTCCTAATTTGACTAACTCGAGAATTTATACTTTGGATTGATTCCTAATTGGGTTGGGTTTACTAATACAAATTTCGGGCCAATCCAAATTCTTCGGCCCACTTCTTTCAATTGCTTTATAACTCTAATTATTATTTAATTAAATTAATAAAACCGAATTAAAATTAAAAAAAAAAATCGGTTATTACAAATTTAATTATATGATACTCCTTAAATTTTAAAAAGATTCACATTTAACTTTGTTTCACTAGTTATTATGTGTGTTTATACACATATAAACTCAAATAATAAAAATAATTTTTTTTTGAGATAATAAAAATAGGCAAATGATGAGAAAGAGGAATATAATTTTTTTTATACGTATAGATAATGGGATAAATATATTAAAAGGGTCGGGCAGTGGCACACAAGCGATGCAACTAATGAAACAACCTCATTTTTATCTTTAATTTTGTGACATCTTTTATGCCCCTAGTATTGCCCTTTTAAAAGAATAAATATAAAGTCACAGTACCACAAAATTTGGTCTACAAATGATGTGTCAAGATTTTATTAATGTTTTTAATTAGATTGTACCGGGTTCACTATCAATGTAATCAATAAAATAATGTCACCTCATTTTATATTAATCGTTTTGTGAAGTCGACCCTAGCATTGACCCTTTTAAAATGTAGGGAGTAGTATTTTTTATGTCGGTAACATTTTTTAATAATCAGGATGATGACTGATGGATAAGTCTGCTCAATCATGTTCTATTAACTGCATAACATTGGCCAAAATAATTAAGGGCTTTGAAAGAAATTGGTGTTTTGGGATTGGGCCTTGTGCTTATCACATTTATTTTTAGGGTACATTTGGATATGCAGTTTAGTTTCTACTTGGTGATATTATTTTGTGTGGTAGAGTGAAAATGGTTTGAGGTAAATTTGGGTTCATATGAGACGCAATTAACATTGGCTCTTAATGTTTCGGTACCGAATGAGAAGCTTTTTCTACATCCATATGATCTACTAAAGTCGATCGGTATTGCCCATATAATAAAAGCCGTTGACTCCACCTGTTATCTCCTTCTACGGCGTCGCGCATGCTAGAAAAGGATTGTAACATGTTGTTTAAACGGTCCATATAATAAAAGCCATTGGCTCTTAATAACATATTGCCTATATAATAAAATCCATTGGCTCTTAATGTTTCGGTACGGAATGCGGTTCGGTACCGAAAAGGGGTTTTTCCTTTAGGGCCCTCCCCACTCATATGTTATTCCATTTTAAGGAGAGGCCCTTTTCAAATCCCAAATAAGGAGTCCTTTTAAGATGATATTTCCACATACACCCCTCAGCTTTGTTGACCAGTCAACAAAATTACCTAAATACCTAAACTACCCCCGCCCCCAAATAAAACCCTAGCCTCCCCCTCTCCACTCATTCACGACACACAATCTCACACACAAACGCACGCACATTTTCTCTCCAGCTCACCACCACTCCCTCCTCCGGCCGTCAATCTCTGCTTCTCCGGCGACCAGATATCTCTGCTTCTCCGGCGACCGGATATCTCTGCTTGTCCCTTCGTTTCCTCATCTCCGACCGACGATTCTTCTTCTCCCTTCGTCTTCCTTATCTGCAACCGAACAGATCTGCGCATCTCCGGCGACGACGACCGGCGACTGTTTCCCGTCTGTTTCACTCGCCATCTGCTTCTCCGATCTCCTTCTCCGACGCCAACCGCCTCTCCGATCTCCAGATCTGACCACCCGGAGACCTAGATCTTCTTCTCCGACGCTCTTACCTCCCCTTCGTTTCTCCACCGGTGTCTCACCCCGCCGGCAACCTATCTCCTTCCTCCTCACCGCCTTTTTCTCTCTCTCATCATCTTCTCTTTAGATCCGGTTTAGATCTGTGCGAAATCAACGAAGAAATGCAGAAAATGAGAATAGCCGGCGGCCTCTGGATTCCGACGTCCGCCGATCACATAATCGAATCAGAACATGAGAACTTCAAATCCTGTTCTGCATTGAATCAATGAAAGGCCTCCTCATATCCAGAGCTTCTGTTTATTTTCGTTGAACATTAATTTTGGTCTGATTTGGTTACATTGCACTGGAAATTGAAATTCTATTGTGGTTGTTTTATAAATGGGATGAGTGCATTGATGCTACAATTGTGTTTTTTTTTTTTTTTAACAACAATTGCTATATATTTATTAAAAGTTGGAAAAGTGAAAAAATTGACTCTTATAGTCTAATTATAAGAGTAGAACTGGTTTTATACGTCAGTTATGAGAGTTTGACCGGATTTGACCAAAATATATTTTTTTTTTTTTATAAAAAGTTGGAAAAAGTGAAAAAAATGAGTCTTATAATCTAATTATAAGAGTAGAACTGGTCTTATACGTCAGTTATGAGATTTGACCGGATTTGACCAAAAAATGTTATTTATTTTTTTATTAAACGTTGAAAAAAGTGAAAAAAAATTGACACCTATACTCTAATTATAAGAGTAGAACTGATCTTATACGTTAGTCATAACAGTTTGACCTGATTTAACTAAAATATATTATTTATTTTTTTATTAAAAATTGGAAAAAGTGAAAAATTTCTCTTAAAGTCTAATTATAAGAGTAGAACTGGTCTTATACGTCAGTTATGAGAGTTTGACCAGATTTGACCAAAAAATATTACTCCCTCTGTCCCTAAATGAGTGTCCATTTTTAAGAATCTTTGTCCCTAAATGAGTGTTTTTTTTTAACATAACTTTCTCCCTAAACGTTTTTTTTCGAAATTTTTTTCACCGGTTTCTTTATACGTGCAAAACTAAGGTTTGGAAAGGAGATTACAAGATTATATATGAATCGTTGTTACCAAATTGTTCAAAAGTTGAGATTTTCAGTGTCCCTTAAATGAAATTTGGACACTCACTTAGGGACAGAGAGAGTATTTATTTTTTTATAAAAGTTGGAAAAAGTGAAAAAAAAATGACTCTTATATTCTAATTATAAGAGTAGAACTTGTCTTATACGTCAGTTAAGAGAGTTTGACCGGATTTGACCAAAATATATTATTTATTTTTTTATTAAAAGTTTCAAAAGTGAAAAAAAAATGAGTCTTATAATCTAATTATAAGAGTAGAACTTGTCTTATACGTCATTTATGAGAGTTTGACCAGATTTAACCAAAAAATATTTTTTATTTTTTATTAAAAGTTGGAAAAAGTGAAAAAAATGACTCTTGTAGTCTAATTATAAGAGTAGAACTGGTCTTATACGTCAGTTATGAGAGTTTGACTGGATTTGACCAAAAAATATTATTTATTTTTTATTAAAAGTTGAAAAAAATGAAAAAATGAGTCTTATAATCTAATTATAAGAGTAGAACTTGTCTTATACGTCAGTTATGAGAGTTTGACCGGATTTGACCAAAAAATATTTTTTATTTTTTTATTAAAAGTTGGAAAAAGTGAAAAAAATTGACTTTTATAGTCTAATTATAAGAGTAGAACTGGTCTAATACGTCAGTTATGAGAGTTTGACCGGATTTGACCAATTTTTTTTTTATTTTTTTTTTATTAAAAGTTGGAAAAAGTGAAAAAATGAGTCTTATAATCTTATTATAAGAGTTGAACTTGTCTTATACGTCAGTTATGAGAGTTTGACCGGATTTGACCAAAAAATATATTTTATTTTTTTTATTAAAAATTGGAAAAAGTGAAAAAAATGAGTCTTATAATATTATTATTTTTCTAAAAAAATAAAAAAATGAATTTTTTTGACTCTTATATGTTAATTATGTGTCAGTTATAAGAGTTTGACTATGATTTGACCAAAAAAGTAAGGGTGAGAGGAGATATGAGGGCATTTTAGTCATCTTGCATCTTTTTGCAAGTGGGGGGTGTCTCTGGTATTAGTGATCTGTTGAGTCCTTATTTAAAATATAAGTTGGTAGTGAGGGGCCCTAGAGTCCAAAGCCCTACCGAAAAATTTGTCGGAAAACGAGAGAAATGAAAGAATAACAACACAGTAAATCCACACCCTTTAACAGTTATGACGAAGTAATCATTTCAAATCTCATATTTAGCTCAGTATTGTTGCAGAGTTAAAACGATTGTAACATGTTGTTTAAACGGTCTCCACGTAGTCAATGCCCGTTTTGACAATGAAAGTTTAGATAGCTAGGATGGTCGGACAATTAACAGAGTATGGTGTGAATCATAGTGTGAAGACACCACATATTACACCAACTGACTTGCAGCGGAATAAAAAAGTAAAAATGAGATATTTAACACATCTACAGCAACTCACTGTAGACAACAAAACTTCTCTTTAATAAAAAACGGTTATGATCGATTACAAAGAATATATTAGAGAAGAAACCAAATATGAAAACACTAAACACTCAAAACAAGTTCTATGAAAGAACTTGTCTTACAAAATGATTCTCTCACTAAAAACAAAGCATTCTTCTAATTTTGTTTCTTGATTGCAGAAGATGAAAATCCCCAAGGAATGAAAGTGACGCCTTGTTTTTAAACACAAAATCTTGTAAAAAACGTGTTTTACACTAACTATGTGTAAAACGTGTTTTTCAAATAACGGCTTAAGAGGGATTAAAAGACGCGGTGGCAATTTTGTAAATAAGTGGAACTCATGAAAATCTCAGCAGACACATTTTAAAACAAGAGGAGACATTTTTCAATACTTCACAGCAGCATATTTTAACTCTAGAGGAGACACTTTTTTAGAGCAGGCATGTTTTAACTCTAGAGGAAGCACTTTTTTTGAACTTTTAACAGTGCCTTTTTTGAGAGAAAATAAGTGCCTGCTCTAGTTAAAAAATGTGTCTCCTGCAGTTTCAAAACATGCCTCCTCCAGTTTCAAAACATGCCTCTTGAGATTTTTTGAACTTTTAACATTGTCTTTTTTAAAGAAAAAAAATGTCTGCTCTAGTTTAAAAATGTGCCTCCTGCAGTATAAAAATATGCCTCTTCTAGTTTTAAAACATGCTTGCTCCAGTTTCAACTCCAGTTTTAAAACATGTCTCCTCCAGTTTCAAAATATGCCTCTTGAGATTTTTAGTAAAAAAAAAAAAACTCAATATGCACTTATAAAAATGCATGCTTTAAATTTAGATGTGCCTCTTTGAAAAAATGCCTGTTATGGTTTTACAAAGTGCCTGATGTGGAGTTTCAAAAATATGCCTCCTTCAGTTTCATAATATGCCTCCTGCAGTTTTAAAATATGCCTCCTGAGATTTCATAAGTTTCAAATATTTACACTTATGCCACCGCGTCTCTTAAACCCTACTTGCCGTTATTAATAAAACACGTTTTACACTAAGCCTAGTGTAAAACGCGTTTTACAAGAGACTTACTCGTTTTTAAATAGGCTCTGAACCCATAGAAAAAACATGTGGAGATATGGAGTCTTTCTTGGAGATAAATTCTTATCAAGATACTCTTCAGCTTTTCCTAACTTGTAGCTCCTACTTTGATTGAGAGGTATCTACAAAATAATTAAAAGATACACAAACTAGAAAACTAATTAATATGTTAGTAAAATAAATATAAAATATATTTACAAACTATCCTAAAATAAAGAAAGACATAAATCCCAAAAATAAATATTTAGACTAATAAAAAACGTGTGCACCAAAATTGTCACACTTACAAACTCCCCCTGATTCATGGCTTTCTGGTCAAAACAAAAATGTTAAGATTATTAAGTGACCAAAATAAACACTCCCCCGAATCCAACTGTTGAAAAAAAACGGCAATGCGATCTTGTCCTATTTGTCAAAAGATAACTGTACCTGCCATAAAATTGTCAAAGAAAATAACATATCAAAAACTAAAGTGTCAAAAGTACCAAAATACCAACCATACCAGCTTTATCTCCCCTTTTTCACATACTCTCCCCCTTTTTGACCAGAATACGAGATGATCACTTTCGCAAAAGGTCGTTACGATGGAAAGACACGTTGATGTGAGGACTGGTGTGATTACATCGAGGGACACACCGTTAGCAGGATTTGAGGATTGAACAGTTGCTGGAACAAGAGATGAGCCAACATACACAAGAGGATCCAGGCTTTCAAGGCACAAGGAATTCTTCAACAAAATCAGATTTATCAAAGAAAGAAATTATGGGAGGCAAAGAAAATTTTATAACCAACTCTTGAGAAAATTCAACTACCATTGATAGCATAAAAAATCCAAGATAAATACTCTCCCTGAAAACATGTCATTAGACATTTATTTATGAATGATTTCCTTGAGCATAAAGTTATATACAGAGTTTACCAAGAACAACACAAAATCAGTTCGGAGACATTAGCACTATGGTAGGGACGACTCAATAAAAAGAAAAACGAAAAAACAAAAATATGCAAGTGAAGTGTACAACTCAGATTAGTGTGATTGGGATGAAATCACACCCCGAGGACTCAACTTATCCAAGAACTTCAATGAACATTACTCCCAATCTACTCAGCATCTAGAATGCGTCTACCCCTTTTTTAATCGTGGGTAAAGATTTGATGGTAGCTTTCACTCTACATTAAATCCAAAGATAGCCCTTTCTTTTTGTATGAGTTCGTTTGATCACATTTGGATTGGCTGCATACAATGGTGGAGCAGCTGTTTCCAAAGAATGGACCCACTGAGAGATAAATTGAAGGCACTTGCCATAGTAACCATAGAGAGTGTTCACAGTTCAAGGACCAGTCAAATCAAAGGAGTTGATCAAGTGATCACTCTGAGATGTACAGTGCAAACATAAACACCATTTTTTTTTAAGTTAGCAAGTATACAAGTGTGACACATAGTGTGATCATACAGGGGATCATACCACCAAATGATGCAAAGTCCGAGAGATTTCCTAAGTGTAGAAAATCTCTGAAAGTCTAGGGCCTTAGTAAAAATGTCAGCCAACTGATTTTTCTGTCCTTACTAGTTCTAGGCTTATAATTTTCTGCTAAACAAAATCTCGAATAAAATGGTGTTTAATGTCAACATGTTTAATACAAGAGTAGTTGAGCATGAATTTTTGAAGTATCAATAGCACTTAAATTGATCTAAAATCGAGTTAAAATCTTACTTTGTGGCCCATAGTTTTTTACCATTTGACTCATCAAAATATTAAATTACTTCCATGTGACCCAAAGAAATTACTTGTTACCTCATAGCCTCTGACTTTCATGTACTTCAACCCTACCACATTATGATAGTTCACCCTTGCTATTTGCCCAGTCCTTACCTTTTCACAAACATCCCAAGAACATGTAAAATGGGATGCTTCTCTTGAATTTTGTAGGCACTGTTTCTGGACCATTTTAAAACCTGCTTCCTTACTATCTGAGCTGCTGGAGGATGCCTCTGAATCCGAACATGGGTCGTTTTCTACTGGTGTCGTCTGTGGTGTTATCACACCGGGGTAACATCAGACGGTTCTGCACTCTCTGGTGTTATTTCCTGTTCAGCCTCGTCATTGGCGGGCTCCAGCTCTTCAACACACCCTGTAGCATCGAAAAACTTATAGCAATTATCAGAAGTTTTAAGACCTTTAACACACAATTGCCGGATTTATCAAAGACCTCACAAATTTTTCTTATCAAACTTCACATGCATATCATCGTCACACAAATGACTAATGCTTATGAGGTTTTCCTTGAGGCCATCAACATGGAGGACATTATGGAGATTAGGCAGACCCTTAACATTCAAAGTTCCTTTATCAACTATCTTACCTTTGCCGCCACCTCCATATTTCACATTTCCTCCATTCATATGAGAATAATCAGATAAGAATTCAGCTTTACCTGACATGTGCCTTGAGCACCCACTATCAAAATACCAAGAGCTAGACACACTACTCTTTTGAGAAGTTGTTAAAAAACCTTACACTCATCACCTTTCTTCTCATCCCACACGAATCGCCCAGATTTCTTCTGGCGATGTGGTTCATTCTAGGACCCATCTGGGAACCAGATTCCCCCAAGGTCATGAATTCTTTGGTAACAAAACGGTCTAATATGCTCACGAACAAAGCAATAGTGGCACACGTATTTCTTTCTCCTAGGTCTTCTAGACTGCACTTCCTGAAACGATTTTGAT
The DNA here is from genome assembly GCA_026119855.1 of Campanula takesimana. Classification (NCBI taxonomy): domain Eukaryota; kingdom Viridiplantae; phylum Streptophyta; class Magnoliopsida; order Asterales; family Campanulaceae; genus Campanula; species Campanula takesimana. The sequence goes on along the minus strand of JAOWBW010000357.1, from coordinate 2,686 downwards.
TCCGACCTTTCTTCACCTTTTTCACAAAATTGGATCCATAGCCAAGACCAGTTTTTAGAATGACTTCCAAATTTTAAAACCTCTTCAAGTTTAGCTTTGCCATTGTTTAACTTGGTAAAAGTTTCATTAACTTTTTCAAGTTCAGATTTAATTTTCTCAAGTTCAACATCACGCTTGGTGATGATGACCTCGAGCTTGACTATGGCATCCTTTTGATTATCATTATCAATGGAAACTCTCTCAAGCTCAGATTTCAAAGTAGTTATTTCAGTTGAGAGTTTTCTCATTCACCTTTTCAAAAACACCACCAAGTTTTTCAACACGTTTTTGTTGGGTTTCCAAGTAACATGCGCAGCGGAATATAGCAATTAAATTTTAAGAAACCCAAAGCCATGGATCCGTTCATATGATTAAATCAAATACAACAAGATGAATAGAGGAATAACTAACCCTTGATGGCTATGAACTTTTCTCTTTGGTCTTGGTGGAAATCTTGAAGCTTTATCACGAACAAATCACGAACTTTGTAAGATGATAAAATTCACCCTCTAGCGGTATCCACACTTCGAACGAATATCAAAGGAACTTCTTCGATCTTGGTTGCTAGACCAATAATTGTAAAACACGCTTTCACAATTTAATAAAGAACTATATGGAATTTATTTGTGAATTATTTTGTTCCTCAATCAATGATATCTTAGAACAAAATAAACTCTCTCAAACTCTTTGAGACTCACACAAAAGCACTAGTAAATATGGTCTGGCCGAATTGGGGTTTTTATACACAATTAAGACCTATTCCAAATAGGTAACTTGTGCCAAAACCTTTCCTAATCAAATTAGGAATTTTCTTGTCGGCAAGACCAGGCGCCCGCTCATTTGGGCAGAAGGTCAAGGCCTTTTCCGGCTTATTCAGGCGCCCGCCTGGTTCAACCAAGCGCCCGCTTGGTTTGACCAGGAGGCCCAGAATAATTCTAGAAATTCCCTTGAGGTCCTTCGACCCTAAATTCCAATACAGTCCTTTTATTTAAGATTCGTTCTATTGTGTGTGACCCTCTAGGATTATACTAAGTTGGCAATGGGCTCAAACATGATCCCATAAGATATGATTAGGTTCTAGCAAACCGTCATACCTACCCAAATAGTATAACTAGATACAAGTTCGCATTCCTTTAGAATATGTCACAATCCCTTTGTCCACGATGTCATTGAACACAAGTCATGGTCAAACAGTCAACTTGTTTTGTTCAATACTTTCTTGATTCCGAATATGTTGATAATTCAAATGCTATTGATTCAATCAATCCATTTGAGTCCGGCCGAACATTTCATCAACATCATTCTTCGAGGGCCCAAGCTTGACATCTCTCCGTGGATGACAAATCCATTTAGCTTATTATTCTTCCCAACGGGAATCCGATTATGCCAATCATACCCTTTATAACTACCGTGTTAAGGTAGCGTTTGAATATGTCAAACACAATGTTCATCAAGTGGAAGACTATAATAACTTCATGTCTAAGGATTCAAATGACATAACTAATATGAGATATATGTTCGACATAGACCATGACATAAATCTCATACAGCGGGTCATGTCCAGTACCTTGTTCCAAACAAGTACCCATAAATATAACATGATCATCCCATGATCATTTAGCCTTTATACTAGTGCTTAACAAGTACTAGGGACGGGGATTATTATAAGTAAACATGAACAACAATAATAATCAAAATATCTCTTTATTGATATAAATAAATGATAACAATTACAACGTTTATTAAACGTGCCTAGGGCACCACTACCAACAATCTCCCACTTGCCCTAGGCCCAATCTCCCATGTATCTAATACCCATGGACCTAACATGACCATCATGTTGAGCTTGTGGAAGTTCCTTTGTTAGCGGGTCCGCAACATTGTCATCAGTAGGTACTCTGCTATATTTTACATCTCCCCTATCAACGATCTCTCGAATGATATGAAAACGCCTAAGTATGTGTTTTGGATTTTTGATGTGCTCTTGGTTCCTTTGCTTGAGCAATAGCACCATTATTATCGCAATAGAGGTCTATTGATTAGCAATACTAGGAACCACTTCAAGTTCAGTTATGAACTTCTTAATCCAAACAGCTTCCTTTGCAGCATCCGATGCAGCAATATACTCAGCTTCTGTTGTAGAATCAGCGGTTGTACTTTGCTTGGAACTCTTCCAGCTTACAGCTCCATCATTTAACATAAACACAAAACCCGATTGCGATCGGCTATCATTTTGTCGGTTTGGAAGCTTGCTCCCGTGTAAGCATTTACAACGAGATCATCTTCCATTCCTCCATAGACCAAAAGGAGTCTTTAGTTCTTCTCAAGTACTTAAGAATCGCTTTTACAGCTATCCAGTGATTTTCGCCAGGGTCGGATTGGTATCTACTTGTCATGCTCAAAGCATAAGATACATCCGGCCTAGTACAAATCATGGCATACATGATGGACCCCAATTGCCGAAGCATATGGAACATCATTCATTTTCTCACGCTCATCGTTTGTCTTAGGACATTGAGTCTTGCTTAGAGAAACTCCATGTAGCACGGGCAAGGTCCCTCTCTTAGAATTTTCCATACGGAATCTTCTAATGACCTTGTCAATGTATGTACTTTGGCTTAAACCAAGTAGTCTCCTTGATCTATCT